>QANY01005209.1:0-374510 GCA_003255025.1 Datisca glomerata | reverse complement strand
GTAACAGAGGATAAACCCTCCGTTTGATCGAGAGTGACACCCTCGATCAAACATTTTTTTTAATATAGATACTTTATTATAAAAATATAAATATTCAATGATTATATGTAAATAAATTAACTTATGTAAAAGTTTAATTTTATTAAAATAGTATATACATACATATATACACAAGTAAATGCATAATTGACATAAATATATAAATTTTGACTGCATAGTCTACTAACTACTATTATTTTCTTCAATAATTGCTACTCAAATAGTAAAACAATTACGGACGATAGCTAGTTAGACCGATTGTCACGTAAATAAAATGATGAAAAAATAGATTTTTTTGAACATAAATTTACCTATTTTTTTTTATTTTGGACTACTTAGCCTACTAATTATCATTTTTTTCTTCCCTTATTGCCAATCAAATAGCACATGAATGATCATGTATGATAACTAGTTCAAATAAGTGCCACAAAAGGAAAATCAATAAGACTTTCAAAATAGAATATTTTTTAGGATATAAATATACCCTTTTTATTTTAGACTACTTAGTTCACTAATTATCATTTTTCCTTTCTTCCTTCATTACTAAAAATGATCATGAATAGTAACTAATTTAAACAAGTATCACAAAAATGATGAACAATTTTTTTAGAAAAAAGAGAAGAAAAGACTTGTAAGAACATAAAAAAATTCAAAACTTAAATATTTACAATCTTATATAGAAGTTTTACCTTTTTTTTTTTGTACATTTTTATGTATAAGAGATTACCATAAGAATTTTTTTCATCAAATGTACACTTTCAACACATTAAAGGGTTGATTCACATTGAGTTAATTTTACAACCCTCAAAAGCTTTGTCCTCATTGATTGAGTTGATGACAAATACATCTTATTATCACTTGTAGAGATATCAAGAATTCATGAAAATAAAACTTAAGATTAAGAGTAGGAGAAATGATAAAGAAGGAACAAACAACTTATGTAAGGAAAAGGAAACAAAAACATATAAGCTACATGAGTATGAAAAATAGAGATGATAAAGAATAATGAAAAAGATATATTGTAAGCTAAATTATAAAAAATTTAAACTACCTTAGTAAAAAAAAGGAGAAGATGAAAGATAAACAGAAATGAAGACTCTCTTTCTCTCTCTTTTTTAAAAAGTCTCATATTTTCTCAAGACATCTCTTTCTCCAGTCCTCCTTTCAAGCGAAGACTCCCCCTCTATGTATAGACAAACTTAAGGCTTCACTTTTTGTTTTTAGTCCTTTTATTCTTTTTTTAGTCCTTGGACAATTCTTCTTATTTTTAATCATTGGGCTATTTTTCAAATCATACATATAGTCTTAGACTAGTATATGAGCCAAAAAACAAAATTTATATTTTTAAAGTATTGGACCAGACAAAATAAGGTATCTACAATGGGAGAAAAGAAGAGAGAGAGAGAGAGAGAGAGAGAGAGAGAGAGAAACGAAGACAATGGGAGAAGGGCAGAGGAGAAAGGCTGGGGAAAAGGGTGGAAGAAGGAGAGAAAGAGAAGGGGAGAAAGAACAAAGAAACAGGGGGAGGGAAGATGAAGAAAGGAGAGGGAGAAAGCGACGGGATAATGGGAGAATGAGAGAAAGAGAAGAGGGAGAAAGAAAAGAGAAAAAATAGGAAGGGGAGGGAGATGAAACAAAAGAGGAGGAAATGGTCATGGGGGAGAGCAATGGAGCTCTCCCCGTGACGACGGCGGCTTTTCAAGGGTTAGGTTAGGGGAGAGAGAGGCAGAGAGAGAGAGTTTATGTTTACCGGCCAAACGATCCTCTCCATTTTTATTTAATTCAATATTGATATGGAAATATCTCTCCATGCAAATATCTCTCCACTATTATCTCTCTCCGCCCGTCTCACTCATTATATGTATATATATAATGAGAGAGAGAGACAGATTTTAGGAAAAAATTCAAAAAAGTAAAGCATTAAATGAAACATTTAATTGATTTCTTTGATTTCTTTATAATTTACAGAAGTTTTCATTTTTTCTAGTTTATTAAATAATAATAGATGGGTATAATAGAAATATATGTATTTTTTATTAGTGGTCCCATAACATTGACTATTTTTTATGATTATGAAACTAGTTGTCTAATTTTGTATTAGGTTTCTAAATAGTTGTTAGTTCTGTATAAAACCCAAAAATAATAGGCTTTTAAATGGACTCAAACATACTCTATGGCTTCATCTGCTAGAACAATGGGCTTTTAAAATATATAAAAAGTTTCATAAACATCAAATATAATAATATTTTATAGAAAATAACAAGAAAAGTTAATTTTTCATCTCAAACTACAAAAATGGCCGGATTTTTTTTTGCTTGGCCGAAAATGGCTGTAATAAATAATTTATTTATAAAAAAGTACACAAATATAAATTATTTACATTATTTCAGTCACTTCTGAAAAAAATCTGGCCATTTTTTTCAGTTTGAGCTGGAAAATTGACAATTTTTGCAGTTCTCCCTTTATTTTATGACTCCACCTACTAGAAACATTTTTTCACACACACACACACACACATGGTTATATATTCTTCATATATATGAGAAAATAGCAAGAAAAGGCAGGTTTCGGGGGTAGACTTGCAAAAATGGCTGAAATTTTTTTTATTTGCAAAAATGGCCGAATATGACCATGGTAAATACTTATTTACCAAAATTACATAGTGGTTAATAATATATATCATATTTCAGCCATTTTTGCAATAAAAAATTTTTCTGGACATTTTTGCAACTTGAACTAGGAAAGGGGCCATACCCCTTGTTGTGGCTTCAATGCAGTTCTCATATTCTCTACCTCTTGCTTCCCAAGAATTATATCTTGGTTGGTCCTTTGTATTGAGATGTAATTCCTAAACCATATTTCTCAGAGATAACTTCATACTCTAAACTGATATCTAACATAATTCCTGAACCGACCAAAAATATATCTATTCAGAAAACAAGATTTTGTTTTAATAGTTCACCACACATAACACAATTGCATTTGACAACTTTCAGAATGTCATACCATGCCAAGGTTAGCTTTTAGAATGCCTTCCTCTTCCTCTCCCATAGTCAGTAAGCAAAGTCAGAACATGCATTTAAGTAACAATGCTTTAAAGGCCACAATCTAACAAAATTGAATTTACCAACTGATTTTGAGCAATATTAATATTTTCACTGATGTTGAGTGAGCAAAAAGAAAGAGAGAACATGTGTGCACTAGAGAGCCGCAAGGAGAGCACGATTGGATGTGGAAGATTGAGAGATATGAGAGTTAAGGAGAAAAGGTGAGGGCTTGAGAATGAGAGATCGCAAGAGTACTGCTCCTTAAAACAAAGAAGAAAGATTTTTATTGTTATTTGAGAAAAATATTTACGTTTGGAAACTAGATATAGGACAAAATATATCAAACTATTCAAGTAGTATAAAAACACTACTTGAAGGGATCAGGTAGTTGTTTATAACTACTTGAACCACTCAAGTAATTATTTGATTGTGGCAGTAAACAAATGGAAGTCAGAAGAACTACTTGAATAGTTCGAGTGGTTGTTTCTGAATACGTGAACCCCTCAAGTAGTTCTTAGAGTATGTCAGTAAACAATTCGAGTATAGAATTGATAACTTGAAGTTGAAGAGTTCAAATAGTTGTTTCTAAATAATTGAACACCTCAAGTTGTTCTATGATTATGGATATGGGTTTGAATATGGATTGTGAGTTATGGATATGGATTTTGTAATTTGTCTTTATTTAGCTTATGAACTTACGACAAGTAAAAAGTGTTGAAAAAATTTAACATGTGGGACCACATATAAATTTAACTTATGTGTTGAGTATATCAAAGGAAAAGAGACCAAACAAAAGAAATTAGGTGTCAATAGAGCAACATGCTTCTTAGAATTGATTCATACAAACATTTCTAGGTCATTCCCTAAGGCTTCGTGAAATGGTCAACAATATTTAATAACGTTCATAGACGAGACTACTCAAGATATGACTACTTATTTCTTATTCATGATAAACCAGAGTCTTTGGACGTGTTCAAAATATTTAAGGTTGAAGTTGAGAACCAACTCAACAAAATGATTAAAAGTATCTATCTGACAGTGGTAGTTGATATTATGGTAGATCTGATGGTTCTAGAGAACAACGTTTAGAGCCATTTGCCCAATTCTTATATGAATGTGGAATAGTCCCACAGTACACCATGCCAGGTTCACCTCGCATGAATGATGTTGCTGAGAGATGAAACATAACCCTTAAGGACATGGTGAGAAGTATGATTAGTCATTTTACCTTATCAGAATCACTTTGGTGAGAGGCAGTAAAGATAGCAACTTATATCATTAATAGAGTATCAACTAAAGCAACTTCTAAAATACCTTTTGAGCTTTGGACAGGCAAAAAGCTTAGTCTGAAGCATTTTCAAATTTGAGGGTGTCTAGCTGAGACAAGACCGTATTAGCCTAATGAAAAGAAATTGGACTCCAAAACAATGAGCAACTATTTTGTTGATTATTCTGAGCGGTCAAGGGGTTACAAGTTCTATGATCACACACTAATGAATATATTTTTAGACAGGAATTGTAATATTTTTCTAGGATGTTGAGTTTGGGTATGGTTATTATATATAGAGAGAGATATTTAATTTTAGGAAAAAATTAAAAAAAATTACTCACCGTCTGAATAGTCGCTTGAAAGAAAATTTCACTTGATTCGATTTGTGTGAAAGTCATTGATTACGGGATTCGTTTTGTGCTTTCTTGCTTGGTTGTTTTATTCTGTTCCGCTGCTCTCCAATTCAATGCGTTTGGTTTTGTTGATTTCGTGTTTTATTTGGTAAACGAACATGAAAACGATTTGTTTACCATGTTTGAAGAAGTTGTTTACTGGTGAACCATGTTTACTTTACATAAACATTCTATTTAGAATAAGAAAACAATATGTTTCCTCTCTTTAAATTCCAAAACTAAGACTTGAACATAGAAGAAATTTCATATACAAATGTATTAAAACTAAATGTGTAAAATACCTCCAAAAATTACAGATCCACAAGGAAGAATTCACGTGTGGTGAACAATATTAATGGGCAGGAGAAAAGAAAGGCCAGCAAACCTCTTATTGATGGGCGAAAAAATTGGTTAAGGTTAATACTTTAACTCTTTGAATCATTCATTAAAAAATTGGTTAATAGTTTAACACTTTCAATCTTTCATTCCATCTGTTTTTCGCTGATAACAGCATTTTTATCACTGAGGCTGAGGTTAGTTCCTGTAAGAAGTTGAAGGAATGTTTAGCCAGATACTGTAATGCTTCAGGCCAGCTCATTAATATCCAAAAAGTAGTCTCTGGTTCAGTAACAATGTTTCTTCCAGGAGGAAAGAAGATCTTGCTTCTCTATTCCAAATTCCTCTTTCAGTTAAGAAATCCAGCTATTTGGGGCTTCCCATTGATTGGGGTTCATCTAGGGCTGTGCTTCTCTCTTTGCCACTTTTCAGGAAAAGGACAACAAAACTGCCAATTAGAAAGTAACTTTTTATCTTTAGGTGGCAAAGAGGTACTGTTGTAGGCAGTGGCCCAGACTCTTCCTTTTTATTTCATGGGTACATTTAGGCTTCCTAAAAGAGTCTATTGTAATCTCCAAGTTGCTATAATGAAGTTCTGATGGTAAAAAAAAGAGGATCAGATGGGCATAAGATGGTGTTTAAAGAAGAGAATGACTTGCAGGAAGCATGTTGGAGGTTTGGGCTTCAAGGATCTTGAAGACTATAACACGACTATTTTGGCCAAGGTTTGTACTTCAAAACCCCAACTCTTTACGTTTAATATTGCTGAATGGTATTTACTTCCCCAGTGAGTCTTTCTTAAAAGGCTAAAGCTCCTAAGTATAGCTCCTAGGCTTGTAGGAGCTTATGGTTTGATAAGGAGGTTATTAGGAAGAAAAGCTCTTGGTGCGTTGGAAATGACGTTTCAACCAACATTTGGGATGACATGTGGTTATACAATGGTAAAAGCTAGTTGGATTTCAAATCGGAGCGGACCTTGGCTCTTTGAAGAAAATCTGTTTGTGGTTCGGAGGTGGACTCCGGGGATCTCTCACAGTGATAGTGAATTTACTCAGTAAGCTTTCTGGGTTCAAATCTATGGCTTACCTCTAGAATGCCAGAATTCAAAAGTTGGAGAATTGATTGGGAACAAGCTAGGGGTAGTTATTGACGCGTTTGTGGACTACAGAAGAATGGTATTATTCCTAACTTTTTCCTTAGGGTTAAAGTGAAGATTATTATCGGTAATCCTCTGTTGAGAGGAACTTTTATTAATTTTGAAGGGAAAAGAAACTGGGTATCTTTTAAGTATGAAAGGATACATCGGTTCTGTTCACGTTGTGGATGTATCCTTCAACTTGATTATTCCTGTCAAAGCTTTGGAATCTTCTAAGGGAGAAGAGATATGGTTGATAGTCCATATGGAGACGATATGTGGGCCGTGCCAAGATGGATGAAAAAATAGGGCTTTGGTCAGAATAGCTAAGAGGAGAATATGAGAGACAGACAGGTGGCTCGGGATGTAACCGTCGTCAGTTCTATGACCGGAATGATGCCCATGGTGCCAATCCTTCAAGTTATTCTTTGCCGGGGAGAACATGAGCAAAATTAAAATAAAAAATCAAACAAGAAAATATTAAACACTAATTAAGTAAAACTACATATCAAATGATGCAATGTTTTGATTAACTAATCATACCTCAGAGATTTCAAAATAGCGATAATCCAAGAAAAATTTCTGAATTATAATCATGTAGAGTTTCAACACAATTACCAACTTACATTACACCTTGAAATATCTCGAGTGGGTGTATGTCGTCCAACTTCTTAGTCTTGAATGAGTTCATGCAACCAAGTCTTATAAAAACTCTATAAACTATTTTTTCATGTTACTCTCCACTAATGTAGGCAAACCACAACATTTTAGATCATTAAGACTTTCGTAGGCTTATAATATATGGCTAGGATTAAGGGTAGGATAAATGATAATATTTCGGCTCAATCTTTACTTATAGTCACACATGCATTCTAGGAATCAACAGCTTAATTCAACTTTTCTTGTAACACCCTCAAACTTGTAATTCCATCTCTTGAATTATCAACCATTTTTTTTAATTTGATTTCCTTAAGTTTCTCTTTTTCTTAATGAGCTTTCAGCTAATAGTTCCCAAACTAGTTGGTCTTAGAGTATTAGGTTTTAAGACACTCCTTCGAGCTTAGTCACTCTAGTCCAAGAGACTACGAAATCAAATTTATTCACAAGTTTTTATATCGAAGCTCCACCCATCCACCCAGATTTGTATAGCTCCAAGTATTATCCTAGAACATCCAAATACTATGAGTAAAAATGGTTACTAGGGAAAACTTTTTATACGATTGCGAAATTGTTGTGGGCGATAAAAAAATGGTTATTTACGCTCAACATGGATGACTAGGAAAATAATTATGCACAGGTTGACTTGAGAACTCAAACGGTCCAAAAATGGCCTAAGTCAGGTCCTAAGTGAAGCGTAGCCTAGAATTTTGCCTCCAACAACAATCGAATTGGTTATAAAGTTCTTATGAGATCATAATGATTTCTTAAGTCACATAAATATTCTCTAAGCAAAAAGATAATCAAACGCTCAAGGCTAGGTACTCAATATGTCAGGATTCTCTAGTGAAATGCAAATAAAAAATTGGTTCAAACACACACCAAACACAAATTCATCATTTTTTCTAAAGCTATCAATAATTCAAAACCAATCTCATCATAGGTGTTAGTGTTGTTTACAATAGAACGCCAAAAATTTTTAATTAAAGCCACCACCCCCAAATTAAAAACTTTCATTGTCCGCAATGAAATAAAATATATAAAAGGAGTAAGTAGAGAGGACTTTCCTGAATAATAATGTCTATCATCCTCGTCATTCTCTGCATTGTTTATGTTGTCTCCAACGGAGGGGAAAGTGGTGCATGGGCCAAATTCGTGCATAGTTTTTTTTTATTTAAAAACCTGAAAAAAAAAACAAAAATAAAATAAGCAAAAGAATATAATTAAAAAAACTAAAAGAAATGAAATAATAGAAATACAATTTGGTTTGTCTCCCGGTAGCGCTTGCTTTAATGTCTTCAGTCTTACATAATGATCATCTAGGCTTCACCCGTTATCCACTGACTTTAGAATTCATTTTGTGTCAGAAATTGACCAGCCTAAGACCATTTTGTGCTCTCTCAACACCCTCAACATCTTTTCTTCTCGTTTACCATTTAATGAAGTAGAGATAATGATAGATATAGTGGATGCTTCTGCTATGAAGGTGTATCAAAGGTGGAGGTCTAACACCGATGATTTTTCAATAAATGGTAGGTGTCTAGGTTTACCTTCTCCAAATTCTGCACTATCCACCCACAAATTACTATTCATATCATTTGGGTGTTTTATTACTTTGAAGACATTAAAAATTACCTGATCATCTTACACTCTCAGAATAAGTTCTCGTTTCTACACATCAATGAGAGTTCTTCATGTAGCTATAAATGGTCTACTAAGAATAATTGGAATTTATTGGTTTTACTCCATGTCAAGAACAATAAAATAAGTTGAGAAGATAAATTTATCCACCTTTACCAAAATATCTTCAATAATCCCCAATGAATATCTGATAGACCAATCAGCTAACTGTAAAGATACTGTTATGGGCTTAGTTTTTCCAAGACCTAGCTTCTTATAAACTGAATATGACATCAAATTGATACCAGCCCCAAGATAATATAAAGTATTTTCAAAATATGAATTTCCAATGGTGCAAGGAATAGTAGAACTCTCAGGGTCCTTTAACTCTTGAGGTAATTTATTCTGCAAGATAGCACTACACTCCTCAATAAGTGCAATTGTATCATACTCATCTAGCTTTCTCTTGTTTCAGAGAATATTCTTCATAAATTTGACATAGCTTGGCATTTCTTCCAAAGCATCAGCAAAAGGGTTGTTTATATGTAGTTTCCTAAACACATCAAGAAACTTAGAAAATTGCTTGTTCAATTTCTGCTTTTAGAATCGCTGAGGGTATGGAATAGTTAAACATATGGTGGAGGATTATCAGGAATGAGCTTTGACTTAGGCTTATCTTCCTTCTTTTCTAAGCTCTTTGCAATATCAGCACGTATTGTCTCATCTTCTGCTTCAATTGGTTGAGAATTTTCAATAAAGGTTTTCTAAGGTTCTGCTAACGCATTACCACTGCGAAAAGTAGTGACATTTACTTGTTCTTTTAGATTCCTCTTGGTGTTGCTCGGTAGTGAACCTTGTGGTCTTTGAGTGAGTATTTCTGACAGTTGACCAATTTGAAGCTCTAAATTCTGAATATATGTGCTTGACTCTGAATATTTGTTTCTTGCCTCTGAAGTGTAGCATTTGTTCTTGGCATAAATTTAATAGTATTGACTGTGAGCTGGGCAATAGCATTTTCTAAAGAAAAATTAGGTTGTTGAGGCTGAAATTGAGGCTGAGTAGCAGTTGATGTATTCATCACATTCTGACTATTCTTCCAAGAGAAATTTGAGCAACTTTGCCACCATTGGTTATAAGTGTTAGACAATAGGATATTCAGCCTGCTATAATTCTCAACAAAATTAACATGTTCTAATTAAGAAGGAGCAAGAAAATTATCGCCTTAACATTTAGTACTAAGATGAGGTCCATTGCACAAATTATAAATTTCCCATGAAGTATGAATAGCACTAGCATTGGTGGTGAAAGAGCTGAATTGCTTGGACAATGTAACTACTTGAGTAGTAAGAGTGGTAAGAGCATCGACTTCATGATCCCCATGAATCTTTCTCAGTACATTGCACTCAATTGGCCATTGATAGGCATTAGCAACCATTTCTTCAAGTAAGCATAAGCCTCCTCATGTGTTTTGCCCATTAAAGCTCTTGTTGTTGCTGCATCCACTAGTGTCCTTGTTGAATTTTCTAAACCGTTGTATAAAGTTTGGACTTGTAGCCATCCAGGGAGTCCATAATGTGGGCATTCTCTCAACATCTCTTTAAACTTCTCCCAAGCTTTATAAAGAGACTCTATATCATATTAGACAAAAGTAGTGATCTCATTCTTTATCTTCCTGTTTTAGCTAGTGGAAATAATTTAGCCAAAAATTTTTCAGAAAGTCCATTCCAAGTGGTGATTGATCCAGCGGGTAAAGAGTTCAACCAACTCTTAGCCTTATCTTGAAGTGAAAATGAGAATAATCTTAGCCTAATCACATCAGTTGAGACATTACTGTGCTTGACTGTCTCACAAATTTTGAGAAAAGTGATTATGTAAACATTTGGATCATCATTAGGCATGTCACTGAACTGATTTGCTTGAACCATGCGAATGACGGCCGACTTAATCTCAAAATTATTGGCATTAATAACAGGGCGTTGAATGGCAAACATAGCCTCATTGACCGCTGGCATAACATAATCCTGAATTGCCCGGTTATTTTGGTTGTTCACAATTTTAGGATTTTCTTTAGCGTCTTCCACGGTTTCTTGAGGTTGTTTAGAATATTCTCTCTTCACTTTTCTATTACGACGACAAGTTCGCTCAATTTTCAAATTTAGAGAAGTCAAATTTTCACTTTCAAATTTTCTCATACACCTTAGAAAACGCCTGAAAGTTTAAAATAGTAAAAAACCATAAATAAAAAAAATTAGGACTCGAAGTAAAATTAAGAATATGTAATTCCAATATTAATAAACAAAATCAATCCCCAACAACGGTGCCAAAAACTTGTTACGATTTTTCTATAGTGCAAGTGTACACTATCGTCTTCAAGTAATAAATTTATATGAAAATGGAGTAAGAATTGATTGATATTAAAATATTAAAATTGACTATACCTTAATTCTAATTGAGAATGACAAAAAGTTAGGATTTTGAATGAAAATTTGAACTAAAAAGATTAATACTTGATAAGGAGAAATAATTCAAATTTGAATAGTTTTAAAATTCTAAATCTCAATCAATCAATGTTTATCAAATTATTGACAGTGAATGTTTCTAATGTAATTATTAATCTTTCTCAAGCATCGATAACAAAGAATCACAACTACTAATCTCACATTTCTGTCAAGATTAAATAAATTGAAACTCATTAAGCATAAAAATTATAATTGCTACACTAGATCCATGATTATCTCTAACTTATGAAATTTAATGTTGTTATAAACAAAGAGAAAATTTAATCATCACTTCTCAGTCTCAGAATTGAATCCAAAATCATGCAATAGTTGGCTAGACGATCACAAGCATTAAGAACGGATTAGAACACTCAATAATACTGAATAAACATCGATTGAATTAAAAATCAAAATTTATGAATCATGGTTTGGCTACGTCGTAGCCCTAGATTCATGAACATAGAAAAAAAGAGAAGAAACAACTAGATTTGAGGATGAATTGAAGTTGAGAGAAGTATCCCGATTGGATCCGTCTTTGTTTCCTCTCTCAAAAGCTTTCTCCTCTGCCTCTCACGTCCCAAGAGTCCCTCCAAGAATCTTAAAATATTATATTTAGACACTAGGGTTCATAAAGGATTGGTTTAGTGCAAAAAAATGTAAAACAATCTAAAATTTGTAGCGTCGTGACACTTGGAAGCCAATTCCGTGACGCTGGCTTACTGCTTCTTGCGGTTGCTGCCAGCATCACAACACTGGCCATTCTGCCCAGATCCATCTTTTTCTCATTTTATTCATATTTTTGCCTTCCAAATTTTTCAAAATTATCCCAAATGCATTTAAATATCTAACCTACATGATAAAAACTTAAAAAACATAAATCAAACAATAAAACTCAAAAACTAATGAAATTAAAGTTAAGATTATCTAAAATATAATTGTGAAATATACTCATCAACAGATGATGATGCTTCACTAAGAGAGACAAATAGGGGGAATACAGAACATGCTAGAGCCATGGAGGTGGTGGGCGAGTTCCAGACAGTAGCTGATCAGAAGGAATGGGCAGTTCAGACTCATTCGGCGCGTGCAATGAGGGAAACCTTGATTTGGCAGTTACCAAAAATCATGGAATAAAGATTGTAAAGGAGAAGATCTAGGAGGATGTTGTCAGATTGGCACGCTATGAAGGAGTAAATTTGGTTGACTCATCTTATAAGGATATTTCCTTAGAGGGCATAAGGGGTTAGGTGGAGTTTTTGTGCTGTAGCAGGAGAAAAGGTTGACCACGTGAATCCTAATGAATCTTCTCTTCCTGATGGGTGTGATAAGGGCTGTCATGTGGGGTTAGGTGGGTGAATTAATGATCTAGAGGGGGAAGCTCTCCAATGCCGGGAAGATTTTCCCCCGCATTGATGCTGGGAGCCTTCCTAGCCATTAGATGAGACAAGAAAACTCTCAGCTGTTAGATTAAAATAGATTAGAAAAAATGATATTACATGTTGAATTAGTTGCATGTTACCACTTTGTCTCTCTCTTGGAAAGTTTCCTTCGAAAGCTTTCTCCTTCACCTTTGAAAGTTTTCTCCTTCAAAAGCTGAACTCCATAGCTTCACCAAATTCAGTCAAGGTCATGCGATTTTCACCCCCAATCTTCAGGTTGTCTCTCTTCATCGTCCAGGCTCTTTCTGCATTTGTCATCTTTGCTCTCTCTCCATCACGTCTCTCTCTCTCTTTGCGTTCATCATCGGTTCTCTCTCTCTTCATTGTCAGCTCTCTATCTTCATTGTCGATGATCTCTCAGTCATTGATGCTCTCCATCAGTCATCGGTGCTCGCTTTCGGTCATCGATGCTCTCTCTCGCGATTTAGGTTTTTGGTTTAGTAAGTTCATGAATCCTTTAATTTCAATGATACCTTGGTATAATCGAGCTCTCTCTGCCCTATATCATTTTTCTTTCTCTTGTTTGAGAAGTTTCGGTATTTGAATTTTTTTAAATTTCTTCCTCTTGTTGCAATTTGAACATTTCACAATTTAGGGATTTCTTTCTGTTTTGATTGACAAACAAGAATTGAAGCTAATTTATCCATTTTAATGAGTATAAATATTATGTTTCGCTGTGAGAACATATTTTTTCCAAGAAATTTATGCTCTTGAGGTAGGAGATGTATTTGTATCTATGAAATTTCTAAAATTTCTACTGTGAGAATAAATTTTTATGAGATGTATTATGCTCTTGAGGTAGGAGAGGATTATATGAATTTCATTAATGATATATTTAAACATTCTACAATGAAAGGTGTTTTATAATATTTGCAGCTTGTTTAGAACATCTATTGTATTATGCTTTTGAGATATGAGATGATTATATGAATTTCTTTACTGATATATTTAAGCATTCTACAATGAAATAAGTTTTATATTTGTAGCTTGTTTAGAACATCTTTTTGGTATCTTGTGCCTTTCAACTTATTGGTTGGGCTAGACAGTATTGTCATAGCCTGTACTATAGTTGAATAGTTTTATGTGAGTGTTGAGAGCTCAATGGACTGAACATATTATTGTTGTCACACATATGATTGATGTCACAAAGGTGGTCTGCTTGCAGTTTTCATTCTTCTCTACTTTCTCATTTACATTCTCCGTAAATGGTTGTTTTATATAAACTCGACATAATTTATCTGCAACCAGAAGCATACTGCTTTAATGTTTTCTCATGAAAACTATAATGTGTTATTTGTAAAGGTGTAGTGATTTATTGGGCCCACTTGGTCGAACATACATGTATTGAAATGAATATGTTCTTAGTTGGACATTCCATACTTTACATATTTCTTACACTAGATCTAAGAAAATGTGAATGGATCTTCATCTTTGTTATAACAAAATGCTAATATGATTATACATTTTAACCAGATAGAAGCCATGCATTTTTTTTGCTAATCTATGTAAAGAGAGCGTGGTGAATGTTCTTAGTTAGATCTGTTGTGTTTAGCTAGTTTGTTAAGTTTGTTTATTTTGTATAGCAACATTGTTGTGATCCCTCAGTTGACATGTATAGATAATTATGAATATATCTATTGATGACTATAATTTTATAAGACAATAAAATATATGGTTGTAGAATAGTTTGGCATACTAGCCAGGTTGCTTTTGTACATGAATGATTTATGTACTTCATTGTTTATGCTTTGGCAAAGGGCTGGATTATGTCCATGTCTTAATGTTGTGGGTTGCTCTTGAAAAATAAGATTAATATTTTTTTATAGTTAGAATAGATTTACTTGAATACATAATATTGGTTTGAAGTTAGATTTTCACACAATTATAAAATTGTCTCCTTATTTTTTTTACACCGAAACCTCTTGATTATTGGTCATCAATAGGGAAAAATTGTCAGCATTGACAAAGTTGGTAGCCATTTACTTCTGAAATGTGAACTCGTATAAGAATTTATGTCTCAATATCATTAGATTTAATTGGATTTACTTAATCAAATGGAACTTGCTATGTTGTAGACTAGTTTCTCATTGTTTTGTCTTTTTTATGTTTCTATACGGAATATTGTAGTTGGAAGGAGATATTATTTGAGGTTGTTTTCTTTCATGAAAACTATGTTATTTCAGGTGTATGTTTGTTATTAGATTAATACAATTGTACATGTTATCCTTCAAGCAATCAAATAAAAAGGAAAAAATCCTACTTTAGAGAGAACTACATGATCATCATCATTTTTTGTATGATTAAAGAGATTTTCACATTTATAGAGTTTTTAACTAGCTTACCTATGTGGTAGAAATTTACTAATATGATTCTTTTAACATGATAAATTGTCAAAAAATATGTAGAAGAGCATGTTGCAACTAGATCAACTAAGTTTCTTACATTTTTTACATAATCATATTTTTGGAGATCTTGCGTCGATTTTCGCAAGACATTGACATTCACATCATGTTTATCATTTATTAAGATTGTTGGTATGTGTCACTTCCAATTAATTTGTTATCTCAAATAGTCATTTCATAAACCTGATTAATAACATAATAGAGGTAAATGTATACAAGAACAAAACATTAGTATGCCATTTTAGCATTCTTACTAGATGATGTCCAATTCATTATAAATTAGTATCAGGGTTAATCACTGTAAGAAGATGTAGTAAAATATATTTCAAATGGCTAACACAAATGTAAATGTGAAGAAGGTACAAAAGAGTTTCTTTGTATACTTATAAGTAATTAATGAGATTGTCAATTTAATGTTACATATTTTTATATAAATTATTTCAATGTTAATGTGGTTGTTTAAAACTAAAACAATGAAAAATAATATGCTAAAATGAGAGCAGCAGATGAAAAGATTAGTCGCTATGAAGTAAGTATGTTTAAACAAACATTACATTATAACATGGAATTGATAGATTTAGATTGTAATTTAAGTGAGTTTCTGATATGCCGACATGAAAAGATCTAGCTTTAAAGTGGAAAAGTATGACGAAGGAAGCCAAACTCAATTATTTGAAGGAAAATGAAATCCATGCCATTGGAAGCGGAGCGGAACAACCCGGTCCTAGTCATCTGAGAAGGCATATCTTTAAACGGAAGTTGCTCACACACTGTACACCCAAGAAATTTGTAGATCATGTTGTAAATTTTGATGAAGGGAAGAGAAAAGCGATCGTGGAGATGGGATTTAGAAGGTTATTGGATATTAAATCCACAAGCTGAAGAGGAACTTCTTGCAACAACTATTAGGTTGCTTCGATCCAGCCACTTGCACATTGAATGTCCATGGGTTGACATTCAAAGTCACCACAAATGATGCGACTTCTATAATTGGCATCTTTTCCGGTGGGAAGGAGACCAAATTCGATGGTGATGTGAATGAGATAAAAGATCTAAAGGCGTAGTGGGTGAAAGCCAAAGGTGATATTCTGGTGAACGCCTTGTCAAAATTCTTGATTGAGGAGTCTGACAATGACTACTAGAGGTAAGCCTTTGTGCTATACACTGTCAGGGTTTAGTTATCTCCTTGATCATTCATAAAATGTCAAAAAGATTATATGTTCTAACCCTTTATCATGACTTATAATTTATCTTATAGCATGTGTGATTTTGACATTGATTACATTTTTACATTTGTGAATGAAATTTTAGTTAGAAGGTATGAACTTGATATTTGGGCCTAAGCTCATAGATTTATTGCCCCCGCCAACAACCTTCTCTTTATTCAAAATTGCAAGGCCACCCTAAGTGGTCACCATATCAAATGGGTAAGTTCACTGATCGTGAATTTGATTGGGCTTCCTTCACCCTTTAACGATGCACTTATTATTATGTTTGCAGGAGTGATTGTGGTGTGTGGTCTTGAGATATATGGATGACATCATGGCAGGAATTGTTGTCGACTATGATTCCCAGGTAATTTGTCAGATATTGTTTACATTTTGTTAAACTTGAGAGTTTTGTTTTTTGTTTGTTATAATTTTGGGTTCTTTCAGTTCTATAATTGAAAATTTTCTGATAGTTTTGGAATTACTCATTTTTGGTTGTCATTACTGGTTATTTTTCTTATTCTTTTGGACTTGCTCGTTTGTGACTGTCAGTATTGAATTTGTTGAGGTGTTTGGTGAATATTCAAGCCTTAGAGCATCTTGTTTTCTATTTTGTTTTAGTCGGGAACTTTTAGTTATGTAATTGAGATTTCTCTGATTGTTGTGAATTTGCCCATTTGTGGTTGTTATCATTGAATTTGTTGAGGTGTATGATAGTTTGGTGAAAGTTATAGCACTATTTTTTGTTTTATTTTAGTTTGGCGTTAGGCTTCTTTTAGTTATGTAATTGGGAATTTTCTGATTATTCTGGAGTTATCGTCTATGGATGTCGATGTTGAATATGTTGAGGTGTATAATAGTTTGTTGAATATTGGGAATATTTTTACAGGAGTATGAATCTCATGATCTTCAGTGTAACATTTTGTTGAAGATTGTCAACCATCCTTGGAACATCTCTTATGATATGTTACATGATAGCGTTGGTCGATTTTATAATATGAACTCATCTGTCTCGGAGACCCGGCTACCACTAAAGACGAGTCATACTTTAAAAGAAAGGCTTGAGAAGAGAAAAAAATGAAGAGATAGATAATATTGTACTACATTATCGTGTCCTGTTTTTTGATGTTCTTGTTCAAACACTCGCCCATTTGCCATGTCTGAGAAATTTGGTGAGTTAGAGGTTATTGAAGAAGACAATAACGACGATGCAATAAAATTCGAAAAGGGATATCTTTGTACGCTTCGAAATTTATTACCTCATCGTTATTATATTCTTCAATAACATCTAGCTCATCGAATTTCTCAGAAATGGTAAATGGGTGAGTGTTTGAACAAGAACATCAAAAGATATGACATAATAAATAGGCATGTCTTGGCCGAGCATCCCTCCAAGTAGAAATTATTGTGTCATCTTTTGTATATGATTATTGTGTATAGTGAAAATAAATATTTTTTTTTAAGTTATTGTGTACAAGGATGATAAGTAGCTTTTGTATATTATTGTGTACAACTATAAATAAAAGGGGGGTTTTGTAAGTTATCGTGTACAGTGATGATAAATAGATGTTGCAGAATTATTTTGTATAGTTACAAAATAACAAATGTTATAGAATGATTGTGTATTGTTATAAATAAGCATGTTTATAAATATTTGTATATTAACATTCTAAAAAACTATGAAAGCAAGTTAATACCAAAATGAACATTTACTGCGGCGGGGGATATGAAAAATTATACCAGTATGAGATGTTTGTGTTGTACATAGGGTACCCACCTTAGGCGTTGAATGGTGGTGGGAATGTATATGGGTCGAATGGGTACGCACCTTGCACATTGAATGTGCACGCACCTTGCACATTGAATGGAGAGGCACCTTGTCCGGAGACCCATGTCGCGTGTGCACCTTGCACGTTAGATGGTGCTGGATCATCATTATTATTGTCCGGCATCGTGGCATTCACATCACTCGATAATTGTGGACATGACCGTTTGGTATGTCCAGTGTTCTTATAATGGCCACATCGACGAACGATTGGTCGTGCTTCTTTTAATCTCTACACCATCCTCGTGCACACACATCATGTTCATTGGTGATCTTCTCATTCCACAAGGTCTCATATTTTTCACAAAGCATCCCGACCTTGACTTTGACTCATTTTAAAGTGAGCAAATCTTTTGGCAGCTAGTTGGATTGAATTGTTCCGAAGCAATACTGTCTCATCTGTATCCAGATGAGAATAGCTTGACCCGGTTGGTAGCATATTACTCTTCACAGTTATCCGCAATCGGTCTAGTATGCACGTGCTTGGGATCTGTTGTTCTGCTTTCATAATAATAATCATATGCCGACACGATATTCCCACTGATTCAAACTTACCACAATTGCACTT
The DNA here is from genome assembly GCA_003255025.1 of Datisca glomerata. Taxonomy (NCBI): domain Eukaryota; kingdom Viridiplantae; phylum Streptophyta; class Magnoliopsida; order Cucurbitales; family Datiscaceae; genus Datisca; species Datisca glomerata. The sequence goes on along the minus strand of QANY01005209.1, from coordinate 356,074 downwards.
GAGCGTATCAAGTTTTTGGTCTCGTGCCACTAAGTATGAGTCATTCGGTACCCCAAACTCGACCAATGAATAATTTTGAGCCTCCCCATCATGTGTCAGGGCATAAATTATAAATGATGATTCACCCGTGATCTTTTTACAGACAGGTTTAAATTGTTTCTGTGTGAACACATTTGTCGTGTGTTGCTCTAACGCACGCAAGTGAGTCTGAAGCACATGCGTTTCATTTGTCATCTTGAAATAGTCCAACCTCTCCTCGTGTTGAATATGTTCCAACGCTCGATTGAATTGTAGAACGAATTCAAATAGTTTAGATTGACATTCAAGGAATCAGTAGATATACGTGTTCATACCTTCAAATCGTTGCGTCGTTCTCATGAAAGCAGAGAATTTTTCATGTTGGAAGGCCTCTGCCTAACGTTAACGCTTCACATACATCCATTATACTCATTTGTTTTGCCTAAGGTTGAACGACTCTATCAAATGATCACATTCTCTTCGAACTCCCCTTCACTATGTACGTCAAACATGACTCTCTTAAATGCCTGTTGAAATTCTGGATTATGCACTTTTGATTGGGCATTTCGTTCAAGATGCGATGCACAAAGCCGGTGATTGAAATTTTAGAAGACCGTCTTGATTGCTTTACGTATTGCCTTATCCTCATCTGTAATGACCGATTGAGGCATTTTGTTCTTCATGGCATCCAAGAAAGTCCTCGACACCCATTGATAGGTTCCCACAGTCTCATCAGCCAATAATGCACAACCAATATCGTGGTCTTATAGTGATTGTTCACGCCAAGGAAATCACGAGCGGTTTCTTGTATGCATTCGTCAGGTCGTATCGAACGCCAATGCAAAACAATGATAGTCAACTTGGCACGTCGAGTCTGTCCAGAAAAAATTTGCTAGATGATTATCCGTGTCAATGCTATATTTGCAATCCATCTCCAATTTTACAGTAAAAAAAGCAATAGCTGCTTCCGAATCAGTTTCGATTATTTGCACTTTTTGTTGCTTCTCCATCTTATTGTAGAGATCCATTCGTAAGAACCCCACATTTTTGCAACAACCAGCTTAGTCGACCATGTAATCAAAAATTTAGCTTAGCCTTACAGCAACATTGTACAATCATGTTGCCTGAGTCATGTCCGCTTCATTCACTGCTCTATTGGATCGAAGAAAGGGCACGTCTTGTGATGAGGCGGTGGGATGGTTATGCCTAGATTTAAAATCTTAACGACCCATTTTTTGTCTTCTTATCCAAGTTCACCCTAAAACAAGCACGACAATCCACCCTTGTCAAGCCTCTTGGTTCTCGCTTGGTGTCCTCTCTACCCATATATTTTTCTCCTGAATTCGTTCTTTTGAGCAAACTCATCTCCGTAGCACAGTTTCTCCCTCTCTGTTCTTGCGTTTATCATCTTCCCGTACACTGAACCAACATCGGCTACGTATGTAAAGTAGAAATATTCAGCCTCTTGTAACGTATCAAAATTATCACCAATAACATCCTCATTTCACAAGTTTTCTAATGTTGATGAATCTAGTCGCATACTCGTCTCACCCGGGTTTATGGATACTTCATTATGACTCATCTTTGAAGATGCTTAATCTTAAATAAAATTTATAGAAAACTAAACATCACGATGTTTGGTCTTTGAATATGCTTAATCTTAAAAAAACTAAAGAAAAGTAAACGAACATTACCTTTTCGTTACAACCGATCACTTAGTTGGATATGAAAATTGGATAATCCAAACAAAGAAAATGAAGGAGCAAGTAAATGTATTTGAAGTTTAGATCACTTGAAAATTAGTAAGAATGTGTTTAGTTGAATGAATATATGATTTTTAAGGATGGTTCATGAAGAGTAATTACCCTTATTAATTGCACAAGCACAAGACACCACCAACCAATAATTTGGTCAAACTAGGCGATTAGGACCCAAACACTACTTTGGTGATCCTAATCACCTATAGGTCAGACGAATCGCCTATAATAACAGGCGTTTGGGGCCTCAATAGACGTTTGGGTCCCAAACACCATGGTAACAGGCTTTTGGCCTGTGTCCCATCTACACGAGCCAAACGACTGTTTCAATGGAATTTGGGTCCCAAACACCATTAAAACATATGTTTAGCCCATGTAGATGAGACACAGGCCAAACGCCTTTGAATCATGCATTTGAGGCGCGACCATCAGGCCCCAAGCGCCATTAAAGACTAGCGAATCACCAGTAACGAATGGCGTTTTGGGACTACTAATGGCCCGTGTAGATGGTCTCAATATCATTACTCCAGGTCTAGATGATATGTCCAAGACATATGACAGAGTTGAGTGAAAAGTTTTAGAGAAAATTACACTTTTACACCTCAAACTATATTCATTTAACACTTTTAACCCTAAATTATAAAACATTATACTTTAAATCTTAAACTATCTAAAACCAACAAAATAACCCATAATCTTAACTCTGTCAACTTATCGTTTAACTTAATCAAAACGATGTCATTTTAGAATATTTAAAATGATGTCATTTTAAATATGTAAAATACACTATACACTGGCCCAAACAACCTTTATTTTGACCGAACCACTTCCCCATCTCCCTGTTTCTTTACTGAACCCTAATCGAAGAGAAGAAAGCTTCTCTCTTTGCAGAAAGCTTCTGTTCCTTCACTCTTTGAAGGAGGGTTTAGTTCAAGTTGAGGTAAGCTTCTGCTTTTCTCCTTCCCTTCCTTCCCTCTTTCATTCACAAAAAAAGGGCTGTTTGGGTCTTCAATATCGTTGACTCTTCAATGTGAAAAGCTTCAAGGTCTTCTTCTCTTCCTTCACCCCCTTGGCCTTTTCCACAATAAGTAAGAGCTCAATACCATGTCTTTGTGCTTCTTGTTGAAGCTAAATTCGTAGTACCTCAGATCCGATTTTAGCATAGAACTCTGGCGGCTCGATCTTAATCCGGGATCTGAAATGAACTGGAGTGGTATTTGTTTGGAAACCAGTTTCCATTCCAGTTGAACTCCATTGAAGGTGTTGATGATTTCTAGGTTTTTTTCAATGGAGACGTAGATTTTGTTCTCCATCTTCAGCATCTTCGCTTTGAAACATTTAGTGTCTATGGGTTGCAGATATAGTCCGACGGATTTGAAGAGGTGGTTGTGGTGGAGCCGTCGAACTCATCAACGATGAGGGTGAGTTTGGAGGAGAATGAGCTGAGAAGACGTCCCAGTTTGAAGTAAACGTAGATTCGGAGGTCGCGAGGGACAAAGTCGTTGGCGATTGAACGGATGACCATGGCAGTGGCAGCGACGGAGGCGGCGACGAAGAACACTATTTTGGTTGAGGGGATTTGTAGGGATTTGAGCGTCATCTTGTTAATGTGATGTGTTGATCAAAGGATTTCTTTGATATGGGTTCTGAGAGATGTTGACGAGGTCTAGTGAGTAATGGTGGAAATTTCTATAGAGTCATTCAATTCCTTTCATGTTTATGATGAAGAAGCCTAAAGGTAGCTATTGCAAAATTGGCAAATTCGAACAAACAACAGGGAGATGGGAAAGTGGTTCGGTCAAAATAGGGCTGTTTGGGTCATGGTTTAGGGTATCTGAGATAGTTAAAATAACTGTCATTTTAAATAATCTAAAACGACGACGTGTCGTTTTGATTAAGTTAAACGGTAAGTTGACAGAGTTAGGGTTAAGATTTATTTTATTAGTTTTAGATAGTTTAAGGTTTAAAGTATAACGTTTTATTATTTAAAGTTTAAAGTATTAAAAGAGTATAGTCTGAGGCTTAAAAGCGTAATTTTTCTAAATTTTTATTGGTTATCATGCAGAAGTTTGATTTTTTTAATACTTGGAGGAATTGGATTTCAGCTTGTATCACTTTGGTTATTTATAATATTTCTCTGAATGGTATACTACATTGTAGATTTAAACCGAACCGTGGGTTGAGATAAGGGGACCCGCTATCTCTTTTTCTGTTCATTATCTGTACCGAAATCCTTTCTAAAATGATTAATCAAGCTGATGATCTTGGTTTAATTTCTAGTTTTCGAGCAGTTTTTTCTCATCTCTTCTTTGTAGATGATTCTTTGTTATTTTGTAAGGCTTCTGATGCTGAGATTGTTACTTTGCTTGATATCCTTAATAAATATGGGAAAACCTCCAGTCAAGAGGTGAATAAGCAGAAAAGCCTGGTGGTGTTCAGTAATAATATTTCTATTGTTAGACAGAAGGGGCTTGCTGATTTGGCGGGGATGAGAAGATCTAGTTCGCTTAAAAAATATCTGGGGTGGAAACGGATTTCAGAGTTTCCAAAATGTAAGTTTTCAGGAGCATCATAGATAGGATTATTCAGAAGGTGTTGGGTTGGTTTGAGAAGCTTCGCTCGCCTGCAGGGAGGGAAATTCTTATTAAATCGGTGGCGATCGCTATTCTCAATTATACTATCTTGCTTTAAGCTTCCATTTACCATGCGTAAGAAATTTTATGCGTACTTAGCAAAATAATGGTGGAACTCTTCTACATGAAAATTTGGGATTCATTGGAGTTCGTGGGACAAGATTACTAAGAACAACATGGATGGTGGCCTTGGCTTTAAAGACGTATCTGCTTTTAATCTGACATTGTTGGCAAAATAAGCCTGGAGAATCATATTTAACCATATTCCTTGGTTGCTTCATTCCTTAAAAGTAAATATTTTTGAAATTTGGATTTTATTAATGCTTCTCTGGGCAGACATCCTTCTTGGGGTTGGAGAAGTATTTGTGAAGGTAAAAACATTTTGAAAAAGTGTCTATGATGGAGTGTGGGGGATGGTAGAAAAATTGACATTTGGGAGGATGGGTGGATCCCTCGGCCATATACGTTTAAAATTGTATTCTTCTACATGTATGGGTTTCAGTCAAGCTAATGATATTATCGATTCAGATACGCATAGATAGAACGCGAGTTGTGTTCATAGTATTTTTCTGCCTAAAGATAATGTGGTCATTCGTCAAATTCCAATTAGTAATTACGAGCACGACGATGTTCTAATCTGTAACCATTCTCCATCTGGTAATTATACAGTTAAAATTGGTTGTCGTGTAGCTTGTTTCCTCCGGAATAAAGGTTGTGTTAAAAAGAAAGGAAGGGTGAATCTAGCTCGGGCATGGTCAATAATTAGATTTGGAAGGGGGTTTGGAGCCTCAAAGTGCTTCCTAAAATCAAAGATTTTATTTGGAGGTGTCTTAATAATTTCCTTGCTTGTAAATCTAATCTTATTTGGAGAGGCATGAATATTGATTGTAATTACAATACTTATGAAGAGGAGGAGGAAACCCTAACCAATATTTTCTTTAAGTGTCAATTTGCATCCAGGTTTTGGATTCGTAAGCTTCTCGGACAATCTTTCATGGATTTCTGGAATCTGATAGGGGAAAAGATACAAAACTCAGGTGACTGTGAGAACCTTAGGGACTTGTTCGTGTTCGGCTTGTGGCATATTTGGAAGTGCAGGAATAATTCATGTTTTAAAGGTGCAGTTTTCGATCATATGGAAGTTGTTGGTTCGACGATGAAACATCTAGATAGCTTCAAATCGACCCTGGCTGAAGATACTACCACTATTCAAGCTGCTCGTCCATCTCAGCAAGCGAGTTCCCTCTCTTCTTGGAGTTTGTTCATTGATGCAGCGTGGGAAGCTTCTATTTGCTTGGTCGGGGTTGGTTGGTGTCTCTAGGATCCGGGAGGCAAGCTATTTATAGCTGGTATGAGAAGAAAGGAGATGGTTCCTAATGTTCTTATTACTGAAGCTTTAGCCATTTGTTGGGCAATCGAACAATCTCTTTTCACGGGTAACGTTGATATTAGTATATTTTCAGATTCGTCATGCTTAATTGATGATATCAATAACAGTAATCACACTTCCCGGTACATTGCTCCTATTGTTTCTGACATTATTCATCTCACTAATGAGTTCTGTAGGATGATGACATTTGCTCGTTGCTCTAGGGATGATAATTGTCCTACTAATGATTGTGCTAGGATGGGTATTAATTATCGAGTGATACTGTTTTGAAGGTTTTGGAGGATAATTTTCATTCAGTTTTAAATTTTCTTATTTTATAATCCTTGTATTGGCTAGTACTCTTTTTTTACCTTTTTAGGTTTTCTCCAATGAGGTTTTTTCAAGGAAAAGTTTTAACGAGGCTAGCTAGAGGGGTTTTCTTTGAAAATTTTCTAGTTAAGGCTCTGCTTGTGGTGTTCCTTCCAGCTCTTTTCTTTGCTTTGGTTGGTCCAGGTTAGGTGATGAGGGTGTTAAGGAGGTGTCAATCTAGTTGGGATGTTTTAGTGCACTTACTGATTTCTTTCTTCAACTTGAGTTATTTGTTTTCATTTTGTTGCCCTGGGATATCCCTCTTGCACTTATGTATTCTCTTTTTTATTAATGAAAGGACTCTTTCTGTTGGGTGTTTTACACTCATTCTCTTTGACCAAAAAAATCTCTTTTGCTAAAAAAATAAAAAGTGAGTTATTTTTGCGGCTCAAAACTTGAAAGAGTTATTTTTTACAGCTCATCCTAAAAAGAAAGCTATTTTTATGATTTTCGTTTCTTAGTCTATTTAGATTGTTGAATTCAATTCAATTCAAAAATTTAAGATTTTTCAAATAAAAACAAAAAAACTTATTTTTTGGGCAACTCAATGCTGCAAACATTTGGTAATCATTATGGTAATTGATCTTATTTATTTGTTTTGAGTAATCTTGAAAGTTGAGAGTAAACCTAATTTACTGGTAATTCTAATTTAGCTCTTGAGGAGGCAATTAAATTGACTCCAAAACTAGAAGCAGTCTAGAATTATCAAGACAAATCACTCATTTGTAGACAATTAATTGAACTACCTCAAAGTTATTTTTCACAGATTTACCAGAGAATTATACATGACATAGGAATCCTGAAATTGTCATCAATTAGTTTTTAAACTACTATATACAACCAAACATAATGTTGTTATCGAAAATATCATGGCATGAGGTGGCGTGCAATCTCTCATTCATATGTTGATCCTTTCTGTCTGAAGTCTACACAACACAAACGAAAAACTCTAAAGATGAAGAGAATCGGGCGTGATTTCCTCGTCGAAAAGCCTTTGATGCTTAAGTAAGTATCCTGGAGTAATTTTGGTAGATGTTTCTCAGGGGAGAGTTGCTACCTTACACTGTTTATGGAGGATATATTTATACTTGACCTTGGGAGAGGGATGCGTGTCGAGTAAGTTTCAGGCAAGATGACGACCCTTGTCGAAATGATGAGTTGGACGATATTAAATGCTTGTGTCCCCCGACATGTCGTGCATTAAATGATGATTTGCCTTTAATACCAATGGACGTGGTGGATGCTACCGTTTAGTGGCTGACTCAATGTTTCATTATGGAGATTTAAAGTCAACTGGTGTCTGTTGCAAATAAGGAAGCGTCACGTAGAGCGCTACTATCGACGAATAATGATGATGCCTAACACATGGCTAGTCAAGCTCTAGCGTCAGACCTACCCCTCGAAGCACACTAGTTCACGTTGGTTGATGTTTCTCGAGCTCCTTTGGAGGCTGACCTGGTCAGATCTGTTCTTTCCCTTTTGGGAGCTCAGCTCTCACATTCCTCTTCCTAGAATTGAGTAGAAACGTTTGTCATGGCATTGCATGTATCACTATGTCATTGGCAGTCCAGGAATACCCACAACCCATACCAACCATATTTTACCACCAATTCAATTTTTACTCATTCAATTACACAAATATCCAGTTATCCTTGTCATTCTAGACTTCACCAAACAAAAGACCCCTAAAATTCATTTATTAGTTGATCTGGAAAACAATTTGACTATCTAAATTGAGATCATAATCTTAAATTAGGATCCCTCTTTAATATAAAAAAGTGCTAATCCATCGTAGTGATTCTATATGAGTTACACACGGTGTAAACTAATAGTGAATCAATCCTGATATGTGTAGAAAAATTCTATTATATTATTATAAACAGTGACACATGTGGCCTTTTGGCCGTTATATATATTTTCTAATAGTGAATCAATCCTGATAATGTAGAAAAATTCTATTATATTATTTAAACACTGACACATGTGGCCTTTTGGCCGTTACATATATTTTCTACGGTAAAAAGTGTTTGAAATAGTGTATTGAATTATAAGATTAAATGGAAATATTAAAAATAAAACAATTCTGTAAACACATAACTTACGACAGGTAAATAATATAATAACTGAAAGTAGGTAGATATATTATTTACTAACGTTAAAACAAAAAATAAGATTAAACCGAATCCTATTTGCACAGTTTCTTTAAATAGTTATGCCTCCTTACTTGTGGTACTAAGGTTGATAACGATATCTATTTCTCAAGATAAAATAGTTTGAGGCAGTAGAAGAGCACCCAACTTCACCACATTGATTGAACTGACTCATCAAAATTCTACCACCAGAATAACGACGCAAAACCAAGACTGGAACCGGAAAATGGAACCGTCTACATAATCAGAAATAAACCGAATCGAACTGAACTAGATCGAACCAAAAATTGAACCAGACCGACAAAAAACTGAACAAAAAAAGCTTGAAGAAAAATAAGTAAAAACGTGGAGTAAAAATATTGAGAATGAAAGAGAGCTTGAAAGCTTCTTTGTGCTTAAAATGATGATGAGAAGACATCTTTTTATACTACTCACAGTGGAGGTGTGTAATAAAGGATATTTAACTCATTAAAATGCCATTTAATAAAAAAATTAAGTCCAAAACATTTGTAATATAATTACAAAAATAAAAAATGTTTTGGGTCTTAATTTACAAGAATATTTTGTATTACATTACTTTTGTGTTTCTTATGAGGAGGAAAAATAAATCTGAAGCAAAATACAACTCATTCACCCATTTAGATGTGGTCCATAGAGAGAGAGCCTCAAGTCCTATCAAATTACAACCATTGATACTAGCATCTCAATACATATCACTCCAACATTTCATTCTTTTCCAATGTGAGATTTCTACAATTCCCTCATATTTTTCCATTCCCATTTAGCTCACTTTGGAAGATAATTTCTCATTCATCCAAAAGCCAATTTTGACAAATTAATAGTCGATATTGATGTACTCCCGGAGGAGAACTCAAATATCCAAAGAACTTACACTTTTACATAGTGGGTCCCACCTACAAATTTGTCCAAAATTGATATATGAAAATGGTGTACAAAATACCTAATTTTCCAACAGTTCCCCACATGAATGAATATTGACGACCAACGACACGACATACACAGTGATAGAATTCTACGTTTCGAAACCTGCGTAGGATAGATAGGTTTTACCCTTTGAACCTTCCCTTGTGTAAGCATGTTTACTTTACTAGCTGACCTATAGACACAATATTTTTGAACTGTTCGACATTTTATGTAAACGATGACATACTACACACATGAGTCATCCCTGACACAGTTCAGTTCTCATGATTATGTTCGTTTTGGCCATGAACATCCTTCTGGTTCTGCAAGAGTTTTTAAAGAATTGTGTCCTTAGAATTCCTATAGAAGCAGCTGCACTTCACTTTCACATAGGTGATCTCTTAATTTAAGAGTAAACCTACATTACTTCGCTCAGATCTCACAGTTTCAGATGCATAAGAATCGTTAAAAACTAAGCTTAACCTAATCTCCAGTGGGTATCACTGCTTTCATCATAGGAATGGATATGGAAAATCCCCACAATGATCCAACTAAGTTTATATAATTAGGTTGTCTCTTTGAACCTAGATCTTGGGATCTCCAATCAACTAGGTTGGGTTTTCTTCATATCAACTTATTTTTATATGGGCTTTAGTTCCATTCTCATCGATGACTTTTCAACTAACTCTCGATTTAACCATTTGATTAATGGACCCACAATGTTATCCTTTGACTTCACACAGTCAAGAGTGATAACTTCTGTCAAGAGTAGTTGTTTAATAGTATTATGTCTATGACGAATGTGTCTAGACTTACCATTATAGATATTACTTTGTGCTCTTCAAATAATACTTTGACTATCACAATGTATGCATATTGGTGGCACATGCTTTGTCCATCTAGGAATATTCTCTAGGAAATGGTATAGCCACTCAGTCTCCTTCCCATATTTGTCTAAAACTATAAGCTCAGATTCCATAGTGGATCTAGTTATAACTTGTCTGTTTTGAGGATTTTCATGCTACACCACTCCTCCTAGTGTGAAAATATACCCACTAGTAGACTTCATATCTTTCTTATCAGATATCCAATTTGCATCAGTATCTCTTTCTAGGACTTGGATATCTTGAATAATGTAGTCAATAACTCCGAGTATGTCGTAAGTACCTCAGTACTCTCATAATGGCTTCCCAATGTTCAGCTCTAGGATTACTCGTGAATCTACTTAGTTTACTCATTGTATAGGTTATATCAGGTCTTGTACAACCCATCAAGTACATTAGACTATCTATCACTCTACTACTTGAGAGATACTCTCACCTTTATTCTTGGACAAATGTACACTTGTATCCATCGGTGTTTTCAATTCACCAGTGTCATATTTACGAAACTTTCCAAGAATAGAATCTACGTAATGGGGCTGACTTAAAATAAGTCAATCTGATGTTCTTTTGATTTTATTCCCATTATAATATCAACAAGTCCTATGTCTTTCATATCAAATCTAGATTTAACATATCTTCCATAGATTTGATCATCTTATCATTACTCCAACGATGAACATATCATCAACATACAAACACGCAACAACATATTCATTCTCTTTATCTTTAACATAGATACATTTATCACATTCATTAATTTTGAATCCAATTGACATCATGTGACTGTCAAATTTCTCACGCCATCATTTTTGTGCTTGTTTCAAACCATACAATGATTTGACTAATTTACAGACTTTCTTTCCTTACCTAGGAGCGGAAAACCTTTCCGGTTGTCCATGTAGATTTCTTCCTCTAAATCTCCATTTAGAAAGGATGTTTTCACATCCATTTGATGTACTTCAAGATTTTGCAAAGCTACGATTACAAGTACCATCCTAATGGAGTTTATTCTCGACACCGGAGAATATGTATCAACATAATCAATACCTTCCTTCTGTCCCTAGCCTTTAATTACAGGCCTAGCTTTGTATTTATCACTTGATCCATCGGCTTTCATTTTTCGTTTCAAAATACACTTGTAACATTAAATGTTTACAACTAGGTGGAAGATCCACTAATTCTCAAGTATGATTTTAGAAAATTGAATCGATTTCACTCTTAAAGGTCTCTTTCCAAAAAGGACCTTTATTGGAGTTCACAGCTTCATTGAAAGTTCTTGGTTTACTTTCAATCATATAAGTTTGAAAATGAGGAGCAAAAGATTTTGTCATTCTTTTACTCAGTCTAGGTTCTATCTCGACTTCTTCATCTTGGTCCAGACTATCATCTTCATTAATAGTCTCAAAAAGTCTTTTTAAAGAGTTCGGCTCTTCCTTGGATTTATAAGGAAATACATGTTTAAAGAATGATGCATTCCTAAACTTCATTATCGTATTCTTGTGAATCTCAGGATTGCTAGATTCGTACATAAGGAACTAATATGCACTACTGTTATTTGTATAATCAATAAAAATGCAATCAATAGTTTTTTGTCCTATTTTCAACCTTTTACGTGTAGGTACATCACCTTAGTGAGGCATCCCCACATTCGTAAATATTTGTATGAAAGTTTTCTACATTTCCATTACTCATATGAATCTTATCCTCTTTCTTTTTCACTATCATATTCAAAAGATAGGTAGCCATCAAAACGGCTTCTCCCCACATGTTCTGTGATAATCCAGAACTGATCAACAATGCATTCATCATTTATTTCAGTGTATAGTTTTTATGCTCAGTAACACTATTAGATTGAGGTAAATAAGGTGTTGTGATTTCATGTATAATCCTATCTATGTTGAGCTTAAATCTCAACAAATGACGACTCAACTCACAACTCTTATCATTTCTTAGCGCCTTAATTTTCTTATTGAATTGATTCTCAACTTCATTTTCATAGAGAATAAATTTCTATATAGCTTCATCCTTACTCTTTAGTAAATATACATAATAGTATTTTGTGTTATCATTAACAAAAGTAATAAAATACTTATTACCACCTCTTATTTGTACAAATTTTAAATCACATGTATCATTGTGAATTAAATCAAGTGGTTCAGTGTTTCTTTTAATATTTTAGAATGATGACCTCGTTAATTTTTCCTCTGCACAAGTTCCACACTTGTGATTGAAATCAATGTGAAATGTTGGTATGTGATCCAAGTTAATTGATTTACGTAAAGTATCGTAATTAAAATGACATACTCTACCATGCCATTAATTGGAAGACTTAATCAAGTATGCATTGGAACTAGTTTTATTAATATTGGGTTTGATCAAAGTCATTACATTGAACTTGAACATTTCATCACTCATATAACCCTCACCAATATACATTCTGCTTTTAGACAAAACAATTTTGTTTGACTCAAATACCAAACTAAATCAATGGTTATTTAACAGTAAATCAAACACAAGGTTCTTCCATTTCAACTACATATAGACATTGTTGAAAGTAAACCGAACCAGATTGAACTAAAAACTGAACCAGACCGAACCAAAAACCAAACCAATAAAACTTGAAGAAAAATAAGTAAAAACGTAGTAAAACAAAATTGAGAGTAAAAGAGAGCTTGAAAGCTTCTTTTGTGTATAAAATGAGGAAGGGCAGACCTCCTTTTATACTACTCATGGGGGAGGTATGTTATAAGGGTACTTAACCCATTAAAAGATCATTTAATAAAAAATTAAGTCTACAACATTTTTAATTTAATTTGCAAAAATAAAAAAAATATTTTGGGCCTTAATTTACAAGAATATTCTATATTTCGTGACTTTTAGGTTTCGTATGAAGAGAAAAAATAAATCTGGAGCAAAACACAACCCACTGACTCATTCAAAAGTGGTCCATATAGAGATGGTCTCTAATCTTATCAAGTTACCGCTCTTGATACTAGCATCTCAAGATATATCACTTCAACTTTTTCTCCATTTACAATGTGGAATTTTTATAATTCCTTCCTAATTTTTTTTTTCGTTTAGCTTACTTTGAGAGATAATTTATTATTCATCTCAAAGTCAATTTTGATAAATTAATAATCAATTTTGATGTGCTTGCGGATCAAATATCCAAAGATGTTATACTTTTACATAGCAAGTCCCATCTAAATTATTTCAAATTGATCAACAAAAATGATGTGAAAAATACTAAATGTTTTTGACAAAATGATGGAGATGGATCAATGGTCTATGGCTTAGAAGAGACGACACACTAGGAAACAAAATGAGGCAAACTGTGTCCATATTGAATCATTACATTAGCTGCTGACTTAATTATTGACCTCATTTTTTCATCACTCTTTACCATTCCCAAATCCCAATTATTCTCTTTCTCATCATTCTCTCCACTGGCAAGACAAGGATTGCTGTTTTTCTCAATCATATTTAGCTTCAACTGCCCATCCCATCCCTTTTGAAACTTCCCCATACCCATATCTCAATTTTCACAAGGGTAACACCATTGCCAACTATTTATTTTCATATCCTAGTTGTATGCATATTTGTACACCTTTTCTCAGAAGATACACTCATACTGCCTGTTTTTCAAAGCTAACATATGGATTCTGACATATATATATATATATATATATATATATATATTCTCATACGGTTAATTCTAAACCGTCTAATCTTGAATAAATTTTAATTGATTAATAAATCTGTCAAAAACTCATAGACCTTGGTATTTTATTATTAAATAAAATGATTTGTTGTTAATAGGCGAACTAACTTATACCTAAATTATGCACACATTACTTAATCAATTAAAATTTTATCTAAAAATCTTAAAACGACTCATTATAAGAACTTGAGGTATTACCGGACTTTTAAATTATTCATGAATAAGCATGTAGTCCCTCGGAGGATGTTGTAGTACTAGGCTGCTATATATGATATCATGTATCTTAAATGTGTGTAAGTGTATCTAAAATATGTTGAACAGTGATGTACATAAGATATCCTACTGCCCCATACCGCAACATTCCTTTCTATAAATGCTATTTGTCACAATGTGTATCATATAGTATAATTGATTATGTGTCAATTGTAAAACTGTTTTTTTCATCAATCCATGTATTCAACTCATTGTTAAATATGCTATTGTTGACAAGTTGGGTTGATGTAGTTGGTTAAGTCTCTACACCTATACTCTAGAGGTCGTGGATTCAAGTCATATTCTTCTATTTCTCTTAAAATTTATAATGTAACTTTGACAAAAAAATATGGCATCGTTCATTTTGAACGAGAAATGTTAAATTAGTGGTGATTTTGTGGGTAAAATTTGAGATCTCCATTAGAGATCATATCTGGCATTAGGTGTGTGAACATGTGTAAAATATTTACCATGCCACGTGAATAAAGGAGAACCAATCAAGAAGAAGTGAGTAGATCTCCACTGTGAAAAAAAGGGGAAGAGGGAGATTAGAACCGCAGGAAAAGATCGGACGATTACGATTCATTTGACCGTTATAAAGACAATATAGTCAGCAAATTAGTTGAAAGAAACACACAAGGTATGGATGCCACGTTTAGGGAAGATCTCACAGACATAGGGGCAATCTTAATAATTTTTCACGTAAATAATGATATTTTTATTATCTCATTCTCTTTCTAAATCATCATTCACTCGTAAAGAATTTTTCATATGGAAGAAATCATTTGCAGTGTGTTGAGGCAATAACTTGGAAGCTGTATGAAATAGAACGTGTTAGGAAAAGAAGAGAAAAAGAAAACTAATATTCATGGTGGAGCTGGTAGTATCACAGTGAAATGAAAATAGGGCATGTGAATGATAGGTCATCTTTAGATCTCAATGACCTGGCAATTATATACTATGATTTGGGTTTTTGACTTTATAGCATCTGTCAATTTGTTGGATTAAAAATTAATTAAATTGTGTTATGTAGAAGAATTGCTTTAATTAGGTAAATCCTTAGTACACGTGACACTTAATGTTGTTTATTTGTGTATTATTAGAGGCTTTACGTAAGCAAAATCTTCCAATTTAGATCCCATGATCGTGCAATGGAAGTACATTAATGAATTGTCTTGGGCTTTAGTTTTTTTTTAAAAAAAATTTAGGTGTGAAGATCAATAGCTTTTGTTTACTATCAATCTCCATGTTCTTCCTTCAATTAGCATTATATTAAAAGTTCCTTTGTAATCTTTTTTACTTAAAAAAAATCTTTTTGATACTTATGTGCTTTATTCATGATTTTTTATAACGATTAGTGTAAATTATATATGAATAACTAGTTTTTAAAATCGTTGTAAAATTGTTCAAATTTCAACTTGAATTAGTATTATGCATCAGGTTAAATTCTGACTTGAATTAGTATTATGGATTAAATTTTTTGATTTTTTTTCGTATAATGAAGTTTCATTTCATATGTATGAATATGTGTATATGTGCAAGGTTATCAAGGACAAGAGCTTGAGATTTGAATTGACTTGTTCGGGTAATTACTTAGAAACCAAGTTTTTGAGATCTAAGAAATCTAAAAAAAAAAAAAGCTACCACACCATTTCTCATGTGAAAAGGGGATAAGATGGAATCTTGACTTACCCTACACCATGTATAGAACCTTCAATTTGGAACTATCCCTTAGTTTAAGGGTCAACAAATCTTGAGATTACTCTTCAATTCTCATCTTCTTAGAATATGTATAGAGATGAAGCCCTAGCTGCTTAATTAATTTAGTTTTTTTTTTCTTTTGAAAATCACTAGCTTTCCTATCATTAATTAATTAAAAAATTAATGTGGGAAACTCTATATCATTTTCATATCCTCTTTTTATTGACTTAAAAGTTGTCATAAATTAATGTGCTAAAACCCCATGCAATTCGGCAATTAGTAATGTGGAAGATAAGTGGGTGACATAATCATGTGGCACCAATACTATATAGTAAATGATTTTCTCTATTGAGATAAATGCTTCTTCTTGGGACTAATTAGTTTAAAATTGATGGAGATGGCTTAGTTGGTCCAACCTTCCTTCCCTTTGGCCTATATATGTATTGAAATTAAGGCATCCTCTCACGTGATTCAACCACTTTTTCCATGTGATTTTGTGTCCCTTTTTCAAATCATTCCCATTTTCAACTATCACAATCACTTCCTTTCTTTCACCACATTGCATGTGTAAGGTTGAAATTATTATTGGTTATATGTGTTGATAATTTTCATGTATGTGTGACTAAGAGTTAGACCTAATCCATATCTAGCTAAGTTTAGGTACATCCTCAACCCCATAGGGCCCTCATCGACTACCGTGCTATTTTTTTTCTTCACTTTTATTTTTCTGAAAACCCAAAAATTATTTTAACCTATGATTTTATTAAAACATTTTTAGGATAAGAGTTTTGAACACAAAAATTTTTTTTTTTGAAAATTTTTATAAAAAACTTCATTTCTTCGCTTTTAAAAATTACTTCTGAAAAATGTTCTCTAAAATTATCTTGTGTTATTAAAAAAATTTTACACTCAATTATATTTTTAAATTTTAAAGAAACAGTATTTATATTTACTCACCAGAAAAATTTTATTCTTTGAAAACAACACAAAATTATTTTTAAGATGCAATTTAAAACATTGCTTTTTAAAAACTATTCTATGAAAGCACTCCTTGCTGGCCCTAATTGTCTAATATTTTAAAATTCGTTTTGGAATTTATAGAGTGATTAGACGCAAACTTGCCGCAGCTTTATGAAGGCATAATGCATGTTCGAATGACATTATTCCTTTGTTTTTTTTATTCTGTTGCTTTTCAAGTGCATGTGCCATCCACGTGAAACAATTGCATCATTTAGTTACTAATGGTTGTACTTAATTTGTTAACATTATTAATTTTAATTGATTTGTGGAAACAATTATGTCTGAAATGCAATGTTTTCTGCTCAATTAATTATTTTGTCAGCCCACTAAATTCAACATGGCTTCATTTCATATAATATAATTAAATAACTGTAAAATAATTAAATTTTAGTTCAAGTTTCTTTGTAATAATTTTATCTAATTTATTAATTTATTAATGAATGATGAACACGTTATTTGATTAAATAAAAATTGATATACAACTCGTTACTCAATATATTTAGAAATTATAAAATATTTACAATAAGGGGCCTAATTTGCTTCTATACAACATTTTTTAAGGAAACTCACATGGTATAGGTAAATGTGACATGGAAAATGAAAGGAGCTAAAAATTGAGTTAAAATTAAAAAAAAAAATCTTTACTAAATGTGCCTCATTTTTTCTTTTCTTTTTTTGGTAAAAAAAATTCAGAGAGATAAATATTCACACGTCCAAATGTATTAATGGTTCAAAGAATGGTAAGCAACTTACAACTTCCATTTGATGAGTGAATCTGGTTTTTTAATTAGTTCATTTACGGGTCTTGACTTCGAGTTAATTACCATTATATTTTACGTGTTGGTGAGAAAAATATTATTAATTTGCTTCAATAATTAGAATATAAGCATCCTCTGATTAATGAAGAGAACTGAAAGATAATTATATTTATCTTTCCTCAATAAAAAAACTAAAGAAGCTAATATGGAGTGAATGAATGTATTCTTCTGTCTCTAGGGTGAACGTCTTTACTTAAAATTTTTTATAATTATATTTTGGACCACTGATCTTATGTTTCTACGCATAATTGTACAACTAATAATAAAACTGTATTTGGCACATAGCAATCCTATATCCAAATTTTAAATTTGTCAAATGTAAGCATTTATCGTGTAACAATTTTCCAATGACTTAAAATCTCCGACCCATTTCTAATTTAATGAGTGCTTTTTTTATAAGTTAAAGATTGAATATTTAAATTTATAATAAATATGACTATCAGTTAAATTATTATACAACTTTATGATGTGATTGTTCTGTTCTTGAAGTCACATAAATTCTTTCTCTAGTTTATTATAGAATGTGGGACAAAAAACTACCCAAAAAAGTCAATTTACATTGAACCTCACCACGTATATATTTTTAAAAGCACAATAGTAATGTTGCCATTAATTTTCTTTTCCTTCCATGTACATAACTTGTAATCTTAGTTCTTACATATATTCTTTTGTTTGCATATTAATTTGAAGTAATTAACCACCTAATATACCAATCTTGGAATCTGTGGAATATTATCATTAATAGTATAAATAATTCTAGAAAAACAAAAAAGAATCACAATCGCTATCTAAGTCACCTAACTTTGATCAACAAAAACAGCTGTGAATCTTAATTACTTCACACCAAGATTAGTACATAAACAGAGACCTACATATTCAAACTCTATCCCATTATTTTTATGTAATTATAGTCTATATACGTGTGTGAGTATTCACATTGAACCGCTTCTATAATTTTGAATTATCTAAATGATGTATCATGTCCTATATTAAATGAGATAAATTAGAGTGAAAAAACATTGAACAGTTAAAATATTTTCTATATTTTAATTATCTTAAGTAACAATAAACACATGTATGTATTATACACACCACATACGAATTCTGTTGTAGCATGCATAAACGTGAAAAATAATTAAAAGGCTTAAATACTATTTTGGTCCCTCACTCATTATAAGTTTTTGTTCTAGTCCCTAATTTTTTTTTCTTTGTAGACTTGAACTAACAACCCTTTAACTTTAATACTTGTTTTATATTGTGGGTATGAAGACTTACACTCGATTGATCTTACGAGTTCTGAGATTAACGATTAAGTAAATATCTAGTCATTTTAAGTAGATTAAACTTATAGTCTAACCAGTTGAGTTATACCTTAAATTTTTTTTTCACTTTTAATACTTATCCTAACAAAACAATGATGAATAATAAACCTATGTATGTATACAAGTTATTTTATTATACATAATGATGTGGTAAACATGAAAAATAAAATTATGAAGTAAAATACTGATCAAATAACTCAGAAATATTTCAGAATCAGAATGCCGTGGCCAATAATATAGCATGCTTATGTAGTCTGTACATTTATATAGTGAATCAAGCATGGAAGGCAGGCATTAAAATCTAATGTGAAGAAGATTTGTAAGACAGTATTGAAAGATCTAAGTTGGTTACATAAACTGATGATTGGTGAAGTTACAGAGAAGAATGGACAGAAAAAAGTGGGTTTGACAGTGTATGCTTTACAGTACATAAATCCACTTATTTTTTCTTACACAATCAGACTGACAGATACCACATGTTAATGGTAATAAAGGTCCATTGCTACAGTCTCTTCAGACCCCCCCTACTCCCACATTATTTTGTCCACTTTTGAAGTGGAAGAAAATAAAAAAGGACTTGAGCTAGCTATTTTTATATATGATTAAGTAATTGTAATGGACAATAAGAGTTTTACTAGCTCCAATACCATTACTAAAAACTATTATTTTCTTAAATTTCTATGTAAATAAATGTCTTTCCCTTTACCTTACCGGATATCATGATATCAGATTGCACACATAAATTATCGATAAGATCAGTGTTATGTGAAAATATATTTTAGAATTATTTTATAATCTCTATTGTAAATTTGTTTGCAATCTTGACAAATGTTTAATATTGTTATAATTGACAAAAAATGCAGACATTCACTTTTAAACCTATACTGTTAACTCATACCATTATTGATCAGATGTTGTATAGTATTTTTCAAAATTGAAAATGAGTGTAATAGATTTTTTAAGATAATGAATGTTATAGATTATATGAACATAGTTAAAGAGAGAAGAAGAGATTGCCATAATGCTCAATTTCCTACAACGTTTTTTGAGACGTCAGTTCCTGCAACCTTAAAGTTGACATAATTTTTTTAAATTAATCAAATAGTAACTTTCAATAGAAGTGACTGATGATGTAAAACACTTAGCTTGTAGTCACAGTTATTATCATTTGAATTTTGAGTCATGCCGAACCCCTTTGATGTCAGATTAAAAGACAAAACAAAATAACAAATCATGTTCCCACGTTTAAAGGAGAAAGAAGAAGCTTGAGTAATTGCATTGCAGCTGGTATATATTAGTATTACATACTGTCAAAAATCACCTCTCTCTCTGATATTATATCATTGACCCACACATCTATCTCTCACCATGTCTTACGTAATAAACTAAGACAAAAAGGCTGTCCTGTCACCAGTTAAAATCTTCCCAAACAAATTTCCAGCGTCGGCTTCCTTCATATAATATCACCACCACATCTCTCTCTCATTTGCTCTTACCCTCTCTACCTTCTTTTTCCTTAGTCAGTACCACCAAAACTCACAATACCATATTTCTTCTTTGGTCCCCCTCTCCGAGTTCCCCCCTGCAGCTTTTCAGTTTTTCATTGGATTTCCTCTATCCCCTCTGTTTCTTTTGTAAACCCAATTGTCTACCCAATTGTCAAATACTGATTCACATAACTCTTGCAGGGCAAACAATTTGCAATTCTGGGTTGCCATTTGAACTGCTTTCCCTTGACTACTTTCTACTTATTCTGCTGAAATACTAAGTTCAGATGCTCCGTTCTTGTGGGTTCCCTTGAATTCCTCCAAATTTTGAACAGAGAAAGATAGGGAGAAAGAAGATGTCTGCAAGGCTTTTGTACACATTAACAGATGAGAAGAGAGAATTGGAGAGGCAGATGGGGTGCATGAATGGAATTCTTCAGCTGTTCGAAAGGAACCATTTCCTCAGTGGTCGACGTGTGAACAGACACAACCACAAGAGCCTTCCATCAGGTACTACTCCTTGATGATGATAGTCCAGCTACCTCAATTATATCTTCATGCTTTATTCCTCAGATTAATAAAATACATTCTTCTTTTTCTTGGGCCTTGCCATTCTCTGTCACTGCAGAATTAATGGCTTCTATAAGGTCCTCTTCAACAAACAAAAAAAAAAAGACACAATCTAATAATTATTTATGATCTTTGATGCTATATACTATACACAGTATATATGAGCGTATGATAATTTAGACTTTTATTCACTTGCTCTGTTTTTTATCAATTTAAGCCCACAAATTCGAGGATTCGCATTTTACACCCATAATTTTGGGTGATTACTATGAATCATTTTTTAAGTTACATTACCAATTTAAAAAAAATGGAGGAATATAAGATGAACTCACAATTAATTTTTAATTTTTAAGGTATGAGTATGAGACTTAATCAATGTATCAACTCAAACTTTTAATAAACAATTATCCAAACTTTTTCAAAATATGTAAATTTTCGAGGCAAAAAATTGTCCTGTTTAACGTCATGGAACACCATTATTGATTTATGTCTTTTTCTTATTGTACAGCATAACATCGCGATTTCAAGCATTAGAATACTTGATAGAAATGATCAATTTTTACTTATTTTGAAAGTTTAGGAATTAATATTTAATTATTTAAAAGTTTAATAGTGTAAATGGTTAACGAGATAAAGTTTATGGGTATAAGTTAAATTTATCAAAAATTGTAACCTGACCATGGCAAGGTCCATTTTTAGACTCACCCATGACTACCAAAGCCAGGGTGATGACGACACTCACCCATGGCCACCTAAGGCGTACGACGACCAAACATCTTCGGCTCGCTCTTACCGCTGAGCCACTGAGCAACGACCTGACGGGCTCAGTGGTAAGGTAGCTTTATGTTTATGATGAACTGACATGTGATATCAACAACATGTGAAGCTAGTTGTTTTTTAGCACATGAAATTCAAACCTCTTCAACTTGTTTATTTCTTTGGCAGGTCAGAATGGCAACCATGCTACAGACCCAAACAGTAGTACATTACACAAATCTCCAGTAAGCTTTGAATTTCATAAAAAACTATTCATGTTTGGTTTCAAACACAAGCAGTAGTAAACCTCATGTCCTTGTATTTTTGCAGGCCAAAAATCAGAAGGCTAATACGAGAGACAAACAAAGAATCTCCACAGAATCATCAAGAACATCCTTTTCTTCTTCTTCTACTTCTTGTTCTAGTTTCTCATCTGTTGACAACACTAAAACTTCTCACTTAGAACCACATTTGTTCAGCCGTACTCCTTATCCTGCCACCCCAACTCTTCAATTTCCCAAAAACCAACCAAATGCTTCAAGCAAATCCCTTGATCTCCAAGATTTTGTCAAAGGCTCCATGCATAGAGATGTTAAAGGTATTTTAGTCCAACCGGAAGCTGCAGAAAGAGTAACGGCTCATACCATGAAGTACATGGATTCCCCCAGGCTTAAACCGCCATCCAAATTTGCTGAGCAGAGTGAATCATTTCGTACTCTCTCTAAACTCCGGGAAGCGCCCGTAAATGTCTACAATGAGAAGGATGGCCGCCAGCTTTCGGCCCCAAAGTTTGCTCGGCGGCTCTCCTATGATGGATGGGAATCAAATAATACATTGAAATCGACCGTAAAACTTAAAGAGTTACCAAGATTATCACTAGACAGCAGAGAAGACTGGGTTAAGTGTTCATCCTCTGGAACAAGATCAACAGATTTATCAAGTGGCAGTCGCCCATCTACTGTTGTAGCTAAGTTGATGGGATTAGATGCTTTTCCCAATTCACGGTCGATTGATTCCGGCACATCTGATCCCTTCTCAACATCATCAAGAATTACTTACGACAATGGGTTAAGCCGTTTTGGGTCCCCAAGGGTTTCTTACGGGGATGCCACCTCACCCAGCTTGAAAAATAACGGATCGGTCCTGAAGCACACTGTAACTTCAAAGTTTCAAATGGAAACAGCCCGTACGAGGCCGGTAGAGAACAACAGGCAGTTTCAACCACCAGCTTCCATTTGTCGGGAAGTCGCTAGCTCTTCCTGTTCTGTGTATGGGGAAATTGAGAAAAGGCTGGCAACACTTGAATTCAACAAATCCGGGAAGGACCTCAGGGCTCTTAAACAGATACTTGAAGCAATGCAGAAAACAAAAGTAACATTAGATAACAAAAGGGATCAGGGCTCAAGTATTATCGTATCTCGAACAAGCAACTTTCCCAATAACAACTCAGATATAGCAAGCCCAAGGAGAATAAGAAGCAACAACATGCCTTCCATTCGAGCCAGGTCCCCTACCTCTCCGAAGAGCTCTAAATCTCCAATTGGCGATGCTGCTGGTCTGCACAATATCCGAACTGATCACCCCACAGATAACAGAAAGGGAAAAGCAAACAAACAATTGACCAAAGATCTTACCCCTAGAAACACTCATCTGACACACCCTTCCTGTCAACCAATCTTGCCGACGGAAAAGAAGACCACCACAAGAGGATTAAAAACAACTAAAAGCATAGTAGTGCAACGTCATGTTAGTACAGAAATCCCTAGCAGGCCAGGTAAGATTGTAGGAACTCTAAGCCCGAGGCTGCAACTAAAATTTGGGTTGGAAAAGCAATCTTCTCCCATCATCCCATCATCAGATTCAAGCAGGCCCAGAAGGCAAACTAGTAGGCACAATTTAGACACAACTTCATCTGAAATAAAACCGAAATCTCCCAGTTTGGGTCACACAAGCAAGATGCAAAAGAATAAAACTGACTTCAGAGATTTGATTCAGTACACCAGTTCCCTCTCTGTGCAATCTGAAAGCATCAGTAGCTTGGCCTCAGATGTTGACACAGAAGTCACAAGCAAAAATAAATTCAATTTGATCAACGACAGCACCCAACAAGATGAGTGCAAACAAAAGGTAAATAATCTTGATCTCATGAGTCAATAAAGTAATATGATTATCTGTAGTGAGAGTGAATAACAGCAAATATTTTTAATCATGTTCATAGATAAAGGAGGGTTCCTGGGATTTTTGAAAAAAATGAACTCATTGGAGCTTCTGCTGAATCGTTTGTTGATCAAAGAACTAAACAATTTTATGGTAATCAAGTTTATGGTTAATATATTTATTATCTGTCACAGAGTTCAGCATCAGGATTGAGTAACAGGGGGTCCATGGCAGAACTGGCAAAAATTAGCTCAGAGCAACCAAGCCCTGTTTCTGTGCTTGATTCAACATTCTGTCAGGATGATTCACCATCACCAGTAAAGAAGATATCATATGCCTTCGATGGTAAAGCACTATGCATATACTATTTTGGTAGATTGATATTTGAAAATGTCTTAATTCTGAATAGGTTTCAGCTGGATGAAACCATGACAAGATTTAATTAGTAGACCAATGAAGTTAAAATAATACACACAAAAGGATATCTAATTGTAGGGTGAGGATTTACATTGAAAATATGACCGAAACCATGATTTTATGCAAAAAAACAACATGATCGAAACAATCATGGCAAAGATAGGAAAAACCCACATCTTTCTCGAAGTAGTCGCATGACACCCTAATTTGGTTTACTGTAGTCTGGACATAATTAAGATGTTATACTTGTTTTATCAGTTAAAGAAGAAGTTATGGCTGTTGTGTGTGTATGCGTGAATGCGTGTGCCAGAGAGTGGGATACTTATGCATCACCCTCTATAAACTAAGGTCTCTTATGTTTTCTTTGTATAGATGACGAAATAGAAACTCCAAATCCAAATGAAGCGGAGTGGAACCCAGTGCAGGCAACCCAATCATCCAACAGCAGAAACTCACAAAGTGCTCTGATCTGCCATAAGGAAGTAGATAAAATTCAGTACCTGGCTACGAGTATTCAACATGCGAACTACAATAAGAAGGACCTCCTCATAGATGTTGAGCCAGTGAATCCTCATCACAGTTACATTTCAGAAATTTTGTTAGCGTCGGGTATCCTCAGAGATCTAGACTCTGGCTTGTCAACTGCCCAGCTTCATTCGTCAGGCCACGCGATTGACCCTAGCTTATTCTTTAAACTGGAAGAAAGTAAGGAAGCAACATGGTCTTCAAATAATAAGCTCAGCAAAAATGTGAACAAATCAGAACCCAATGACAAAAATCAGAGAAGGCTTGTATTTGACGTTGTGAACGAGATTATTGTGGAAAGCTTAGTAGCAGAAGGTTCTTCTAAGCAATGGTTCTCACCAAGAGAAATGACGGGAACAAAATTAAGAGGCCAGCAGCTTCTGAAAGAACTTTGCTCAAAAGTTGATCAGCTGCAATTTACCAACCCAGATGGCAGCCTAGATGACAATGATTACCATTCAAGTGCCCTCTTATGGGTAGATTTGATGCATCAGGCAAAAAATTGGAGAGGTCACCAAAATGAAGTTGCGGTGATAGTGTTGGACGTTGAGCGGTTGATCTTTAAAGACTTGATAACAGAAGTTGTGACCACTGATGCAGGTGGTCTGCAACGCTGTTCTGGTGGACCTTACAGGCAATTATTCTCCCAATAGTTTAGAGGAGTCAGAAATTTAATTTCAATCAAATGAAGTCGCTCCATCTACCACCCCTACATTTGTTTACTTCTAGCTTTGTTAGCATGTAGATACCTTCTTGAGGCTTACGATGTACATGTAGATTAGAGTCAAATGTTTATATAAGTCCCAGAGTCTTTCACAAAATTCTTTTCAGATAGACTCTGCTAATCAAATGGGCCAAGGCCAACTTTGGTTCCATTAAGACAATAAAATTTATAAACAAAGATGATCGAATGATCAAGCTGCATCATATGACCAGAATGTTTATTTACTTTTTTGTTTATCATGTATCACTAACTCACTTAACCACTATGCCAACTTGTCCTGATTAAACCATAGATCTAGTGTTGTATCCATTAAAGGAGCACTAATTAGCAAAGATCCCTGTTTATCTTCCGTAATTTCCATGAATAAAATACATGCCTACAACTACAAAATTCATGGTTTTTTACATTTAAATATTACTTATTCAACACTTTCCTTAGTAATTGCATTAAAATGGTACGCTGATATCATATATCAGAAGTTTAATTCTCTTAGTACCAAATTTCTATATGCAACAATAACTTCCCAGATATCTCATCATAGAGAGAAAATACCACGAGAACTTTACGCTCAAGTCACATTGATTGTAAAAAAAAAAATCTGCATTTTATAAAGCACGAGTCCACACATATATCAAATATCTGGGTTGGGGACCGGACAGTCCTTATCAAATGAAGTTAAACCCCAAATTTTACCTGGAGATTTATTTCATGAATCCTGAGGTTTGTTCATGAGCATGGTTCTTTCCACCTTTAATTTTACATTTTGTCTCTATTACACATGATAACTCCACTCCAACATCTACAAACAACTATTTCCATATGAGAGAATTCCTAATCCACAAATTTGTCATCACTCCTTCAAGTACGTTCTTGTAAACTGATTACTGTATTCCAAGTAGCATTTGTAACACCCTAGTCTAATCTAGGTCTCCTAAAAACAAAATGCCAGGAAATAAACTCCACATGCTTACAAAGCTGAAAAGCCCGACACAACGATGATATGAAATGGACAAAAAGATGTCAATTACACTACATCTTCGCCTCTCAACTTCGTGTTCTTTGATTCTTAGAAGCAAATCGTAGGCAAGCTATATAGCTTATAGCTTCTCCACCCACAACTTCTTCATACTATGACTCGAAGACATCATCTACAATGGGGTACTTTATTGTCCAAGGGATAGAGACAAAAGATTCAAATATCCCAGAAATGAAATGAATAGACCGTGTGCTCGATTTTTATGCATAAAACAGAAACAAAGACACACACATATACATATCGAACAACTAAAAGGCCGAAGAGAAGAATAGCTGTATAGTATTTCCATGATAGATCATACAAGATGGAAAAAGAATTTCAATTAGAAAGAATCGTACATTTGGTCTATCATGCTAACTGACATGCACATACCTAAGATCTTGATTAGGACAGAACATTTCATCTAACAACCTGGAATTTCCATTCTATAATGAGATATGTAGCAACAATACACCAGTGATCTTGACTATCCTCAAACCTACATCTGCTGCCAGGCTCCTAAACAAGTGTACACATTCTAATCAATAACCTAACTTACAACCGAGCCTGATCTTGAGAGTTCTCCATAGAATCCTTCAGAATCTCCTCGGCCCTCCTTTTCTTATCATCATTTTCTCTAGCAAACCAGGACACTTTTTCCAGAAAACCCTTGTTTGCATTGTTCAAATGTGTCCTGGTAATTAAAGACTTCGTTCCCATCCCAATCTTAAACTGTACAGCCGATCTCCTACTCAAAGACATCTTCTCATCTGAATTGGATAATTTTCCTTTCATTGATTCAATAGCTGGTGCAAATGTCTCCAGCACTGAGATATGGGTATCTGCTTTGTAATTTTCTACAATAGGATTTTCTGAAGGTGCTTTATTTGAAAGCTTAGCAGGAATAACAACAGGTGTTACTTCCTTCTCCCCAAATCGCAAAGGCGTGGCAACGAATGGGTTACTTTCTTGTACGTGCTTTGCATTGGCAGGATCTACCGGGTTTACCGAGAAAGATCCCTCTACACCGTTGTAAGCGAACCACTGCTGCAAATTCAATAAGGAACGTTCTGCCTTTCTGTGCTTCCTTTCCTCCTCAATCTTGATTTTCTTGAGTTCTGTCATACTTTCAATCTGCTTAGGTGACATAATGTAAGAATGGGGATCAGGAAATGCAGGCAACCAAGCAGGTATGTGATCGCTGGGAGGCTCTTTGCCAGTTTGTGAGAAACTTGGCGTCAGTTTCCAGTCTTTAACAACTGGAAACTGAGGAATAGAATAGGCAAATGGGATTTGCTTGGCTATAGCAACATAATACGTGAGTTCCCTAACTGTACCGGAACTTGCAAGGCAATGCTCAATATCTGAAGCACCGGAAAATCCCTGTGTGGATCCAAAATCTTCCAACCCATGGATAATATCGAAGGCGTTACATTCTGTTCTACCAGCAAAGTTAGCATAGAAATGTGCGGTCCTTCCAATGTTCTGAATAAATCTAACAGCAATGTCAGAAAGTCTTTGGAGAGCAGACTGCTGAAATGTTTGAAATCCCTCACTCTCGCATATTTGTGCTACGGCGATCTTCGAAATTGCCTGAGTGAAGTCTTCACCACCCGTGTTCCTCTGCGTGTTTGGTTGTTGATACACTCTTGCACTCTCCCCACCTCCATCGCTCATATTCAATTCCTCATATCACCACACTATTCTGCATAAGAAACCCAAAAAATCTGTAATACTCACCATATATCAGCGATTCATCCCTCAAACTTCCATTGGTTGATGAGAAAATGCCGGACATACAAAAGAAACCATACTTTAAATTCTTATTGTCGCTAGACAGTATCTTATGCGAAAAATTAAAAGGAAACTTCGGTTGATGACAAATGCGTGCTTACTTCTTTTTTTTTTGTAAGTGAAAATTGCGTACTTACTTGATTTTCTAATAACTAAGAATCTACGGAATTTATAAAGAACAAATGGGAAGACCAATTTTGACCTTATTGAGAAAGCACAAGCAGAGCCAAATAATCCAAATCTATTTTTTGCCGCCCGGAGTGGTGGGGGGGGGGGTTCTCTCGGCGAGTATCAGTGAATGAAAATTACGTAAGCTATTTAACAGAGCATCAAAACTCAGTTTCCTATCACTCCATCTGTTTCCTAGAAACCGAGCGAAATACTGTGTATATGAAGCAACAAGTAAACCCTAATGCGTCAAATTTCTGAAATCAAAATGAACAACATAAGTGAACTGTAAACGTATAACATATTAAAGACTAACTCCAAGCATACCAGTGATTCCTACGGTTTCTGAAACTATTTTGAGCTTCCAAAGACAAGAACTGCAGCTCAGAGAATAGTCTCTCGGTTACGACGAGCCTCAAGTTGATCATGACCAAAAAGCCCTAGCCAAAGAAAAGTAACTTCCAAGCTTACTGAGTGTAAGAGTCTCTGTAGGATTCAATTAAGGTTACTCCGTAGGTTAAACCCAAGTAAAACCCTGAGATCCAGAGTTAGCAGAGAAGATACTCGGAGAGGAAGAGAGACGAAGACGGGATTGGTACTTATAGAGGGCAAAAAGGGGATGAAATTTTTTTCTGCGGGAAAGGATATGCTACACAAGTCTGGAGAAATATGCACTGGAATGAGTCATCCGTGTTTGACACGTGTCCCCCGAGTGCACAACGATGATAATATCATGCAAATTTATTCCCACGATCAAGTTAATTTTTTTTTACCATTTCTATCCAATTATTTTTATTTCAATTATAATTTTACTCCTCACTTATACACATATCTCAGTACTATTGGCTTTAGTTTTTATAACTTCACATCCTTTCCAATGGTTACTTTTTGAAATAATACATAATATGAGAAAAGTAACAGTTGGGGTGTTGTATAACTGGTATCACAATAGTATGTACTAAAATTTGTTAAGTATTTTTGGAAAAACTATAAATTACAGATGTGCTTTGAACTATTCAACTTTTATTTTTAAAATTTATCTATAAATTTCACCATCGCACTTTTAGCTTCACTATACCCATTGTTGCATGCTCATGTGCTTTTGAGAGTGTATTCAACACCAAGAATTATAAAATATTTTCAATCAAAACTACATTTTAAATGATCAAATTCTTTATAGCAGAGATAAACATTTGATATATGTGTACATAAAATGAGATGAGAGCAATTCTAGGAAGTTGTTTTAATTAATTTTTGGTACAAGAGACAACTACAGATTAAAGTTTACAAGAGACAACTTTATGAACATCTACTTTGCAATCTAATTGCATGGTAAGCAACAAATTAAAACCTTTTCAAAATTCGAGTGTTGATTTGAATTGAATATCCAAGTTTGATAGTGAGATCCCAAACCATAAACGAAATTTGAGAATCTAGCAAAGTTTGAATGTGTAACAGTCTATGCCTCAAAGACCAATAAAAGATTCAACAGTCCGTAACACTCTATGCCTCAAAGACCAACAAAAGATTCAATAGTCCGTAACAATCTATGCGCCAAAGCATTCGTAAAATGATGGTTGAGAATAAAAATTTAAAATATAGAGATCTCATATGAGAAAATTAAACAATTATTAGTTTGAATGAAGGATGAAATGCTTAACCTGTGTGAAAAATGAGGTGCTCATTTATATATAAGCTGAAAAGGAATAGCGAAAAATTTCAAGCCATCACTCACTCGACCTGTCAGAAAGAAAATTAAACCTCAAGGGCTGTTTGGATGGGGTATGTTTGAGGTGAAATGTGATATTAATGAGTATCTTTTAGATACACATCTTTAGAGTGTGGTATCCCAAGTGACATCCATCCTTGAGAGAATGAGATGCCCTCTCCTATTAGGTATATATTACCTCCTCAAGAGATAGAGGTATCAAAGATTATCCCTCCTTATTCTCCTCAATATCACCCCAACAATCTTTCTTTCCAATATCTTAATTATTTGGTTTTTTTAATTTTTGTTTATTTTTATAAATAAACATTTAAATAATTAAGCTTTCAATGTGATTGTAGAAATCTCACGTTGAAGAGTCAAAATTTTATTTAATTTTAGAAAATTAGTTTTAATATTTTTGATGGGTTTTGAGCAATTTAACCTAAATTTTGATAATTTTAAACTCAATTTTCAATAGGATTTAGTGGATTTTTTAATACAATTATTTGTCCTTAATTTTTACATCTCATTTGCAATATTCTTTTTTAGGTGATTATTAAGAACAATTTTGAAAATACTATTTAACTAACCATTATGTAAGAATATTTGAAGGTTTAAAAAGTTAAATTATATTCTCCTATACATCTAATAATTAAAAGATTTTTATAAAGCGAACACAGTAATCTTGCATTTTTATTATGAGATTGTGTAGTGGGATTTTCTTGTAGGTATTTTCAACAAAAAAAATAAACCCAATTTTTAATGGGTTTTAGTTTTTCTTTCCATAAAATCTTATATTTATTTATTTCTATTTCGTTTTACAAATGATTTTTTAATATATTTTTTACAGGCAAGTATTACGATATTCTATAATTTTTATGATGATGTTTTGATTAAATATCATTAGTTATTGCATATTTGAAGGAAAAAAGTGTAAAATTAACATTTTCTATATATCTTATCATTAAAAGGTTTTTTCTAAACTAAACACATTAATATTACATTCCCATTAATCTAAATAAGATTCTAACTCATTATCACACATAGTTACGTTTATATTTTGAATAATATCATAATTACGTTTATATCAATATAACTATAGTAATATCAAAATAACATATTGTATTATATTATTATATATGTTTATTTAATATAATAATTTTATATTATATACATCAAAATGATATGTCAAATAAAAGGTTACCATCACATATAATTTATTTACTCTATCAAATTTTATACCACTGTTATATAAGAACCTAATATTTAGAACTTACAAACGGGAGATCATGAGTTTAAAAATCTTTGGAGGGTCTACACGCCCTTTCGGGATTAGTGAGCTTCTTGGAATAATCAAATAAAAAAAAGAAGATTTTGAGGTTGAGTAACTGGACTTTTGCGTGTGCGTTTTATGTATAAAGTTTATCCACTAATTTCGTATTCAATTTTTTTCTCAATAATTTTATAGTTTTTATAGGAAATAAAAAAGTATCAAACTGTTGCTTCTATATTTACTAACCCATGTGATTCCTAATTCTTTAAACATTTTAACTACAATACTAAACATCTTATTATCATTCTAAAACTTGAGGATGATTTTTAATAGAAAATAAATCACTTTATTATCATTGTAAACATTTTAATTACATAAAATATGTAACTATATAGTTTTAATGTAGCTCATCTCAATATTTAAATACTATAGCTAGATTAGATGATGCAAGACAGAGATAAAATGTGGACAAAAAATGTCGTATGCAAGAAAATACTCATTCAATAAATATTTATAATTATAAAAATATCTAACATGTGCAATGCATGTTAGGTACATCTAGTAAATTAAATTTATGTGATTTTTAAACCTTCTATAATCATATATATATATATGTATTTATACTTAAAATTTTGATAAGCGTCATACCTAACTTAATGCCAGGTTGATCATTAAATTTGCATCTTTAATGAATACATAAAAAATTAATTAAATGGTTTAAAAAATATTAAATAAATGATGTTTAAAAAATTAAATAATTAGGAAATAGGTAAAAAAAATTCAATGAATATATAAAAAAAATTAAATAATCAATATTTATGTTTTGAATTATGAATTAGGTAAACTAATGTGTATTCATCATACTGTCAGGTTATATAGTAAATTAACGATCTAAAAAAAATTGACTAATTCGGGTATTTCATAATAATATCATTTTAAAATTAATGTGGTAAATTTAATATGTCTATATTTTTATATATTTATAAACAAATTTAACATTTTGAGCATTTTACATTTAAACCCCAAAATTCTACGCAAATATCTTATTTCAAATATTTATTTT
This sequence comes from Datisca glomerata, assembly GCA_003255025.1. Lineage (NCBI taxonomy): Eukaryota > Viridiplantae > Streptophyta > Magnoliopsida > Cucurbitales > Datiscaceae > Datisca > Datisca glomerata. The sequence goes on along the minus strand of QANY01005209.1, from coordinate 323,479 downwards.
TTCATAGTTTTAGTTCATGATTTCTTAAACTTTTTTTTACTTTGACTATTTCTATCTATCTAATGCAACTCGCTCCTTAATTCGCATTAACAAGGTCTCTGCTAACCATATAGTCTCTTCAAATTGCATATTCAGACACTCTACTAAGTTATTAAATTAGAAAATGACATAGATAGACTACTTTCACAATAATAAGTTAGAAATTTGGCTAATTTATTATGCATTTTCTATTTAATTTAATTTTAAGTTCTTATAATTTATCTCTAATGCTCTTATCCCATGTTTCTAAGATTTTTTAATTTTAAATATAGTGACTCATTTAAACCTAAGGGGTTATGATAGTTTTTGTTAATTAAATATGAATCACGTATTAATTGAGCATTTTGTTACTATAAATTTATAAATAATATTTATATAGATGAGAATAAAGAATATATTAACGATCACATAGTATATGTTAACATGTATTTAGGACAATGCATAATATTGTATTAACATTTATTTAAGATAATATTAACATTTATTCAGTATTTAGAGTGTTAACGCATAATATGATATTAATGTATATTCAAGATACGGCATAAACGCTAACAAATACATTAACAATAAAATAATATTGAATAAATAGAGTATTAACATTAAATTATATTGTATTAACGTTTATTTAAGATCGTAGCTACTTCTAATATTATATTTATGTTTATTTAATACAATTATTACAGCTGTTTACATATTATTCTAGATGGTTATGATGAAAAGAAAGATAAATTTTTATTTGATAATGGAGTGAACAAATCATTTGAAACTCAAACATTGATGAGAGAGAAGAATGAGATTTAATTTAGGGATTAATATCAACAAATCAAATATTTAAAATTAAATTTAAAATAAGCAATCACCAATAACTTCCCTAACTACTCCTAAGTACCTAAATTTATTATGTATTTACATACCAGAGATCACATTAAATACTCTCATACGTATTTTGTATATGAACATGTACACAAATTTATTGTATATCGTTTGAGTAAAATATCATTATTTGTTAAATAAACTTTTTATTACTGCACGTCATTTATATAATTTTTTGTTTACGTTTTTTTAAATATAAGTTCGTTACATGTTTGTAAGATTCAAGAGTTTTAAAATTTCTTTAATAGGATAGTGGTAAATCAATATGATTTTCAAATTTAGAAATTTGTTGGTTTAGTTTTAGATAAGATTAAACTGCTATAAATATGAAAGGTAATATTTACAATTAAATTAAAAAATAAAATCATTCATAACCTCTATAATTACTCCTACAAATATGAGATAATTGATATCATTATTATTTAATTTATTAATTAAATAATGTAAAATATGAAGAAAAATTGTAATAAAAGGTATTTCGACAACCCCATAAACTATTTAAATTACACTAAATAAAAATGACTATTTATCTACTTCATATATTTTTAGGTTAATTAATAACTTTACTCTTAGAAAATGGTCTATCTACTTTATTAGCCCATCAACTATATCTTCATCAATTATGTTATTATTAATTCAGTACCTTTTCAATATCTACCTTAATCTTCACTTTCATTTTCTTGATAATCTTTAATAAATTAAAAATCGGATGAGAAGAAGAATAATTTTTAGACTATTTTATCCACTTCTTATTTTATAATTTTAAAATCACCGATTGAGTCTATTAATTGTGTATAATTAATTATTAATTTTTCTACTTTTCTTATTTCTCTAAATTAACTCTTAAGCAAACTTTTCATTTTTTATCGTTTCTAATTTGAGATTAAAAATGTATTGCACTATTTTGTCGTTAAGATATAAATTAGAATATTTCAATCAATCAACAAAAGAGTCAAACGTATTTTTAGTTTATTTATCACACAGAAATCAAAGAAATAATATAATAAAAAAATAAATTAAAAATGTATAGTTCTTCTAGTATAATTAACTTAATTGGAAATATTTTGGTGAGTAAGAGACTTGTGAAAAGCATAAAAGTTACCATTATAGTTTTTAACTTTATGCACTAATAAATGCATTTTATTCAAAAAAAATCTATATGAAAAAATAATGTATAAAAAATAATCGAAATTAATAAAATGGAAGGTGGAAAGATTTTTGGTTACTACCGACCAAAAGATTTGGGGACATGCAATATAAATATTTTACGCTATCTTACTTCTCACCTTAGTTTGGATATTGAATTGGTTGTTCAATGAGCATTTCTTTTCACTGTTTTGATATTGATTAATGTTCAATATTTTCTTTCCTTTTCATTGCTTCGTTTTTTTTTCCATGTAGATTACCATTTCATTATTTCATGAGTTATACTCTTTGTTATTTGACCGAGATTCTTAAGTTTGTGTTCTTAATGAATTTTGTTCTACATATTATTGTATTGCTATATGAGTCCCATATTTCTTGATCTTAATTATCAATGTGTTCAATACCAAGATTTGTTTCCACTTTCTTTAAGTCACTGTAACACTTTCATAAAAATTTTGTTTCACTCATTCTCATTCTAGGGTATTATATAACAAAACTTGAGAAGTTTGTCCATTTTACATATTAATAATTTACAGTTTATACTACATTTCCGAAAATTTGCAAATGATATGACATTCAATATCTAAGCCATTCAGTAATTTTTTTTTATCATCAATAGTAATGTCTAGAGTGTTGGGTGTTATTGAATTTTTTCAACCCAAAAAAACTAGCTTGAGAGATAAGACTTTCCCTTATGCTTATAAACTGACTGTCAGTCCCTTCCATAACCGATGTGGATAATCACAACAATCTCTCCTGTCACATATCGGGTTTTGAGTCGGATAACCATCGACTCGCTCCACCCGGATTCACTAACCATCGGGTCCTGAGTCAGATAACCATCGACTCACTCCACCCGAATCACTATACATAGGGTCATAGTCAGGGAGTTATTGGCTCACTTCACCTTGTGTTGAGTGTTGATGTTTTCAATTTAATTATTTTTGTAAGTTTTATAATTGTAGCCGAACCGGTTACAAGTAATTGAACCTAACCGATTACTTTGGTTTCAATTTAGTTTGGTTCTTTCAGTTACATCGGTTCGTTTTGGTTTGATATATTAGGTAACCGATGAATTCGGTTTGATTATAAAAATGTCTTACTAACTGACCGAACCGAACAGTGCACACCCATAACTTCACCTAGATTCACCATACATCATGTTACTGAGTTAGATGGCCAACATTTCATTTCACATGGATTGAGCTGAAGACTTATTGGATAAATTTTGATCTGACTCTGATACCAGTGTTGGGTGCTATTTGACCTTTTCAACCCCATAAGTTAGCTTGAGAGCTGAGACTTTTTCTCATACTTATAAATTGATTGTCAGTCCCTTACACAATCAATGTGAGATAACCCTAACATAAAGAATACCGCGCAATACATACAAATTAATATAATATATTAATATATTAACATATACGCCTTAATATTGCATGATTCCGTGCATCAAACTGACTTCTCACTAGTTATTAAATAAATAAAGGTCAAATTGCAAACCATCATCTTATTTGACTCTTTTGTAATTACACCTTCAATAAAATTATGCATTTGATTTCATTATTTACGTTAAATTTTTGTTTTTTGAAATAAGCCTCTTGTCGCAAAAGTTCCGTAGTATTTAGCATGTGCACTATTTACACGTCTTCTTATTAAACTTATTCTCATTTTATAATGATTTCTCCGAATATCAAAATTAGTGTACATGTTAGATAAATTAAAATTTATCTTTTCTAGTAAATAAATTGATATTCTTCCAACTTTTAGTATGTAATCACCAATATAATATTCTAATGATTTATAATAAATGTTTTCATAAGAGAACTAAATGTTATTTTTTGGCCGGGAGACTTAATAATTGATTAGCGATCTATAGCATGGGTTAAAATGGTAAAAGAATTTATTTTCACAAATGATATTGTTATTGTTACAGAACAATCAAAGTACAATGGCATATTCGCTCTAGACGAGTAAAGATGTACTCCCCTAAAACCGGTCTAAATATAACTTCTAAGGATTGGAGAATCAAACTGCACTTCGAGTGTGTTTAGAGGCAAAACTCATGTGACACCAACCGGGAACTGACAAGGTGGTCGAAAAGTGAAGGCCAAAAGGGGCGGTTCTATATGAATCGAGACATCCGATTCCAAGGGTGTAAGAAGCTTCTTTTTATTGAGACCACCCACAGGGAGCCAATGGGATCTAGGGTAGGAAAGGATAGACAGGCCCGTACAAGGAGTAAGAGTTTGGGATGGATCTGTCTAGTGAAACTTGACTAATGAAGTGACTTACGTGCGGAAAAAGACCCCATTAAAGACAGACAATTTATATATTTACATTTTACCAAAAGAGCCAATTTCACTTTCTATGGTTAATACAGTTTCTTTAGCACGATTTTTCGTATTACAATTACATTCATTGAAATTGTAACATTCAATAATTTTTTGTTTGATTGAATTTTATAACACTATAGCTCATTTGACATAAGGTTCTTCATCATGTATGACCATTTGTTAAAAATTATATTACTGCAAAAGTTGTCTTCAAATTAATAGAGGAAAGTTTATGTAGATCAAGCTGGTTGGATTTCAACTCTGTCTATTAAGTGCTGTAAAATGTTACCAGACGTATTACTCTATGAAATAAAAAAAAAATGATTGTTAATTTGTTCTACAAAAATTACATTTATTGCAAGCTAAATATTTATTTTTAAATTATTGTTTTGCCTTTAAATACATCTTTTATTGTTTAAAATAAAATTTGATGGTTGCATGAGTTTATCGTATAATGTTTTAAAAAATATATTTACACAGTTATTCAAGCATATTAAATAATTAGTAGAAATTGATTCTACGTTCATTATGTGGAGCATAATTAATTAGCTCTCCATGTTCAAAATTTATCATGACTTAATGTAATTATAAAAATTACATTTATCATGTTTAGATCATTTATCTTGAATAATTTGATAACTTGACCCTATTGGGGATAATATGAGATTATTATCAGTGTTATAAACCATACAAATCAAATTGATTCCTTGATAATAATTTGATATGCATCGGCTAAGTATGTTTAAATATTAATCAAGCAATATCAAATTCATGTCAAACTTTTGTGATAAATATAATGTTTAATTGATTATTGTGCATTATCCATACTTTGGCGCACTATCATTTTTATCGACACTTTGTGCTTTACCCATTTTTTAATGATCCAAATGAATTATCAAAACTAAAATGCTTTACACATTTTATCTATCGAAAACATGTTTACAGTTTGATACCTTAAAGAACTTATATTTGATTTGGCTAGTTTTATGACACAATCATTTTATTAGAAGGACTAAAAAATAGCCTGAACTCATATCTTCATTCATAACGTATGCTTAACTGCCTATAATTCATTGGAGTAACACTCCCATACATATATGATTCTCTTTATGCAAGTTGTATATGCATTTAGATCGTATTAAATTTACAAGTCAGGCATGTTTATATAAGAGAGAAAACAATATACATGCTTTTATTCTTTAATCTCTCTTATTAATTTACATTTTTGATTAACACATTTTATATCATATATGTGTTTAAATTACATTCGATCAAGAGTTTGGCACTTGGCACGCCTAATTCACTCTATCATCATGGACATATATTTTCCTTCACATATGAGGACTTTTTGGATAGGACAAATTATGAGGATTTATTGACTTGTTTATCACCTGGTCATGAAAATTATGGATTTATTCATCTTACACGTCAACTCTCCGAAGGGATTTCTGGATTTATTAATCAAGTTATCATGGAGATTTCTAGACTTATTATTGAGTTCATCATGGAGATATACAAATTATCCACTAATTTATAATGAATATCTGAGATTATCAATCAACTTATTATATGGGTTTCTTAACTGATTATTTAACTCATCTTAAGACGATTGCTGAATTTATCATCTGACCTATCATGAGTATTCATGTATTTATCAACCCAATTATTGTGAGTATTTATGAAATTATTTATTATTTACACTGTCTCATGATCTCTGCCACATGAATCTGAATCACGCCTAAAGGAGGCTCTAGTATGCATATGAGGAATTCTAAATATATATTTTCTATGCTATATTGGCTTGTAGTCCTTACGTCATTATTGGATTTAATCATGGCAGAAAAAATGACTTATATTTCTTTAAGCTTCAAAAAGAGAGGAATATATCAATATATACATTTTCCTTATGACATATTCTACACTATCATTTCTATTTGGAAGATCTGCTCTCATAGTCAATTTTCTATTTTACTGGGAGATTCTCCTTCTGAACAATAATTGAGACAACAAGAATAAAGACTTATTTTCTATGAGATTTTTATCGTCCATAGCTACATTATCATTGTGAAAAGGGCTCCTGGCCTCCTCTAAGTGTTTCAGTAATACCACATAGTGAAAATATTTTTTTATGTTGGTTCTGCACGCCCATGGTAACAGGAAATAATCATGTCTGGTGCCTCAAGCAGAGTATTCTAGGTCAATTGCTGCCTTAGTGACAATAAAGTCACCCCTCATGGTAACTTAGGATCATTGAGAAAAATGGTCATAACTTAATATGCGGATTGAAGCGGCACAATGACTAAACTGAAAAGTGGTCAAGTTAATTATTTTTCTACCTTGATGATGTTCCAATCATGTACGCCATGCAAGTCCCTACGATCGTTATATGGACATTCCTCAACAGAGGGTGCACTTTTATTGCTATGTGATATCTACTATGCCAACTTTATTATGAGATAATGGCTTCATATTGTCAAAAGTAGATGAATAACTGACAACCTATCTTTGGGGATATGATACCAAAGGCGGAAATACTAAGAAAATAAGTACGAAGGCGTGTATGCTACGAAGCCTGAAGGCGGGTACATAACAAAATCTGAGGGCGGGAATACTACAAACATCTAAAGGTGGATTTGCCTACATTTAATGCCTATGTGTGATGCTTATATCTGATGCCTACATATGATACCAAGATGAAGTTGTGTAGATATGATACTGAGGCGGATTTTCCCAGATGTCATGCTAAGGCGGATTTACGTAGATATGATACCGAGACAGATTTGCCTGGATGTGTTGCTGAGGCAAATTTGCCCAGATGTGATACCAAGGTGGGCTTACCTGAGCATAAGGGCATTATAATGTAAATAGAATGTATCGGATAGTCAGAAAGTCGACTACTTCAGAACCATTCAGACCTAGTTGAGTAATGTGGAAAAATGCAACGGAAGGCTAGGATGTCACTATCTCCAAGATTGACATAGTGCATGAGGAGATCTATAACGACGAAACACTTGATATACTTGTAACATATATGAGAGCGAGTAAACTTGCGGGGAACCTTGTCCAATTTTCTTATGACCAACTATTATACCAATCATCTCAGTGCCCCATAGCATGTTTATCCATATGGACAACCATATGCATTGTCAGTTTCACACTTCAGAACGGGGATAACATGATGACACTTTCATTATACTAAACATTGATAAACCTTCAGAGAGAAAAGTACATGTGACATATTAAATAACAAGCTATCATCATTTAAGGCGTTGCCTTACTATTATGTCCCAGTATTATCCTTGCGAACTTATTGGGTTATTGAAAAAAATTGTTGTTATATGGGCTTTGAAGCCACCTGGTTCTTCAGAGATCATTATGAATAGGCTTTCTGCCGCTTCTAAGTGCGTATGCAATACCACTTAGAAGAAATATTTTTAACACCCATGGTAACAGGAAACAACTATGTCAGGTGCCTCAAGCAGAATTTTTTTGGTCAATTGCTACCTCGGTGATGACAAAATCCCCTTAACATGTGGGTTGATGATTCATCGCTAAGTGCACCCGAGGTAACGATAAAATTACTACGAGGGGTGACTTAGGACTGTTGAGAAAATATTACCGTTAAGTCTACCTGAGGTAACGATAAAACTTGCATGAGGGGTGACTTAGAACTGAAAAACGTTTGGCATCATAGTTTTTACTTCGACTTTTGTAGTTATCAAAATAACCAAAAACTTACAATGGGTTAGTTATTTGCGAATACATTTAAGACGTTTCAGCAAAGTTTGTTCCTGAAATGCGTTAAGATATTTCAGTGAAGTTTGATCATGGAACGCGCTTATGACGTTTCAGCAAAGTTAGTTCCTGGAACGTATTTAAGACGTTTCAGCAAAGTTTGTTCCTGGAATGTATTTAAGATGTTTCAGCAAAGTTTGTTCCTGAAATGCGTTAAGATGTTTCAGCAAAGTTTGTTCCTGTAACGCGTTTAAGACGTTTCAGCAAAACTAGTTCCTGGATCGTATTTAAGACGTTTCAGCAAAGTTCGCTCCTAGCATGCGTTTAAGACGTTTCAATGAAGTTGGTTCCTGTAACACGTTTAAGACATTTCAGCGAAGTTAGTTCATGTAACGCGTTTAAGACATTTCAGCGAAGTTCATTCTTAGAGTGTGTTTGAGACGTTTCAATAAAGGTTCTTCCTGAAACGCATTTAAGACGCTTCAATGAAGTTTGTCCCCAAAATGAAATAAAGACTGGCCGCCATAATATGTTTGGAATACATAAGTTATTATTGCTTCGTTTGTTGCCATAGAATATGGTCGTTGGCGTATGGATTAAATCTAGCTTAGAAATTTATCATGGATATACTTATGCTAAAAGTCGTGTGTAAGGGCGACGTAAGTGTGAAGTAGGGATGCATTATAAGGGTTCAAAGTAGAACAAATGAGTATGTGCAATGAAAGTTCAAAGTAAGAACTGATGAATAACAAAAAACTGAAGTAGGAATGAGTATCCCTTTACGCATGGCCATTACAAATAGTTTAAATGGTCACATAAGAACGTGTCCCCTTGGACAGCTTGATTTTATTTTCGTGTATATATGTGCATTCTTAGGCAGTATCATGCAGGTTCCTACATATATGCACTTTCACAGGCCAAATCATCTAAAGATGACACTTTAGCGTGTTTACCCGCTGTCGAGCAATTTCTTGACGAACTCTGCCATGATTAGATTTTTTCTTGGGTAATATGTTGCCTTGATGTTATGATGTGTTGGTTAAACTCCTCTTTGGTGAGTTTTCTCGATTATTTATCTCATAACTTTAATATTGGAAAGTGATGGTAACGACTCTGATGAATTATCTCTAGTAATGTTAAATATGAACGTATCATTGAAACATAGGTCATATATGACCATGATATAGTTAAAGAATGTTGTTTGACTCTGTTAACTTATGATACATTGGCATCAGAACACACATCGTGAACATGCATATGATACAAATCTTGTCATGTATATTCACTTGTGCTAACATTGAACATAAGGTTGTGCATTACTAGTGTATATATATTTTTCAACTAGTCATTCTTCAATGAATATCATCATGATCAGACTTTTTATTGAGTGAGACTCATCGTAGTCAACTAGTTCTTGCATCTCTTATTGGAGGGTAAATGAAAGCAATTGATACATCATCACATCTGACTGGGGGCTAAAGCAATGAAGATGACCATGTATGACTTATTTAGTGAAAAAACATTCATCATCATAATTGAACATCTCACAATTTGGTGATTCATCAAGTAAGATCATAACACACACTGAGACTATGTACAAGTTCAAGTGCTATGCATTTGAACTTGCATATGGGCTAATGTTTATACATAAATTTTCTACCTTGGACATACTCATTGGGTCCATCCGCACTGGTCGGACCCCTGTAATTATTTACCCATAACCGTCAAGTCAAGTCACAAGACTTGGATGGACTCTCACCGTCTTGAGAATGAATTGGAGGCATATGACTTGGTAGGATTAGGATGAGGCCCATCGTGTCGGTCCACCGTTATGACCTCCTCAATAGGCTATAGATGTGCCGTCTTCTCGTTGAGGATGAACCTAGGGACACATGACAATGTCCTATACGTTGGCCTCTACATTCACTTGACAATCGTTTATTGGCTATCATAAAATAGGGTTTACCTCTTACTTTCTATATAAAGATGCTTAGCACTCATATTCAAGGGGGTTGGATTTTTTATCACACACTTAGAGGCTCTCTCGCTCCCATTCCTTCTCTTTGGTAACCCCAAGGATGTGCGTTTACCGGCAGTTGTCACCGTTTAGGCTGTTAAGGATGCTCATCCTTTCCACCATGCTAGATCTCCACATTCGCAAGGCTTCTCTGATGACTAGACTACTCTTCATTCTCAACCCAATACGATTCAAAATTCATCTCCGAAACAATATGTAATATATAAATAACAAAGAACATTGTGTTGACAATATGATTGCTAAAGAAATAAAAGTAGAGTTAATTGCACTGTACTCTTAATTTATAGCCTCTTAACATGGGACTAAGCTTTCAATTTGAAAAAATGTTTCCCTAATTTTACATCTTAAACTTGCAACATCAGGGCAAGTTGGATTGGCACAGTTGGTTAAGTCACACACTCATATTTTAGAAGTCATGAGTTCGAGTCATATTCCATTATTCCCCTTAAAATTTATAATATAACTGTAATAAAAAAAACTTGAAAGATCAGGAGAATGATCTCTTCTGAAAAAAAAAAAGTTTTATGGGCTTATGCAGCAAAGTCCATCTTAAATAATGAAACTCAATCCCCATATGGCTCGGTGGTTCTAAGAACCAAGCCCAAGGTACATAACTTGAATAGATTCTTAATATTTAACACATTTAACATTTTAAATACAAATATGTCTTTAACCATAAAACATTTACAATCCAACATATTTACATACATGATCAAATTTTCTTTCTGTTAAATTTAAAATTAAATGTACTTATAAACGAATCATGAAATAAGCTAAAACAAAAAATAGTTTTCTAAATAACAATGTTGTGTAATTACTCAAATTCTTGCATATTGTTCCATTAAAAATTAAATTTTAGAATGCCAACACGTATTTTATAGCAGATCAAAACGCTACAAGGAAGTGCAATAAAAGAGGTTTTTTGTGTAGTGAAAGTGTAGAGGGAAAATCGTAGAAAATTTTGAGAAATTTCTGAACACGCTAGATTAGTATATATGTTATATATTACATATAATGTATACAGATATATTGTTACATGTGCAATATATACTTATATATTTGTATATCTACTAGATACCTCAGCACATTATTTATATATGTTTTTTATTATTGCTATCTGTATATATACTCGTACACACATTATATACACATGCACATAAAACATGTATATCAATATATTGCTTATATAGCACTTTTTCACATATATTTATAATACTTATATATGCTAGACACTTTAGTACGTCATTTATATTATTATTTATTTTTGTAATATATAAATACACACAGACACATGTATACTCGCATATATAGCATATAAATGTAAATGTTATACATGTCATATCATATATATGTATATGTTGTATAGGAGGAAGAGAGAGAGATAAGGAGAATGTTTTGAAATATTTTATGATATTTGAGAGAGAAGATTCTGTTGTCGGGCAGAGAAATTTTAAGAGATATGAGAGAGAAAGGATAATTAGAGGTAACAAAAATTTAATTTTATGAGAGATGAGTGAGAAATAATAGTTTGAGAGTATAAGATAATTTATACAATATGAAATGTTTTTTTTTCCATTAAAAGTATAAATTTTTATGTTAATTAAATATGTGGGACTTTTTTTGTATTAACTTTACATAATGTTGATATATGCATAGAAAGTCCTAACTTGAAACCAATAGCTTATGTAACGTTGTACTAAATCCATATTGATATTCTATATATATCTACCATATTAAAAGAGGCTTAAGGGGGGAAAATTTTGTATTTCCCCTTTTATCTTTTAAGCCCCACTAAAAAATCATATAAGATTAATTTTTTTATTTAATTCATTTATAATTCTATTCACTAATTATTATTTTCCTAATACTTTATAAAATTTTATATTTTATATTATTATGTTTATAGGAATGTGAATGATCATGTATTAGATTTTAGAGATCATTACATCATAAACATTATTTCACTCAATAACAATGAGTTATTGTCTATCTGTAAGATTTTTTTATTGTTTAACCAAATCATTATCCGAGACTTAGGATTTTTTTAGTTTTATAATAAATATAATAATTTTAAATGATCATTATACATAGTATAATAGTTTGTTATATTCAATTTTCTTGTCAAATAGTTTATTTTCATCTTATCTTACGACATAAATTTATTAGTTTCATTCTATTTATAGATAATTTATCATCTTGAGATGATGTAGTGTTACTCAAGTTTTCTTCTATTTGTAATAGTTTTACAATAAATATATCATCTTTAAATGATGCACGACCTATTCAATTTTTTTACAATAGTTTAATTGTGAATATGAGAAAGTTACCATTATTATTACTTTTTGTTTTAGATTTATAATATTTTAAAAGCTAATGTATTTATTTCAACGTTAATAATAATTTTTAAATTTATTGTTTAATTTTAAAATTCTTCAACATGTGCGAAACACATGCTTCGACTAGTTATATTAAAATGTCTTAAATGGAAGAAACTTTTGATTCTCCTTTTTATCATTTAAGTCCCTTTAAAATATCATACAAAATTAGCTATTTCACCTATGTTTCATTTACTTCATTTATAAAATATATTTTACAAATATTTTATAATTAAATATTTTTACAATATTGTGTAATTAGGAACATGAATGTCTGTAACGATTAATTTCAAGATTTTTATATACAAGAAAAATTTGTTTTTAGTTATTATTAGTTTGTTCGTTAGTAATTTATAAAATCTAAATTATATAATATTTATGTTACTAGAAGCATAAAAAATGATATAAATGAATTTAGAGAAGACATTAATATATTTCTAATAATCTATTAATGATATAATCATTTTTTAAAATGTGACAAATTGATAAAATAAAGCCATTTCCTATAACATAAAAAGCTACATAATACAGTTTCATGTATCTAACTTTAATTTAATATATTCAACTTTATGCACACGGTATTCGAGCACTAAAACGTCTAATATAGATAATATTTAAAATTTATATTATTACATTTCTAATGAGTTACTATACAATTAATTTTACATATAACATGCAAGGCATGTTGTTTGGTGAGGGAATCATATTACGTAACTAGAAAATGTCATTGGTATGTTATTTAATTCAATGTCCAATATAAATTTAAATGCATAAATAATAAAAATTAGTACATTATCTCTTATTTTATAACGAAGAAAATAAATGAATATGCTTAAATTTTTTATGTAAAAGAATAGGAAACACTAGTCTCGTCATGTGCAATACACGTACATTTTTACTAGTCTTTATAAAATTAGGAGAACATCAAGAATGCCAAACTGTAGAAAACATAGTTACAGATGAAAAAAATAGCCACGCCCAGTTTTGTAAAAAAATGTCGGCATAAAAAACAATCCCCGCATGCGCTAGCAGATATGAATGTCCAAAAATTTAGATAATAGATAGTGTATATGTAAAATACAATACATTTATCGCATAGGTATATCTAATATATACTATATATATATATACAATTGAAATTTGGAAAATGAGAATACTAGATGTAAAAAAAATTTGGGCACGTCAAAATTTTCTTTTATGGAAAATGTGACAGTGACTATTTTTTATACTTGACTACTTGTCGTCATTTTGATGAAATCTTTTAAACATCGACCTGTTTAGATCGTTACTATATAAAACTCACAAACTCTTGTCTAGTATTCAAATTGAAGCATAACAAATGATGAGAATTTAGAAACACTCTTGTTTTATGGATATATGAAACCTAAAAAACATGAGAAATATTTCAAAGAGGGGCTTTCTACATAATTAGTTATGTAATAGAAACTTAATATAAAAGAGGTTTACACCTTAAATAATCATCAGATATAGCCTGTTATTATATGTCATGTTTTAAGAAGCCTTTGGATGAATAAATGAAGTGATGATGAGGCTAGATAAAGAAATTAATGAAACCTTTTAGGCAAAAGAAGGGGGAATCTTCGTCTTTGGAGTTTATCCTTCGTGACCTACAAAAGGAGGAAGGTAACTAGGTGACCAAGTAAGGGGGGTCTCCTCGCTGCCCCTCCGAAGATTAAGTTAGAATAGAAGGGAATAATCAAGTCAGAAGTCTAGTAGGAGGATGATTGCATACCTTTCACCATGATGTCCACCTATTTATAATGTGAACTTGTTTGATTTAGGCTTTGATATTATTGTACGATATCTCCAATCCTCCAATATCATCTTTTCCCTATCTACTCCTCCAATGAGGTTGACTTTGGAGTTCTTCCAGTCTCTCACCTCAGCTCATTGATTCATGAAGGGTACAACTTGATGATTGGCTGGCGACATTGGTCAGTCCAGCTCACTATCATACTAAAGTATAGGGGGTTCGAATTTAACCATTGGCTCCTAAATGGTACGATCTGATGAGGGTTGATGCCATCAATTAGTCTAGCCTATTATTGTACTAAGGCGTACTAAGCTAGAGCTTAGCCAATGCTCCCTTGCCTTAAACATTCTGTCGGGGTCAGACTAACTTGTACCTGATTCCAGATATTCGGTGCAATGCTATTTGTATGGGCTCTTTATCAGTTAAGATGTTATTAATGCGGCTGACGACGGACTATATCATCAGTGCTATTTGTGCTCCAGCCAATTCCTATTTGTCATGGTAAGATTAACTTGGTTCCATACTATCTCCTTCTATACTGCTGAGACTTAGGTGTTACTAGGGACACATCTCAGGTGGCTAGTTGTTCTGAGGCCTTACTACCATGAAACTTCGTTAATGGGTCATTCTAGCTTCTGACTAGATGTTCATTTACTCCTGACACAAACATGTTCCCTTTACATTAGTGTCAGTGACATGTCTCAGATCTACCAAGACACACAGACTAATGCCCAACCTTGTTTCGGTGGGAGGGACCTCGACATGGTGCCGAGGTCTTTTCCCTTTGAGGACCTCGGCATAATGGCGAGGACTTTTTTCTTTGAAGACCTCAGCATAATGTGGAGGTCTTTTTCCTTTGAGGACCTCAGCATAATGCTGAGGTCTTTTTTATTTGAGGACCTCGACATATTGTCGAGGTCTTTTTTTATGACCTTGGTAATTTACCGAGGTCTCCTCTACGGGCCTAACTCCTTTGGCACATGGTTGTTGGGATTTCTTTTTCAGCCTAGTAAATATAATTTCAAACCATCTTATTTGCACTAAGATTCCAACATTTAAGCACCTCTCCAAGAGTTTCGATTGAGTCATTCATGAAATTATTTTGCTTAACAATTATGGTATAACATGTTCCCCTAACCCTATGAGTTTCTGGAATCTAGACTCATAGGACTATGGCGTTTTACGTTTTCAATAATGTAGATAGCTATGTGTTGAAGTGACCTTTCTTTACAAGCTTTAATTACTATGTAGGTCAAGGTGATCTGAACCACTCATCTATATCCTCCTTAGATGGTTAAGATCGCTCGTGACCTCTTAGAAATAAAGGGGGGGGGGGGTCCTTCCTTTTCGCATCCCTTCCATTCTCCTTCACAATTTTTTCTTTGTTCAGAGCTTAGGATGTCTTCAGCCTTTGACTCTCAAAATGATTTTTCATCTGAGACCAGGAAATTTCATAATCCTCTTATGCTTTGGAGGACTCTACTCCAGTGGCTTAGATTAAAGGTTCGTTATACCGTCCATGTATGAGGGAGAACGGGGCCGGCGTACTCATGGATGATGCTGAGGGACGAAGATACTTTCGCCTAGTTTCTGAAGAGGAGCAACAATCAGGACCTTTAGCTCGACTCGTTTGAAGTGGAGCAGCGTCGCGACGCTGGCTCTCTACCCATGTCTGTTCTTTTCGCGTTTTATCTAAATACATTTGAATATCATACCTATAAAAATAAAAATAAAACAAACATAAATCAAAAAATAAAAGTCAAAGAACCAACAAAATTAAAGTTAAGATTATCTAAAATATGATTGTGAAACACACTCGTCAAATATCCCCCAAACTAAAATTTTTGCTACTCCTCGAGTAAAAAAAATAGAAAACATAAATTCTAATTAAGCAAAACTATAGATCAAATGATTAAATATTTTAACTAATTAAACATGCCTAAGAGATTTCAAAATAGCGATAACTCAAGAAAAACTTCTGAATTGTGATCATGTAGAATTTCAACACAAACATCAATTTACATTACACTTTATAAAATCCCGAGTGCATGTGTGTTACCTTAATTCGTCCGATTTCTTATTCTCAAATGAGTTTATGCAACCAAGTCTTGCAAAAGCGGATCCATTAATCTATAAATAGATTAGAAATCTATAGGCCAATTTTGCATGTCAGTCTCGACTAATGTAGGCAAACCACAACACTTAGGATCATTATGACTTTCGTAAGCTTGTAATGTATGGACATGGTTTAGGGTAGGATAAATGATATTATTTTGGCCCAATCTTTATCCAAAGTCACACATGCATTCTAGGAATCAACGAGCTTAACTCAACTTGAATTATCAACCATGCTCAACCATTCTTCTTCTTATTTTTTTTAATTTGATTTCCTTAAACTTCTATTTTTCTTTACGAGCTTTCAGCTAATAGTTCCCAAAACAGTTGGTCTTAGGATATTAGGTGTTAAGACACCTCTTCAAGCTTAGTCACTCACATCCAAGAGGCTATGAAATCAAACTTATTCAAAAGTTTTTTTGAAATATATCAAAACTTCTCCCATCTACCCAGATAGTTATAGCTCCAAGTGTTATCCTAAAACATCCAAATACTATGAGTAAAAAGGGTAACTAGAGAAAACATTTTATAAGGTTAGAAAATTGTCATGGGTTATAAAAAAATAATTATTTAGGCTCAACATGGATGACTAAGGAAATAATTATGCACAGGTTGGCTTGAAATGCTCAAACGGTCCAAAGATGGCCTAAATCGTGTCCTAAGTATAGTGTAGCCTAAAATTTCACCTCGAGCAACAATTTAACCGCTTCTAGAGTATTTATGAGATTATAATGATTCACATAAACATTCTCTAAGTAAAAAGATACTCAAACGCTCAAGACTACGTGCTCAATATGTCAGGATTTTGAAGTGAAATGCAAATCAACAATTGGTTCCAACATACACAGATACACAAATTCATAATTTTTCTCAAAAGTATCAATACATCAAAATCAATCTCATCATAAGTGTTAGTGTTCTATACTACAAAACGTCAAAATTTTAATTTTTAAAAAAGTCACCACCTCTAAACTTAAAACTTTCATTGTTCTCAATAAAAAATGTAAAAAGAGAATGTAAAGAGAACTCCCATGAATAAGGATGAGCTTTCATCTTCGTCATTCTCTGCATTGTTCGTTGTCTCTAACTAAGGGAAAAAATGGTGCCTTGGCCAAATTCGTCCATAGTTTTTTTAACCTAAATAAACCAAAATACAATAAGTAAAATAAATAAATAAATAATAAAATGGAAATAAAATTGGGATGCCTCCTCATAGCGCTTGCTTTAATATCTTTAGCCAAACATAATGATCATCCAAGCTTCACCCGTTGTCCACTGACTTTAATTTTCCCTTTGTATGAGAAATTGACCACCCAAGGCTTTTTTGTGCTCTCTAAACACTCTCAGCAGCTTGTCTTCTTGTTCATCATTTAACGAAGTATAGATAATGACAGATAAAGTGGATACTTCTCCCATGAAGGAATGAGATATGTGGGACATGAGGTGGAGGATTATTCGAAAAGAGCTTTGACTTAGACTTGTCTTTTTTCTTTTCTGATTTCTTAATAAATCACCACCCACGATCTTAGTTTGTGCTTCAATTGGCTAAGAGCTTTCGATTGTTGCTTTCTTCAGTTCTACTAATTCCTTGCCACTACGAGGGGTAATGGGATTTACTTGTTCTTTTGGATTCCTCGGTAGAGAACCTCGTGGTTTCTGAGTTAGTATTTCTAACAGTTGACCCGTTTGAAGCTCTAAATTTCGAATAGCTACAGCTTTACTTTGAATACTTGTTTCTTGCCTCTGAAGTGTAGCATCTTTTCTTGCCATAAATTGAGTAGTATTGGCTGTGAGATGGGAAAGAGCATATTTTAAAGAAAATTTAGGTTGTTGAGGCTGAGTAGCAACTGGTGGATTCATCACATTCTGATTATTCTTCTAAGAGAAATTGGGGTGATTGCGCCACCCTTCGTTGTAACTGTTGAAGAATAGGTTATTCTGCCTGCTATAGTTCTCAACAAAATTAATATAATATGACTGAGAAGGAGCAAATGGATTATCGAATTGACATTTAGTACTACGATGAGGTACATTGCACAAATTATAAACTTCCCGTGAAGAATGAATAACACTAGCATTGGCGATGAAATAGCTCAATTGCTTGGACAATGTACGTACTTGAGCAGTAAGAGCATTAACTTCATGAACTCCATGAATCTTTCCCGATACATTGCACTCAATTGGCCATCGATAGACATTAACAACCGTTTCTTCAAGCAAAGCATAAGCCTCCTCATGTGTTTTGCCCATTAAATCTCCTCCTGCTACTACATCCACTAGTGTCCTCGTCTAATTCCCCAATCCATTATAGAAAGTTTGAACTTGTAACCATCCATGGAGTCCATGATCTGGGCACCCTCTCAACATCTCTTTAAATCTCTTCCAAGCTTCATAAAGAGACTTCATATCATATTGCAAAAAGGTAATGATCTCATTCCTCATCTTGGCTGTTTTAGCTGGTGGAAAGAATTTAGCCAAACATTTCTTAGATAGCCTATTCCAAGTGGTGATTGATCCAGTGGGCAAATAGTTTAACCAACTCTTAGCCTTATCTCGAAGTGAAAATGAGAATAATCTCAGCCTAACTGCATCAGTTGAGACATTGTTGTGCTTGAATGTATCATAAATTTCACGAAAAAGTTGCTACGTGAACATTTGAATCATCATTAGCCAGACCACTAAACTGATTTGATTGCACCATATCAATGATATCAAGCATAATCTTAAAATTTTTGGCATTAATAATAGGGCATTGAATGGCAGACGCGGCCTCATTGACCATCGGCATAGCATACTCCTGAATTGCCTGATTATTCTGGTTGTTCACAATTTCAGGATTTTCTCTAACGTCTTCCATGATTTCTTTAAGTGTTTTAGAAGCTTCTCTCCTCATTTTTCTATTACGGTGACAAGTTTGCTCAATTTCTGAATTTAGGGGAGTCAAATTTTTACTTCTAAAGTTTCTTATACACCTTAGAAAACGCCTAAAAATTCAAAATAGTAAACAACTGTAAAAACATTAAGACTCGAAGTAAAATCACATATGTAACTCCAATATTAATAAACAAAATCAATTCCCGGCAATGACGCCAAAAACTTGTTATGATTTTTAAAGAGTGCTCTTATATACTATCGTTGTCAAATAATAAAATTCTATGAAATAGAGCACCGCCCACAAGATTGATTGATATTAAATATTGAATCAACAAGACCTTTATTCTAATTGAGAATGACAAAAAAGTTGGATGTTTTAATTAAGCTAAAATTCAAATTAAACTAAAATGATAAACATTTGATAAAGATAAAATAGTTCAAATTTGAATAGTTAAAAACTCTAGATTTTTGATTTCACCAAACCAAACATGCACTTTTTTCTAAATCTCAATCAATCAATGTTTATTAAATTATTGACAATAAATTTTTCTAATGTAATTATCAATCTTTTTCAAACATCGATAACAATAAATCAAAAATATTAATCTCATATCACTATCAAGATTAAATAATTTGAAACTCATTAAGCACAAGAAATTATGATTGCTATACTAGACCCATAATTATCTCTAACTTATGAAATTCTAATGGTGTTATAAATAAAGAGCAAATTTAATCATCATTTATCAGTCTCAGAATTAAATCTAAAATCATGAAAATAGTTGCCCAGACGATCATAAGCATTAAGAATGCATTATAACACTCAATAATACTGAATAAATATCGATTGAATTGAAAATCAAAATATATAAGCAATCATGGTTTGGCTACGTCGTAGTCCTAGATAAGAAAACTAGAACATACTAGAATAAGAAAACATCCTAATAAAATTCATGGACATAAAGGAAAAGAGAAGAAAAACTAAATTTGAGATTTGTCTCCCAGTTTGATTAGTCTTAATTTCCTCTCCAAAAAGCTACATTCTCTGTCTCCCACGTCCAAAAAGTCCCAAAAAATCCTAAAATATTTTATTTATATACCAGGGCTTGATAAAGGATAAGATTGAAGCAAAAAAAATCTAGAATCGTGTTAGCGTCGCGACGGTGGAAGCCAGCATCGCGAAGCTAGCCAATTTATTTGTGCGCCAGCATCGCGACACTGACTCTCTGCCCAGGTCCTTCATTTTCATGTTGTATCCACATTTTTAGTTTTCAACTCTTTCAAAAATCAATCCAAATACATTTGAATATGATACCTACGAAATATAAATAAAAAAATATAAATAAAAAAAATAAAACTCAAAGAATCAATGAAATTAAAGTTAAAATTATCTAAAATATGAGTGTGAAACATACTCATCACCCGTCCATTAGAGTGTACCGTGCTGAAACATACCTAATTAATCTGGCTTCATTTTTATCTGCTGGTGATTCTCCTTCTTTTAACTATTTGACAATTGGGTCAAACCATTCCTCTTCTGCGGCTTCCATTTCATTGATCTGTGTCATTTCTGAACTTGGTGAGGGGAGATATTCGACGGAAATCGTCTTGCTCAGCTCGTATCCTGAAGTAGAGGCGAGCCATGTAAGTGAGTCGACATTGTGATTATGGGCTCAAGGTATGTGGTTGATTTGGTAGACATGGATCTTGCTCAACAACGATTTCACCTTGGTAAGGAGGGAATCCATCCATGCTTCCTTGGCCTAGAACTCTCCTTTGACCTGTCCCACTACCAACTGAGAATCACTAAATGTTTTGACGTTCTTAGCCTTGAGTGCCATGGCTAACCTTAGTCCTACTAACAAGGCTTTATACTCAGCCTCATTATTGGTGGTATTGAATCTGAACCTTAGAGCATACTTGAGGTGGATTTTTTCTGGTGATACAAGGACTAAGCCAGCACATCTTCCCCCAGAGTTACTAGGCTCGTCAATGAACAACTCCCATATTGCTTTCTCAATATCTGGTAAGACTGTTAATTCGACGATGAAGTCAGCCACAACTTGTGCCTTTATCGCGGTCCTTGGTTCAAACCTTATGTCGTACTCATATATTTTGCATGCCCACTTTGTTCTTCTCTTAGACACTTGGGGCTTCATTAATACTTGCTTTAGAGGGTATTGCGTGCATACAATAATAGGGTGAGCTTGAAAGCAGGGCCTCAGCTTTCTTCCTGCGACTACCAAAGCGTATGTTAATGTCCTTAAATCTGGATTCCAAGTTTCGGCATCAACCAATGCTTTCTTGGTGTAGTAGATTAGATACTGAGCTCTTCCTTATTCTCTCACAAGCGTTGAACTTATGGCATAGGCAGATGCCATGAGATACAGGTATAAGGTATATCCTTCCATAGGCTTACTCAGTAGTGGTGGCTCTTTAAGTAGGCCTTGAGTTAGATGATGACATGTTCACATTCCTCGGTCCATTCAAACTCTTTCCCTTTCTTTAAAACTTTAAAGAATGGTAAGGATTTGTCTGTTGCTCTTGAAACAAATCGGTTCAGCGCAGCTATACTTTTAGTGAGCCTCTACACTTCCTTCATGTTATGGGGGGACTTCATTTGTATTAGAGCCTAGATCTTGTTAGGATTGGCTTCAATTCCCCTTTGAGTGACCATGAATCCCAGGAACTTGCCAGCCTTTACTCCAAAAAATGCATTTGGTCGGGTTGAGTTTCATGTTATATTTCCATAATATGGTGAAGATTTCCGCCAAGTCTTGTATAAATGAAGTGATTATTTTTCTCTTGACGAGCATATCGTGCAAACATCTTGTTAACCAATTGTTGGTAAGTTGCACCCTCATTCTTTAATCCGAACAACATAACCTGATAGTAATACAAGCCTCTTTCCATGGTGATTGACGTCTTCTCTTCATCCGATGGATACATTTTGATTTGGTTGTACCTGAAGTATGCATCCATAAAATAAAATACCTCGTATCCCGTAGTTGCATCCACCAAGCAATCTATCCTTGGAAGTGGAAAACTATCTTTAGGATAGGCTTTGTTAAGATCTGTGAAGTCTACACACATTCTCCATTTACCATTTGATTGTTTTACCATGACAACGTTAGATAACCATTCCAAGTACTGGACCTCTCTGATAATACCTACCTTTAAAACTTTGTTGACCTGCATATTCATGGCCTCGCTCCTGATTTTGTCAAATTGTCTCATTTTTTGCCTCACTAGTTTGTGTTTAGATCCATCTGTAGTTGGTGCATGGCCATCTTGATGCTTATCCCCAACATGTCTTCATGAGACCTGGCGAACACGTCTAAATTATCCTGTAGGAATCTCGTGAGTTCGCATTTCATCTTAGTGGATAGACAGGTTCCTATTCGAGTGGTTTTTCTGAGGCGTTTAAAAAAGTGTAATCTCTTTTGTATCTTTTGTGGTTGCCCCATTTAGTTCTTTGGCCTCCTGTCCTCGGGTGCATTTTTCCATTTTGTTTTTGAGTGAAGGTTCGACACCGACCTTTTCAGATGCTTCGACTTCAGATTCGGCCCTAGCTAAATCTCCCTTTAAGACGACGGCTTTCCCCTGAATTCTAACTTTAGCTTATGCGTCCATAGCTCTGGCTTCCATCAACACTTCCTCTCCATCTTTTGTATCATTAAACATGCACAATATTGGAGCTCCTCCACATCTTATTGTTGTGGTATATCACTCTCGAGATCACCTCTGCCCTCATCTGATAGTTCCTGCCCCGTGGGGGTTGGGAATTTCGTAACCTTATGGTAAGAGGAAGGAACGACTTGGGTTGAGTGTACAAGGGCTCACCCTAAGATTATGTTGTACGCTTGAGTGTCCCAGACGACCAAAAACTTGGTCATTAAGGGTGACATATTGGGGGAACTTGCCAGTTATCACTGATAATTCAATGTTGTCGTAAGGAATTATGACTTCTCCACTAAATCTTACAAGCGTCGTCGGCTAAAAAATAACAATGTTGGGATCAACCCCCATTTCGACTAGTGCTTCCATTCTTAAGACATCGATAGAGCTTCCACTATCGATAAGACAGTGATAGACTCTGGCATTGGCAATGGCCACGGTCACTACAAGAGTGTCATTGTGTGGAAAGTGGCCTCTGACGAGATCTTTATCTGTGAAGATGAATTCTTCTTGTATAGGAAAAAGAATAACAAGAGTCGACAATTTGCTGAATCTCAACATATGGATTTCGGGACGTAACATGAGTGTCTGTCTGTCCCAAGAATGAGGCACTTAGTTCCTATCTTGCTTGCCTCGCTAGCGCCTTTCGACTTCTGTTGGAATTTCCTTTGTGCAGACCGCCCCAAATGGTTCTTACTTCATCATTGGTGAGAGGTCAGGAAGAGTGGTAGAATTTCCTGACCCTCCTGCATCGCCAGGAAACTTAATCGCCACGCATTCCTTCAGATAACCCCTTTGAATCAGGTCTTTAATTTCCTGCTTGAGGTCCTGACAATCGACCATAAGATGTATGTGGTCTTTGTGGAATAGACAATATTTTCTTTTGTTCCCGTGTTCTGGGTTACCTTTCAGCGTTTTTGGCCATCAGCGTAGTCATTTTTTACTTATTGCGACAAGTATTTGGTCATGAGAAAAATTGAGTGGTGTCAAGTTGGTAAATTTGTCAACCTTCATTTGTTTAAATTTATCTTGGGCAACTGGTTTTGGGTTTTCCAAATCCTTCCTCTTCTTAGGTCGTCAGTTAAAATCCTTCATATCTTCCTTAGGCCCTTCACTTCCTCTATTCTCTTCGCGGTCAATTCGTTCCCCTCTGTGGGCTTATGAGAGCTTAGTTGCACTCATGTGCTTCTGGGCTTTCCTTAGCAGTTCTGCAAAGTTTGTAGGGGGCTTCTTAGCTAGTGAGCATAACAATCTGTCATCCCGCATTCCTGAAAGAAGGACTGTCATGGTAATATCATTAGGTATATCCATCAACTTTCAAGGCTTCTGTGTTGAACCAGACAATATAATTTCACAAATTCTCATATTTTCTTTGTCTGACGGTGAGGAGGTGGGTTGCAGGTTTCCTTTGATCCCATCCTTTAAGGAACTGATGTATAAATAATTTTCTGAGCTCAGAAAATGATGAGATTGAGGTCAGCCTGAACTGTCTATACCACGCTCGTGAGGATGATAGGGAAGGCTTTGCACTTGATGGACGTTGGCATTCCTTGAACCTCCATACATGTCTTAAATGTTTCTAGGTGCTCGGCCAGATCCTTACTCCCGTCATACGGTGTAATGGTAGGCATTTTGAATCACGGTGACATCTCTACTCTCATTATCTCCTCTTTGAAAGGGGGTTCAGCTTGCTCCATGAGAGACCTAGTCGAAAAAGGGATCTATTTGTGAAACACTTTATGCATGCTTTCGATTTAAGCTCTTAATATTTCTATCATGACCCTTTACCCATCTTCACTATCTGCGGTAGCTTCGGCCTTCGTATGGGCCTTCCTTTTTTAAGTGGTTCTTCCGGGATGTTTGGGCGCTCCGCATGCTCCGGTTGCCCTTCGGAGCCTTCGAGGTTAGACTCATGGTAGTTGTAGGGATGGGTTGGATCCAGATGGTTCAAAGCTTCTGTAAGTTCTCAGACTTACTATTCTAAAGCCACAAAGTTATCTCGCTGAGTCATAGTTGTTCTTCGACGGGCAGGCCTCTCACGAGGTTGAGGCAGCTTGGGCTTGGGTGCTTCAGAAGCTCTTACTGAGCGTGAAGTGATGGTATGGATCCTGTTGGATCTTTTGCTTATCTTAAGTTCAGAAGTGAAAATGATGTAAAAACCAAAAAGGAATTTTTATTATTATTAAAGCTACATCGTTTCTCACAGATGTGGCCAAATATTTAAGGAGATTTTGTATGAACAAATGATGAAGTGATGACGAAGCTAGACAATGAAATTAATGAAACCTTTTAGGCAAAAGAAAGGGGAATCTTTGTCTTTTGATATTGTACTTCATGACCTGCAAAAGGGGGAATGCAACTAGGTGACCAAGTAAAGAGGGGGGATCCCCTTGCTGCCCCTACGAAGATTAAGTTAGAACATAAGAGAATAATCAAGTCAGAAGTGTAGTAGGAGGATGATTGCATACCTTTCACCATAATGTCCCACCTATTTATAATTTGAGCTTGTTTGATTAGGCCTTTGGGATTATTGTACGATATCTCCAATCCTCTAATAACATTCCTTTCCTATCTACTCCTCCAATGAGGTATGACTTTGGAGTTCTTCTAGTCTCTCACCTCATTGGTTCATGAAGGGTACAACCTAATGAGGGTCGGCGTCATCGGTCAGTCCAGTTCACTATCGTACTAAGGTGTAGTGGGTTGGAGTTCAACCATTGGTTCCTAAATGGTACGATCCAATGATGGCTGATGTCATTTTGTCGGGGTTTGAAATTGGGACTATACTATTCGTGTTGGCTCTTTATTGGTTAAGATGTTATTAATGCGGCTAGCGATGGATTGTGTCATCACTAATATTTGTACTCTGGGCAATCCATGTTTTCCACGGTAAGATTAACTTGGTTCCATACTATCTCATTCTTTCCTACTGAGACTTAGGTAGTGACACGTCTCAGCTCACTAGTTGTTCTGAGGCCTTACTACCATGAAACTCCGCTAATGGGTCATTCTAGCTTCTGATTATATGTTCATTTACTCCTCACTAAGACTTTTTTCCTTTACATTGGCGTCAGCGACATGTTTCACATCTATCACAGACACACGGGCTAATGCCCAACCTTGTTTTGGTGGGAGGGATCTGGACATAGTGTCGAGGTCTTTTCACTTTGAGGACCTCGACATAATGCTGTGGTCTTTTTCCTTTGACGACCTCGGCATAATGTCGAGGTCTTTTTTTATGACCTTGGCAATTTGCCGAGGTCTCGTTTACGGGCCAAACACCCTTGACACATGGTTGTTAGGACTTCTCTTTTAGTCTAATAAATATGATTTCAAAACTCTTATTTGTACTATGATTCCAATAGTTAGAAGTCTCTCCAAGAATTTTGATTGGGTTCTTCATGAAATTATTTTGCTTAAGAATTATGGTATAACATGCCCACTAAATAGAAATAAATAGTGAGACTTTGATTCCTATTACACTCGTATGAACTCTCTATCTTATATCCTAAAATTTCTCTCCTCCACAATCGTATATTTTCTCTCCTCTCATAAAATATTTCAAAAAAAAAATTCTCCCTCCCTTTAATTTTTTTTTTAAAACATTAAAAAATCCCATGCATAGATATATACACACTACTATATATATAATAAATATATGTAGATATCATATATACATTTATGTGTATGTAATATATGTTATATATTATAACATATATACATAGACGTTGGTGTATATATGTGTTATAACACATATAACGTATAAACACACTCACTCACACACGTGTGTGTGATATAACTTTGTTAAATATGCATGTGTATATGACATGTGTGCTTGTATCCATTATATATGTAGTAATAATAAATAATTATATAAATGATGTGCTAAAGTATCTAACATGTGAAAAATATATAAATACATATTGAAGAATTAAGTGTTATATAAACTATATAAAAAATAATTTGTAAATATATATGTTATATATATATAGAGTGCACATAACTTGTATGTTAGTGTGTGTCTACACACACAACAATAACAAATATATATAAGAATAATAAATAATATATAGGAATGATGTACAGAAGTATATAGCGTATGTAGTTTAAGAATGTTAGTCTGTGTACAATATATATATATATATATATAATCATGGTTTCAAATTGCGGTGTGTAAACACCGATGTAACGAGGCTGGTGTAATTCACGGCTGTCGCGGTCACTGTGACATAACGGCTGTGACCTGCCGCGACGCCCGCAATAGGCCATGACGGATCCACGACGCGGCTGAGCAACCTGTAAACACATTTCAGAGAAACAGAGGGCTGATGCTTTGTTTGAAGTAGTGAGGGAACGGACGCTCTGGATAAATGTGTTTTGAAGAAGATGAAAGAATAGGTTATGCTATGGTACAAACACGGTACCGTACTTGGATCTCATTCACTTTTAGATCATCTCTTGAAGAGTCTACAAAACATGATCAAGGGTAAATTCAAGCCCTCTATGGTACTTCCCCCCTACCCTAAAATTTCCAAGATGAATTAGTAGAGTAATGAAAAACAGTTGGAGACGACTTCGTTTTTTGGAGTTACTGTATCTTAGCAAGCGCTTATATAATCTTTTGACACCCACATTACATGATCTAACAGTTATTTTAATGTTATGTGCGGTACATGATTTATGATTTATAGCATAGTGGTTTTTTTTTGCTCTCTTATATTTTAAATTAGAAAAGATTGCCATTTACAATGTAAACATAGGCTAATTTTTACTCAAATTTAGAATTATTAACTCAATGATTAGTTAAACTAGTTCTCTTCAATTATACTTATCCTACTTATTCTTTTTATTCTTACGAATTAATTTATTTTTAATTTATTGTTGATAAAAATTATAAATACGTACACAATAATATCACATAAATATATAAATGTATGTGTATCTATATAATATATGTACATTTTCATTTACTAAAGTAATGAGTTAAATAATTATTTTTTAGTAACTTATGCTAAAATATGTTTAAAACCGTAGTTGAATATGTCAAAACTATAGAATTTTCTTATACGTGTTATTAAATGTGATTGTGGTTGTCACACCTTAAAAATATATAAATTTGATCATTTTGCTAGATCTTGAAAAAATTCATGGCCGTGACACATGCGACATGTTATGTAACGCTTGTTACACCCGATTTTTACGACACCGCGATCGTAACGCGACATAGACAGCGACCACGATTTGAAACCATGTATATAACAATATAAATTTATATGTTTCAAAAATTTATAGACTACTATAGCCTGCTGAAAAATGATCAAAGTTGATAGGTCGAAAAGTTTTAATAATGATAACAAATGATAGGTCGAAAATTCATTGAAAAACTTAGGTCATCAAAATTTTAGTACATCTGCCAAAGGAACCCATCACTTACTTTATTATTCCAAAACCCTAATTCTTATTTGTTGTCTTCTACAATCATCTTATTTTGGTTAACTATTATCTTGTTAATTTTGATGAGGACCACAAACAAACTCTTGAATCAAATGCAGAAGACTTCCAAAAGCAGTACCCTAGTGTCTATATGTATATGTTTTAATTGTTGGTACATAAATCATATTGGATCTTGTGCACTGTTGACACGTACTACTTTCAATCTCTCATCTGTCTCTTTCTATTTGCTTCCTTTTTAATTTTCTTTATGTCAGCAACTTGTAATAACCCTATTTCATGGGTTCATCCCTTCCTTCTCTAGCATCTTCGACATGCGTATTTTCTGGAGAATATTAATTGAATCAGGTCTTCTCCTAGCTAATGCTGCAATTTTTGTTGGGTTCAGAATTCACAGGCTTTTCAGTCTTAAGTGCTGATCTAGAGAGAAAGTATTACTTTTTTGTTGTCGATGCTTATAGAGAGAGTGAATTAGTAAGGAATTTGTTCTTATGAAATTACGAACACCGAAAGCATATCAAAGCATATCAAGTGGTAAGTAGCATATATCCCGTCTAGAAAATAAAATTATTGGGTTCAAAGAATTAATTACATCTCATCCAATGTGAATGAAAAGATAACATATTGAGCACGTACGAGTATGAAAATTTACATGGAAATTATATAGTTGCCAGACTCAATTACTAATCTCATGTAATTATTATTAAGTGTTCATTGATGAATCTCTGATTCCTCTGTCATATTTTGTTTTTTTAATGTTAGATTAATGTGCGATATCTCTGAACAAAAATATAATATATGTGAAATATGTGTTTAGGGGTTTTTGGGTGATGTGTGATTTGAGTGACCTAGTCTATAACAATTAAGCCTAAGAATGTTAGAAATGTGTGATCGGAAGGGTGAAGGACAAGTACCTTAGGACGACCACCAGATGATGACAAATGCTGCCTTTACTGCTCTAAGGTTGGTGAGAACTTCAAGTGTGGAGTATTCTCTGATTTTCGGCCTCGGGAGGTGTAAACATTGATGATCCTCTATAGTGATACCAAGGACCCTTTATATAGATGGGGTCAAGTGGGGATCACCAATCTGTCCTTTATAATGGTATAGAAATCATGTTGCAAACGCGGCCACGCCTAAAACGTGACCACACTCATAAAACTCACATTCATAAAATGTGACCACACTTTACGCCATCAACTAGTCGTGCATTGATGACATCGAGCTTTCGTATAATCAACTTTCACATATGGAAGACTTGTACTACGCAACTCGCCATCGGGCTTCCTGGGCAGCGGTGCATTACACCACCCGCCGTCAGGCTTCCTGGCGGCGGGTGCATGCAACTCCACCCGTTGGGCTTCCCGATGGAAGGTATACTAGTACGCTCACCTTCGGGCTTCCCCGAAGGTGGTACAACGGGGGTTTCCCGACAGAGGCTCATCGCGCCTTTGGACCCTTCTTTATCAGAAGGGGGCACATCCAAGGTGCCTAAGGAGGTCGTACCCTTCAAGGAGGTTTTCATCTCTTAGTACAACGTAACCTTGTCTTAATCCTACCATGCCACAAACTCCAGATTATTCCCAGGTAAGGAATAGCCTTTCGAGCTTTTGTCACTAAGCTCGAAAGCGAGTTACAATTCTTAACATATAATTTCAACAATGGGCTCGCCACCTTCATAAGTCCAGGGGCAACCCTTACAAGTATAGTCATTGGGTACGTCACCTTTATACTTAAACGACGTCCCTTACAAATATATTTACTATTTATTCTACTTCAGTCTTATCGTGTCACATAGACACCACTCGGACTTGTCATTGAGTGCCACGTGTATATCTCGATACGTCATTCATGATGATGTGAGCCACCATTTACAGTATGAATATCACTCTCCCTAGCACAAACTCTCTCTCTCTATATATACGAAAACAAGCTTAATCTTTTGGTTTGAAAAAGTTTAGACTTATAACGAAAATACATATTTCAGCATCTAACTAAAAAAGTTAAGCAAAAATCAAGTAGTACAATCCCAACATGATCCAGAAGAAGAAAAAGAAAATTAGTTCAAACATGAGAACACTTGTACTATAAAGGAAAAAAACGCTCAATCGTCGATTGTAAATATATACTCAACCATTCTTCTATACATTATTGAGAGAGGGAACTCTCAATCGTTAATAATTCATCAGATCTCCGATATTGTTGTGACCTTGAGAAGAGAGAAGCTCAAAAGCCATGCTAAATTGAAAGCGTCTCATAGATTGGCTTAAAGAGAATAGATGTGGATCGATTAAGAGAATTCGGCAAGAGAATTGAGTACTAGGAATGATTGGATTGTCTTGGATCAATCTCCAAAGAAGATGGACATACCAATAATTGAGACCGAGTTGAGAGAGACAATGTAGAAGGTGGCAATGACATGAAATTGATATCATGAAGATGATCTTCTTCTGTTTGAGATATGAATCCATGGCTTCCTAAAAGAGAAGAGAATTGATAATGTGTTGTAGGCTCCAAATTGAAATCACCAAATGACATAGAATTATCATTAGAAAAGGTTTTTTCTCTGTTGGATGAAATTACTCGTTTTTGATCTTCAGAAAGTATTTCTCTCCAATATGATTTCTCATCGACTCTTTCTCTTGCTACCTCCTTTGACTTATTCCTCCCGAAGATCTCGGGTTCAAAAAATTTCGACCCATTTAGTCTATCGTTGTCATTGATTCTAATTCGTTCATCAGCTTGGAAACCAAAGTTACATGCTTCCTGGGGAATTAGCACTGATTGGTAATGATTTAGGGCAAAGGTAGAAGGTGAAATTGGCAATGGAGGAAGTTCATCAATTTCATCCTTTGCTGCATTGAGCAACCAATCCACCACTTTGCTTGG
This sequence comes from Datisca glomerata, assembly GCA_003255025.1. Classification (NCBI taxonomy): domain Eukaryota; kingdom Viridiplantae; phylum Streptophyta; class Magnoliopsida; order Cucurbitales; family Datiscaceae; genus Datisca; species Datisca glomerata. The sequence continues at coordinate 292,156 of QANY01005209.1, read as the reverse complement.
TTGATTAAGGCCAAGTCTATCTTGAAGATCATACAATTGGATAGCCGTAGGAACTGAAAGGCGTACTCGTCTATCCCTTAATCCTCTTATTGTACAAACTTTGCTGTGGCGGTCTTTGCCTCCGAAAGCACGTGAAACGCTCACGATCCTCGGATCCTTTGACCTTAACCCCGCTGTCGAGGTAGACGAAGCCTTCTTAGGGAGTTTTCCATCTCTTGAATTGCCTTCTTGTTCTAGTACTGTAAATTCCTCTTCTGTAGGACTTGAAATCATCTGTCTCTCATCAATTGAATATCAAAATAAGTATTAATTACTCTTCTCTGTATTATTTCCTGTTTTAATCAGCTTTTTAAGCCAAGAGAGGAAAATGAGGGAATAATGGAATATTTTGAAGAAAATGAGGTGCTTTTGTCATGAAATTTAGGGTTTGAATCTTTACAAATTGATAAAATTCTATTGGGAAATTAACTGTTTTGTTGGCAAAAATAAGAATAATAATTAACAAAATTTTGCAGAAAACATAAAGGAAAAATAGATTGATTCTAAACTTTTGAGAGGCTAGTATTGGATTATGTGAAAAACATGCATAATTTAAGCTCATATAATTAAATAGGCTTGCTGGTGATTAGTTCTCACCTATACAATTCGAAATATATAAAATAATTCACTGCAAAATAATCAGATCTACTTAATTATATATAGCACAAAAAGGAGAAAGAAAATATTACAAAGCTGAAAATCCATGGAAGCTTACATGAAGATAGAGTAAGATGATGCTTTCTTGAAGCGCACCAATTGCCACTGTATTTGCGTCACTCTTTGAAGAAGAAGAACAACACCAAACTGCATAGAGAGTGCTACAAGGCCTAAACTTTGCTTTAACTGCAGATAGATAGGACTGAGTGTCGATGATGAAGATATATTGAAGACGGTGGAGAAAAGGAAGATGCCGGAATTCAACCGACCACGCTTCATGGAAAAGATAAAGTAATGGTCCATATACATACACATGTCACATTTCGCTATCGACTTTAGATAAATGTACCAATTAATATCTTATCGTCATATTCTCATCACGTATTACATTATTTTAATATTTTGATATTAAATTATATCTTAAAATATTAAAGACCATACGACAGTGATGTCTTAATATTTCGATATTAAATTATATCTTAAACTATTAAAGACCACACGACAGTAATTAAAATCACATTTTTTAAATTTTAAAAGGGAAAATAAGACTAAAACATAAAATGGGGACCATGCATGTATATACCTTTAATTTATTAAAAATGGTAAAAGCAGCTATAGAAAGAGGGTTTTGAGACTGAAACCCTATCTCATGGCTTAAACGACTCACACCTAGCTAGAACCAATGAACATGTTCATGTGACACAAAACCCTAATTGTTGATTCTTTTTTCCCCTTTTTATTTGGTAAACTTTGTCTCTTATTATTCACTTTCACCATTTGCTGCAATTAAAACTCTGATAATTTGGCTTAACTAAAAACATATGCTTATGTATATGCCATTAATTTTTTTTCTCATACTCGGACCCAACAATACAAAATAGTTTGTACGTACGTAAGAATTAAATACTTGTCTATTTGGGACTCAAGGGGATACAATAAACATTATTTCGATTGAAAATATGATCATAAGAAACTGACTAAGATTCGACTAATTAAATTGAGAGGCTATAACAAATTGCGTGATTGGTATAACTAAGAGGTAGAGTTGTCTTGATCTAAGTATGAATACTTCTTCAGGACAGCGAGAAGCTAATTCATACATATATACATATAGGTGAGGGACCATAAGTATATATGTATATATAACATAATATATTTCTTTTGTTCACACACTGATAGGAAGAGGACCACTCAACTTTTCTCGGAGAGAGATGCATGTGCATCAAAGAATTGTAGTGTTGAGAGCCTAACAGCTAATATTACTGGATGATTAAAGAAAATTTGAGAGAAAAAGTAAAAAAAAATTATTAACCAATGTTTATCTCAAAATTTTATTTTTCTCTAATTTTTTAGTGGAACAAAGAAACGCAATTTCCACCAATTATTTTCTCTATTGAGCAAATAATCGCATACATAAGTTGAGAATATATCTTAGGGTGAATTAATATAAGTTCAAGGCAATACTTCAAAATCATAAGCTACTTTGAGTATGTGTTTGCCACAAAACTTTAACATGGCATTATAGCTGATTCAAGTGCGAGAATACTTATACTAGCTTTCTTACGTGACAAGTATCAGGGAAAGATAAACTTACATGCGGTAGGTGTATTGAAGAAATAATCTCACATCAGTTGAGAGTATGTCTTGATTGACTAAGAATATAAGTTTGGGGCAAGAGCAATCCCCAACTCAAGAGCTAGCTTTTGTGTATGAGTTAGACTCTAAATTTTAACATATACAAATATAGTCTTAAAGTTAAGTTAATTTTTTTTTTTAAAACTGTTTCATAGTAACGATAGACTAGATGTTTGATCTCTTAAAATTTATTCAACTTAATTGGTGTAAATTAATCTTTTCGAAAACCAAAAAATACCCAAAATTTTCAATCTAAGAAGAATTCAATAAATTAAAAATGCAATCCCGAAAATCATTCCAACAAAATCACCCCTAGCTTTATCATTTATTCAGTTTCAGATTGAAACCAATTCAGTACTTTGCAAAAGAGATAGGTTGATAATTCACACCATCATCACCGGAGGAAGCCAGCAACCGTGAAATCTTTCGTGATTTCAAGTTTTAACGATAAGAAATCTTTGAGTTTCTTCTTTTTTGTGTGTGATTCAGTCCAAGCAATGAACTTGCTATTTTGTTCTTAACGTAGTGTGAATATAAACTGAAAGCAATGATTATTAGCTCTTCTAACATAAATACATTCAACACAGAACTATCAACAACATCAACACAGAACCATTAACTACGAGCTTATGAGCTTATGTTGTTTTTGAGTTTTTTTCCTTAGCTGCTAATTTGTTAGGGTTCATTACATATGGTGGCAATAAAATGGTTCATTCAAACTACGTTAAGAATTTGACCAAGATATATGCTCAAAAAATCCTCAGCCAAACAAAAACCCAGGAGTGATGGGAGATCACCCTACCGCGCATCCAATGAGTACCTGAAATATTCCTTAGGAGACTCATCAACAAGCAACTTGATCCTAGTAGAGTCAAAATAGTATTAATCTAACCAATTAAACTCTCGAAAAACAAAAACACCTCATAAACCGAAGAAGAGAAAATGTCAACTAATGGAGTCAGTGAATGTGTCAGTTTTCGCAGCAAAAATGACCACCATGACTACATTACTCAAATACTAAAAATTCAGAAGCACCAACAATACAGTCAACAATTGGATGACCCTTAATGAAACCATATTAGTTGAGAGAAATAATATGAGAGTAAATAACGGTAAGACGATCAACAATAATCTTGAGAATAACTTTAAACAGGAAATTACCTAAGAAATCACGCAAAACTGATTAATAATGACAACAGTCGATATCTTCATAATGAGGACCATAAAATTAGAGATCAGGTTTCGGAAAATAGGACATGTACGAAAACAACTCTTGTACAATGAATGCTAAATTTGAATCCACAATATCCCAAAATGATGATAAATTTTACTCGAGAAAGCATCCTGACCTGGTGCACTGAGAGGGTTCATGTTGAACACAATCTTCCTCACCTTATCAGAAGAAGGAAACTAAAAAATCGATGAATTCTCATTAGCATTAACGAGAGAAGTAACATGCTCTTGAATGATAAAAAATTTGTACTTAAGTCATCAAGATCGTAAAAGAACTCCTTATAATATGATATGACTGGTTCACGAATCTCAAATGGATCATTGATAAATTGATATGCCCATTATTTCATGATTCCATGACTTAAGGTTAAGGGAATAAATGGTTCACTCATATACATTAGAACAAATAAACCCAAGTAGGCAAATAAACTCCTTGTTCAAGTAGCCTGTTACCTTCTTTTTCTTGTTTTTTTTTTGTACTTTATGCAACATTTCCCGTTCCCTTCAACTCTTTCGCTGTACTGCATCCTTCATCTTTTGTTTTCAGTTTCTTTATCAATTTATGATCAAGAAAATAGAAAATTACCAATTTGATCATCATAATTTATACATGTTTTCAATTTGATCATTGTAGTTTAAAAAATTTCAATTTGGTCATCATAATTTATTTAACATTTCAATATGATCTTTCTGTCACTCTTCATTAACGGACACGTTGACGTGACACGTGAAGTGATGATATGGCACGTTAAGTGATGACCTGATATATTAAATGATGACGTGATACGTTAAATGATGATATGACATTAAAATATTATTTTCTATTTTCACTTCATATATTATAATTTTTTATAAAAAAAATATATTTTTTTAAACTATGATGATCAAATTGAAATTTTTTAAACTATGATGGTCAAATTGAAATCATGTGTAAACTATCATGACCAAATTAGTAAAAAAAATATTTTTGATAAAATAAAATATATAATATATGAGATGAAAAATATAAAATAATATTTTAATACAACGTCATCACTTAACGTGTCTGTTAATAGAGAGTGGCAGTATGACCATATTAAAACGTTAAGTAATTATGATGGTCAAATTGAAATTTTTTAAATTACGATTATTAAATTAAAAACGTATATAAACTATGATTATCAAATTAATATAATTTAAAAAAAAAAAAGCTTTCATCAATTTCTGCAAGTTAATGACTCACTCAGAATCTCCCAAGAATTTACAGTCGAGGCACGGGGATCAATAAACAAGAAAGACTTTATTTTCTTTTACACATATAAATCTGTTAGAGTTCTGTGAATGGAAAAAATGACATATTTAAATGTTGGTTGTGAGATAAGAAAGGGGGCAGCAGGAGGGCTGCAGAGGAACTAAATCCATATTATATAAGTTTTAGAAGTTGTCAGTTGTCATCCATACTCGTGATGCATGCGTAATAATACTCTTAATTTTTAAGTTGTTAATTATTATGTATTATATACGTTTTAGAAGTTATGGATGACGATACTCATATTAGTGATATTTATAGTCTATACTTTTAAAATGAAATATTAAATGATTTGTTCAATAATTCCACACCGTCAACTGTCAAGTGTCCTGATTGGTAAACACGTGAACTCGCAGAGGAACTAAATCCATATTATATAAGTTTTAGAAGTTTCAGTTGTCATCCATACTCGTGATGCATGCGTAATAATACTCTTATTTTTTAAGTTGTTAATTATTATGTATCATATACGTCTTAGAAGTTGTCATGGATGACGATACTCATATTAGTGATATTTTTAGTCTATACTTTTTAAATGAGATATTAAATGATTTGTTCAATATTTCCACACTGTCAACTGTCAAGTGTCATGATTGGTAAACACGTGAACTCGGACTCGCACGCTCTTCGGGATCATGCTTACATCCAATCTCAAATAGGGGTGCAAGTGATTTGGTTTAAAGGGTTTTACCGAGCCGAATCGAATATATCAGTTTACATAATTAGTAACCGAACCGAACCGCTCTATGTTCAAAAGTCAAACCGAACCGAACCGTAAGATGAAAAACAAAGCAGAAAAATTCATCAAATCTCAACCTAATTTCTAACTAATCTCAATCAAGTCGGCAACAGATACAAAACCAACAACAATCTCAACTTCAACTTAGAATACAAAACATTTACAGAAACAACAGAGAATACATGAAAAAAATACAATTTAGGTCCTAGAAGTAGAGACACATTGAGATAGACAAAGAAAGTGAGATACATTGAGAGAAAGAAATAAAGATAAAGAGAGAGACGGGGCTAACTGATAAAAATTAAACCTTAGAAAAGCTGAGATTTAAGATCTGAAAAAGTGATGAACTGAGATCTAGAAAGTTGGGGGTTCTTCGCTGGCTTTGTGATGACGGTAAGTGGGTGGAAAACATGTGGCTCTGCGACGGTGGAGTTCTGATGAGAGGTTATTTGGTGGCCAACGACGCAGAGGAGGACCTAATCGTGACGGTTGGAGCGACGGTAACGACGATGATGGTAGTCGTCACGCTGGGACTGTGATTAAGCAGCTTGACGACTACGAGATGTTGTGTTCGAGAGAGAGAGAGAGAGAGGGAACCTCTAGGCCTGTTGTCTCCGTGATTTTGCGATGAGGGTAAGTATGTGTCTCCGTGATTTTACGATGAAGGAGGGAGGGTGGGAGGCTGAGGGTGAGGCTGCGTGAAGTGAAGGGGGAATAAGAGCAAATGAGCTATATATAGAAGTGCGGTTCGGTATGGTTTAGTGCGTATTTTTCACAAAAACCGAACACCGAACCGAACCATCCTACTTTTCTACTTCTGGAACTGAACCGAACTGTCAGAAGTGACAACACAGGCCGAACTGATGCGGTTCGGTCCGGTTCGGTTGGTTTTTGCGGTTTGATCGGGTTTCCTTACACCTCTAATCTCAAACTGAGTAATATTAATATAATTATGGAAAACAATGGGGATCCCAATATCCTAGTCATCCATACACTACAAGAAAATTCATCAATTGTGGCGGTTATACAGTAACGGTTACTCCAACCATTGTTAATTGTCGAACAAGGAGAAACAATTGCGATGGTTTAGTGAACCATCACAAAGTTTTTTGTTTTACCGATGATTTTACACCAACCATCGCCAAAGTGTCATATGGCGACAATTTGTCTAAACCGTCACGATTGATTGCATTTTTTATTTTCACATTGCGACGGTTCTAGTAAAGGTTGGAGTGAGCACCACTTAAAAAAATAAACTAAACTTTTATTATTAATGTGAGAGAATTACTACAAGGATCACACTTAGACACACCTTATAGTTAGACACACTAAAGAGTTGACACCTTACTCCTACATACTAGAACACTACTCATACACACGACACTTTACTCACTCACTTGCTTTTCTTTGCTTTTTTATTTTTCTACACACAAACTAGGAGCATTACTCCTATTTATAGTCTTCTTTAAGTCGACAATTCTACTTCCCTTTGATGTCCTAGAAGCTTCATGAGTTGGAGACTTGAACTTGTAAAATATGCTAGAGAAATCTTTATATAGAAGTCTCTAGAGTAATCTAGAGAGGTGTTGATCTTTCTAAATAGTCCCCCTCAACACCTACTCATTTTTCCTCTTTCTCATGCTTAGTTGTTCTCTTAGCTTCTGAAATCTTGTAGTGTTGAGTCATTTAGTAAATAAGTCTGCTACTCGATCTTCACTTTTCACTTGGTGCATCTTCAGTTCCTCTTTGTAGTACCTTTTCTCTTAGAAAATGATAATGCACCTCCACATGCTTCGTCCGAGCATGGAAAACTGAATTTTCTTCCAGACGATAGCAGACTGATTATCGCAGTAAAGTGGCACAACATAGTCTGTAAACCGGTGTAGGCCCTTCATCAGTTGCATTAGACACATACTCTCCTGAGGCCATTGTTGCTGCCCTATACTCTGCTTTCGTGGTTGATAAGGACACCGTTGGTTGCCTTTTGCTACACCAAGATACAACTCCAGGTCTAAGCTTGAACACACATCCAGTTGTTGATCAAAGGGTATCATGATCTCCAGTATAATCAACATCGGAATATCCAACTATCTTAGACTCGTCACCTTTCTTATACAAGACACCATAGTCAATGGTATATTTGACATGCTCTAGTATTCACCGCACTGCTTCCAAATGATGTTTCTTGGGATGTTGCATATATCGACTTGCTAGCCAACTGCATACAAGATATCTGGTCGAGTCTATATTAGGTAAATCAGACAATCAACTAGTTGTCAATACATTACCCCATCTTGTAAATCCTTGCCTTCATGAGCAGATAACTTGGAATTAACTTCCATAGGTGTTGAGATGGGCTTGCAGTCGACCATTCTAAACTTTTGCAACAAGTCTGCGCGTACTTTTGTTGGTAGAGAAATAAGCCTTCCTTAGTTCCATCAAGTTCTAATCTAAGGAAGTGTTTCAATTCTCCAAGATCCTTTATTTGAAAATGAACGGACAGGTTCTCCTTCGTCTGACAAATTTCTAATTCATCTTTGCCTATGATGATGAGATCATCTATGTATACCAACACAACTGTAATCTTTTCTTCTTTTACCTTGATGAATAAGTTGAATCTGCATATGCCATAACATATTCACTCTCCGCTAAGAACTCAACAATCTTGTCATACCATGCTCTTGGGGTCTGCTTCAATCCATAGAGCGCCTTTATCAGTTTACAAACATAATTAAGATGTTTTATCCTCGAACCCCCTTGGTTGGACCATATATATTTTTCGATCAAGTTCTCCATGTAGAAAGGCATTATTCACATCCATCTTCCATAGTCTCTAATCTTTTCTTGCTGTAAGTGCTAGCAGGACCCGAACTGTTGTGATCTTGGTAACTGGGCTAAATGTCTCATCATAATCTAGCCCATACTGTTGAGAGAATCCCCAAGCTACTAGTCGAGCCATATATCTCTCAATCATTCCATCTAGATGAGTTTTCACCTTGTAAACTAACTTGCACGATATGCGTTTCACTTCCCTTGGCTTTGACACCATCTCCCATGTTTGATTTTTCTTTAGAGCGCGTATCCCTTCTTCCAGGCTTCTAACCATTTGGTGCTCTGAGAGGCCTCTTCATGTGTATGCGGTTCTCTGAAGCTTTCTTCTTTAGCTACTGCGGTGTTTGCATACTTGGGATTTGGTTTCCATATTCTTATTGATCTTCGATGCTTTGGACTTACTACTTCCAGTTGCCTATCACTCGCATTGCCTGCTATTCTTCGATGCACTCCTATTTTCTAGGGACTATGTGTTATCTCATCCTCAATATTATCTTCTTTGCTTTGTTCTTCTTCACCCACTTCTGAAGTCTAGTGTATCTCAACAACTTGCTATCCCATCTTCTTTTGCAATTTGTCTTCTATTTCCTTTGAGTCTGGTAGCTCTTCATTTTACAGAATTTTCATCGAACACCATGAGGAATCTTCATCGAACACCACATTCCTTTATGTATAACACTTTCCACTAATAGGGTCACAACATTTCCACCATTTCCTTTGGCTATCGTATCCTACAAAGATACACCAAATTACCTTTTTATCGAACTTGCTACATAGATGACTTAGAACGAACACGTAGCACACACAACCAAAGACGCGGGAGTGACTAACTGAAGGTTTACAACCCCATAGTTTTTCAAATGGTGAACAAACCCTAACTTTGGTTGGGGGAGTCTGTTGATCGCATGACCAGTTGTCCTCATACATTCTACCCAAAATCTTCCTCGCACATTCTTTGTATGCATCATGCTTTGACAAGTCTCTGCTAGGTGATGATTCTTCCTCTCAACTACTCCATTCTGGTGTGGTGTATTTGCGCATATATATTGGTGGCGTATGTGACATTTTTGCAAGTATTGTGAAAATTCTTCTGATATATATTCATTGCCATTATCTATTCGCATACATTGAATCTTCTTGCCGACTTCTCCTTCTGCCATTTATTTGAATTCTATGAACTTCGAGAATATTTCAGATTTTTCTTTCATAACGAAAACTCATATGTACTGTGAGAACTCGTCAATGAATATAACCATGTATCACATCCCGCTGATTGATGGTTGTTTGACTCACCCGAGTATGTCAGAATGGACCAGCTCTAATGGTGCCTTGGCTCTAATTGACGCGCCTTACCATATTGACAACTGGCACAGACCATTTCTGTTCTAACTTCGAGTTGAGAAAAACCCTTCAACATATACTTCTTCTTAATTCTAGAATCAAACATGCCAATAGAAGAGTCTAATGCATATATTTCGCAACAGAGAGACTTTACCTTAGTAAAATATTGGCGTATCGTCATGTCACGTTGTGTGATTCAGAGAAGCTCGTTCTTTAGAAGTTGCAGCCTTGCATCATTCTTCTTTAAGAACAGTGCATCAAAGATGTCCCACGTGCCCTTAGGTGTGTTTGATAGTCTGATATGCTCCAACATTTCTTCCTCAACTGTAGTCCTAATGGAAGACATTACCTTGTCATCTCTTATCTTCCATTTCTTAGAAGTTGTAGAATCTTCTGGTGGTATAGTATCACCACCGCTCACAATCTCACATAAGTCTTGGCCTTGAAGATACGACTCCATGTACAACGACCATGTGCTATAATTTAGTATGTTCAACTTCTTAATTCCACTAACCACTTAAAGGTCACTCATCGTGGCTCGACTAAACTCAAGCAAGCTTGATTTTAAAAAATAAGCTCCGTAGTACTAAAACGCACATGAAATATGTAAGAAGCTTAACAACCAGTTCCCAAATGAACCACTCATAAATCAGACACGGCAAAAAACCAACCTACTTTGATACCACTTGTTGGAGTGAGCACCACTTAAAAAAACTAAACTTTTATTATTAATGTGGGAGAATTACAACAAAGACCAAAAGTTACACTTAGACACACCAAAGAGTTGACACCTTACTCTTACACACTAGGACACCACACACACACACACACAACACTTTACTCACTCACTTACTTTTCTTTGTTTTTTTGTTTTTCTACACACAAACTAGGAGCATGACTCTTATTTATACCCTTCTTTAAGTCAGCAATTCTACCGCTCTTTGATATCCTAGAAGCTTCATGAGTTGGAGACTTGAACTTGTAAATTATTCTAGAGAAATCTTTATGTAGAAGTCTTTAGAGTAATTTAGAGAGGTGTTGATCTTTCTCAATAGTAAACCATCATAATTAACTGAGTATTTGCCACAGTTTACGTAAATCATCACTACAGAGCTGATGGTTGGTCCGATTATTGGTGACGGTTTGGTCAAACCGTTACAAAGTGCTTTGAGGGGTTACTTAAATGATGTCATTTTTCGTTTTTAATCAATATTACAACGGTTCATTAGAACCGTTGGCAATAATATCTATGGTGATAAATTTTAAAAACTGTCGTAAAAGAAACCCTAAATTAAGCTCCTCGCTTATTCTTCCCCATTTTCATACTTTTCCCAACTCTCATTTTCAACATGCGCGCAATTCTTCCCCATTTTGACAGGCGATCTCAGCCTCGTGGTCCTCTTTGCCATAGCACAGCCCCGATACGGTGGTTTTTGTCTCCATAGATCAACCCCAGTATCTTCCTTCTTCTCCATTAATTTTCTTGATTTCTAGTATTCTTTATATGATTTTTCTTGTTTGAGCTTTGTCATGAGCCAAAGACAATTTGGCTATTCTTGAGTTGACACATTTTTTTGTTTCAATTTCTCACCTTGAAATATATATTTGCTTAACGTGATCCTCTCTCCACCAATTTTTGTCTCGGCCTATTTTTCTTATATTTCCACCATTTTCCATATAGGTCAAGGTGTGTTCTTTCTTCTCTATTAATTTCTTTTTCTTTTTGAATTTTCTCTTCATTTAGCTCTCTGATTTTGTTGTACCAGCCCAATTTGCTCTTTTATTCATCTGGGTTTTAATTAATTTCCCGCTCTAAACACATGCATGTTTTTGAACTTTTCAAGCCCAACGCTTTTCAATGCAATCAAATACTCTCTTTAACCCATGTTTTCATAATGATATAATCTCTCTTTGTTAAGGGTTAGATATCAATTTATTATTTTTATGTTGCTCACCTAATTATTAGGTTTAGTTCGGTTAAGCTAACTAGTTAGTGTTAAGCTTTCCTAACTACCTAGTTGTATATTAGCTGTTGTACCTTTGGTCTCCGGTTAATTAATAAAAATATCTTGAAGTGTTTTCTTGGAGCTCTCCCTTCGTCTTTTCTCTTCTTCTTCTTCCTTGTTGTTCTCTTTCTTCTCTCTCACCTTTCTACTAAAGCATTCATGGTATCAGAGCCCTTAAGGACACACGTCCATTATCTTTCAATTTTTCTTCTCTTAAATATTTATAATCTGATCTCTATCAGATTAGATTCCTCTAATTTTATCCTATGAAAATTCTAAATCTCTGCAATTTTCAAGGCCCATGGTCTTTTCAAATTCGTTGATGGATCTCACCCATGCCCACCATAGTCTCTTGAGGATGACAAAGGTGAACCTACAACTAAGATCGACTCAAAGTTTACTGCCTGGATCATGCAAGATCAGGCATTGATGACTCTAATCAACCCCCATTTTTTCGAATCTGCTATGTCTTTTGTAGTTGACTGCAAAACTAGTCAAGAAGCCTTGACTTCTCCTAAAAGAAGGTTATCTTCTCTTACTCGTTCTAAAAAACTAAACTTCAATCCATCACAAAGACAATGAAACCATGGACGACTATGTGCAAAGAATTAAGGCTGCACGAGACAAGCTTGCGGTTGTCTATGCTTTGATCAAAGATGAATATATTCTTCTTTATACTTTGAATGGCCTCTCCTCTGAGTATGGGGCCTTAAAAAATTCTATTCGCACCAGATCTAAGCCTCTCCACGTTGAAGAACTGCATGCTCTTCTAAAGGTTGAAGAACAATCCTTATTTGACAAGAACAAGAAACATGAAACCCAGATGCAAAACATGGCTTTAATGGCTAATACTACTCGGGGAGGTAATAATCACAGGGGACGTGGACGATATCAATCCAACAGAGGAGGACGTGGTAGCAATTGTGGTTCTGGAAGATCATTCTCTAATCAAGGAAGATAGAGTCTTGCATCTAGTTCTAGTTTGCTACTTTTTCCTAATTCATCTTCACCTCAATTCTCTTCTAATAATTCTTTTGTCTTTAAAGGTGACTAGAGGCCTCAGTGCAAAATCTGTACTAAACAAGGTCACACGACAATAGATTGCTTTCATCGCATGAATTATGCTTACCAAGGTAGGCATCCTCCTACTAAGCTTGCAACCATGGGAGCTTCTTACTCTGGAATTCAACCTGAAGCCAATAAAATAAGTTATTGGATATCAGACACTAGATGTAATGTTCATCTCACCAATGAGCTTTCCAACTTGACTACTTCTCAAGAATAAAATTGTGAGGAGTCTGTTACCCTTGGAAATGGACAACCCCTTGACATTTCTCACTCGTGATCAAGTCATCTATTCACAAACTCTAAAATCTTTGATCTAAATAATATACTTTATGTGCCTCAATTAACTGCCAATTTGATTAGTGTACATCAATTCTATAAAGATAAAAATTATTCTTTTACATTTACTGCTGATATGTTCTTTATCCAGGATGAAGCTTTATGGAAGATACTATTAGTAGGACCTAGTAAGGATGGGCTATATCCTCTTTCTAGTACTGTCAAAGACAACATATCAAAACTGGCAAACCACAATAGGCTAGGGCACCCTTCAGGTTCTGTGCTTTTATATGTTCTTCATAGGGCTAACATTCCTTTTATAAATTATAAATCTTGCATGTGTACAAGTTGTATCAAGTGGAAGATGACAAAACTTCCCTTTTCTTTGTCTCACATTGTAACTCATAGTTCTTTTGACTTGATACATAGTGATGTTTGGGGCCCTGCTCCTATTGTTTCTTTTATTGACTATACAAGCAAATATACTTGAATTTTCCCTCTTTGCCTCAAATATGAAGTTAGTACTGTCTTTAAAACATTCTTGCCATTTGTAGAAAATTTATTGTCTTCTAAACTCAAAGTCTTTAGAACTGATGGATGAGGTGAATTTAACAATACTATCTTGAATAATTTTCTTGCTTCTAAGGGGATACAAAATGGAGTGGCTGAACATAAGCATATGCATATAGTTAAGAGTACTTTTAGTATGATGATTAATGCTTCTGCACCCCTTCATTTATGGGATTTTGCCTTTTCTGCAGCTGTTTTTCTTATAACAGGTTACCTTCTCCTTCATTAAACAACATTTGTCCTTATGAAATGCTATTTGGTAAGCTCCCTGATTATTCTTTCTTGAAGGTGTTTATGTGTGCTTGTTATCCTCTACTTAAACCATACAACACTAATAAATTACAACCTAAATCCTTACAACATGTTTTCTTAGGTTATTCTCTTCACTCAAAAGGTTATATTTGTTACAATCCTTCAGGTAATAATATGCATTTCAGTAGACATGTTATATTTGATGAGGACTATTTTCCCTTTGCCCATTCTACTACTAACGACTATGTTTTAACTAATAAACTTGTTTCTCATAATTATTGATCTCTCTTACTGTCAATCTTGGACGCTTCTTCTAGTTTAAATACTCAAAATGATACTAGTTTGTTAGTACCAGTTCTGCTACTACCAAAGTTAATGCTGCTTCTAATGCTTCTACTAGTTTTGGTACATTACTGAATATGCCTCCTAATGATCATACTTCTTCTACTATGATTCCTATCTCTTCTATATTTATTGATATTCCTGCTATAGAATCTATTTCAGCTCCATTATTACATTCTGATTTGTCTTCTGGTATGACTGATTCTTCTATATCTTAACCTAATTCTAGTACTTCTGGTAACATTCATAGCATGCAAACTAGGAGCCAAATTTGGCATTAACAAGAAGAAAGTTTACTTGGCTAATTCTTAAACAATTAAACTTGTTTATTTAGAAACTAAACCCACTTCCTATATTGCTGCTAGTAAATCTTTCAGTTGGAGGAATGCTATGGCTGAAGAGTTTAGTGCTCTTCAAAGATAAGGAACCTGAACTTTGAACCCCTTCCTCCTAACACTAATCTAGTAGGTTACAAGTGGGTTTATAGGCTTATACATAATCTAGATGGGCTACACAAGGCCAGATTAGTTGCTAAAAGTTTTCATCAGTAACCAAGTATAGACTATACTGAAACTTTAGTCCTGTTATCAAATCTACCCCCATTAGGCTCATTTTATCGTTTGCTGCTCAAAATTCATGGCAATTGCATCAATTAGATGTCAAAAGCGCTTTTCTTCATGGCACCCTACAAGAAGAAGTCTATATGAGTCAGCCATAAGGATTTATTGACTTTAACCATCCTAATTATGCTTGTAAGTTGAACAAGTCATTGTATGGTCTCAAACAAGCCCCAGGGGCTTGGTTTGAGAGGTGAAACTCTAATATGCATAATCTTAGTTTCCTTGCTTCCGTTGCTAATAGCTCTTTATTTGTTTATAAGTCTGGTTCTTCTAATACTGGCCTAGTGTTATTTTAATAAATGATTTGATATCCAAACTCAATACTGAAATGATTTATCTAGGTTTAGTTAAATTCTTTTTAGGTTTACAGATTCATCAAAGTTCTAATGGTATCTTTGTTTTCCAGTAGAATCACATAATGGATTTATTGGATAAAGCAGGCCTAACTAATGCAAAACCATACAAAACACCTCTCTCCCTCAAGGTAAATCTCTATGACACCAAAGCTTCTCCTCTCTAAGATCCAACTAGTTATAAAACCTTAGTTGGAGGCTTGCAATACTTAAATTTCTCTCGTCCAGACGTAACTTTTACAGTGAATAAAGTATGCCAGTTCATGCATAAGCCAACTTCTATACATCTTGGTGTTGTTAAAAGAATCTTACAGTATTTAAAAGGGAGTTCATATCTTGGTATCAATTTCCAGAAAGGGTAGTTAATTCTCAATGCTTACATCGATGCTGATTAGGCAGGAGACTCCCAAGATTGTAGATCAACATTATGATTTATCATTTTCCTCAGGAACAATCCTATATCTTGGTCTGCAAAGAAATAAAACATTATTTCTAGATCCTCAACAGAAGTCGAATACAGAAGTTTGGCTTCTACTGCTGCTGAACTTTCATGGATCATACAACTATTAAGAGATTTACAGATACCCTCGAAGCTTCCTCCACAACTTTGGTATGATAATATCTCTGCTATCTCCTTAGTTTTCAATCTTGTGTTCCATGGTCGAACGAAGCACATAGAGATCAGTTACAATTTTATTCATAAAGAAGTAGTGAAGAAAGATCTAATAGTTAGTTATGCTTACTCTCAAGACCAATTAGCAGACATATTTACAAAAGCTTTGTCTTTCACTGTGTTCACTTCCTTGCGAAGCAAACTGTTGCTTAGTAATCACTTAGCATAAGTTTGAGTGGGATTGTTAAGGGTTAAATATCAATTTGTTATTTTCATGTTGCTTATGTAAGTATTAAGTTTAGTTTGGTTAATCTAACTAGCTAGTGTTAAGCTTTCCTAACTACTTAGTTGTATATTAGCTGCTGCACTTTTGATCTCTGGTTAATTAATAAAAATATCTTGAAGTGTTTTCTTAGAGCTCTCTCTTCGTCTCTCTTCTTCTTCTTCTTCATATTCTTCTTCTTCTTCTTCTTCTTCTTCTTCTTCTTCTTCTTCTTCTTCTTCTTCTCTCTTCTTCTTCTTCTTCTTCTCTTTCTTCTTCTTCTTCTTCTTCTCTTTCTTCTTCTTCTCTCTTTCTTCTCTTTCTTCTTCTTCTTCTTCTTCTTCTTCTTCTTCTTCTTCTTCTTCCTTGTTATTCTCTTTCTTCTCTCTCAACTTTTTACTAAAGCTTTCATCTTTAAGATTAATCAAATACTCTCTTTAAGAATAATCAAGGTCTTAATAGTTGATGGTTAAACATAATTATCTTACAACCTAACAGATGAGATCATACTTTTGAAAAAGGAAAGACAATAAAATTGTTATATCTTAGCAAAATATAGAAATATGAAAGACTACAAAATTGCTTCTTGAGCTCTTTTGATATGGGTCATTCATCCAATAAGATTGACATGTAGATTTTTCTTGGTGGAACCCTTTGAAAGAAACCAACCAATATGATGATGATATTCCATACAAATTTTAATTTTTTTAACCACAGATAGTGAAGAGTGAGTGGGTTTTATCTTCATCTCTCCCTATCTTTCTCTATACCTATAAATTAATTATGAGTAAGTTTAGGCTAAAAGGTGTAGCATTAGTTTTGATTGTTCTTTTTGTTTGGTCTTCTTTAATCTTTGAGATTTACAATGGATAAGATCTGGATTACAAAACCAAGATTTAACAAGACATAATAAGATGGAGTAAATCAATTTATGAACTTTGCTTTTGAGAGAGGATCAAGTGATAGATATATATCATGTCCTTTGTAACCGTTGTGTTCATTGTCATCGTAAGACTAGAGAAGTTATCCATGAACACCTGATATGTAATAGGTTTATAAGTGGTTATACCTATTAGTATTTTCATGGGGAGTCAACGTTAATTACTTCATCCGAGATTGGTACGTCCTCTGATGTCATTGCCAATAATAGAGCACATGTAGAAACACCATTAGCATGTCAATACTTGTGGCTTTCAGTGAGCTTGGTGAGACCATTAGTAGTAATAAAGACCGGTTTACAAGCTTTTGTGGTGTCGTTGCTGGACGACACAACATTTTACCCATACAATATGATCGGAGGCATGTGTCACGTTTTCATAAAGATCAAGCTTGTGAAATAGTGAATGTCTGGTTACTTGTATGTTTATATACATACATATATAAATACACACATATATAAATACATGCATACATACAATGTATGTATGTATGTAAATATGTATGTATGTATGTATGTGCGTACGTACATATGTATTGTATATATATCTAATTGCATATTACTATTTTGTAGTGAAAATATCTTGTCGATGAAAATCATAAAGAATACATTTTGAAATCCTTAAATAAAAAATGGAAGGATGATAAGAACAAAATAAAGGGTGCATATATGGAGAAATATGAAACGGAAGAAAAGGCATTGCAACAGTGGAATGATGTTATTCCGAAAGAGAGTTTTGTTGCAATAATTCGTAAATGGTACTCAGAAGAAGAAAATATATGATTTTGTCTCTAAATTTATGATTAATTGTATATAAAATAAACTAACTTTTATTTCTATATCATAAATATAGAGGCAAGCTGCAACAGAATATCATAGAGTAAACTAAAACACCCTCTCGCGTTGTGACATACCAGTTTAGAAAAGAAAAAAGCATTAATGGTATATTCTAAATTTTATAATCATCTTATTCAATTTTATTTTATGTATATTTAATCATATGTTCTCATTTGATAAACAGAAGAACTTCAAAGAGACCCCTCAAGAACGAAGCTATTTGTACCCTCACATGAGTGGAAATACGGAACTTATGTAAATGAAGAGACTGTAAACGTTGCTGTAAGTATAAGTTATAATATTTATACCAACTTTTTAAATTTTTATTACATGTTACCCATACTAAGTCTTAATTTTGTATTATAGGCAAAACTTAAATAGCGCATGAATCAATTTCCAGATGGGATTATGATCTAATTTCACAAACGACGTGCTCCACAAGTATTGGGTCTAGAGTACCCTGGAGGAATGCATTCATTAGGACTCAAGATAACTCCATCTACAGTGTTCTTGCGTTACGGTGGGGAATCGTCCACGCAAGATTCTTCCCGTTTATCAACTGAGTTAGAATCCCAACGTACACGGGTAACTGAGTTAGAGGCTCAATGTGCACGAGTGGAGACTGAATGTATAGAGATGCATCCTCAGCTAAGCTTACTTATGAAGTTTATGTAGGACTCCTATAAAGACTATGGTAGGCTTTATGTGTTGAAATTTATTTAATACTTATGGAATACATTGTTATTATGATTTTTCACACTTTGAATTCATTGGATAATTTGTATTGATAATCTATTTTCACCCTTTGAATTCATTAGATATTTTGGATATCTAATTAATGATTTAATATTTGATAATTATGCGTAATGTAATTATGTAGAATGATACTGTTATGACTGTTGTGGACATATGTATGATGTTAAAGTTGTTATATAGGCAAGAATTTTTTGGAATATTGGAAACAAACTGCAGAAAAGAAGGCAGTGCCTTTTTATACTGTTCCCAAACCATCACAAAAATACGAAAGATGACTAAATAGCGACGGTTCATTAACGGTCATGAAAAGCACTATACGAACAACAACAAGTGCGACGGTTTAGCAAACCATCAGGATAGAAATCAACCACGACGGCTCAGTAACCATCACGAAAAAAATGTAACAACAACAACAAGCGTGACAGTTCATCAAAACCGTTGGGATATGCATCGACGACAATGTTTTGTAACCATCGTAATTGAGAAAAAAATCATCACCGTAGATGTATCTTTCATGATGGTCCTCTGATGGTTGAAAAAATTGTCGGCAATTCAACCCTGACGATGGCCGTCCCGACATTTTTTGAACGATCGCCATAGCCTTTGTGACGGTTGAAAACTGTCACCATAGACAATAAAAATCGTCGTCGTTGATAGCTTTTCTTATAGTGATACTACTTATAGGCGACTAGATTATCTTCGCAAAACGTCAAAGTGATTTTTTTTATTTTTGTCCTTTTGTTAGGATGAATCCATTTTCATAATGGATGCACAAAACTAAACATGATCATGTTTTATTCGACCAACTAAAAAAGATCTCAATCCTATAATTAAGGCCTCTCTTCTCTACTTAAAAATCATAATAAATAGGGTTAATTATACTAGACCCCCCAATTTTTGTGCAACTATACCATTTAGCCCCTGACCTTTAAACTCGTTCATAAAATTCCTTCACTTTTCTTTTTTTTTTTCACCAATGTCCCCTATCGTGACTTCCGTTCAAAAAACTGACCAAAGTTAATGCACGTGATTTACATGTCGGTCTTTTAATGGGCAATGGGGGTAATTTAATACCCCATTACCACATGTCAAAATGGCTAATTACATTAGATCCCCCTGATCTTCTACGTTTATACCAAATTACACCCTCACCTTTAAAAGTTACAGCAATGCCTTCTCACGTTCTATTTTGTTTCATGTATACACCATACCATGACTTCCGGTAAAAAAATTGACGGAAGTCACTAGACATGGGAAGCACGTGAGATTTGTAATGGGTGATGATGCAAAAAATCTCAACATTGAGTTTACATGAGATCCCCTCTCGGTATAAAACAAATGTTGAGACCAAAGACTTGAACAGTGAGATTGCAGGCATTCACCTCCAAACGTGGAAATCATCTTAGCATGGGAATCTTCAAAACACAAAAAAAAATACCCTAAAGAAGAAGCGAACTGGGGAGTGGTTTTCTCGTCTAAGGGCCTCTGATATCTAAGTCAGTATTCTGAAGTGATTTTGGTATAGTTTCCTTAGAGAAGAAACCAAACGGGGTAATTATACCTAGAATCTTCCCTTCGGAAGAAGTGTGTCAACGCAGCCTTCCCTAATGTGTTGATCGGGTGTGATATCTTCCCTTGATTGGTCGGCTGGGAGATGATTGTTAACATAAAGTGATAGACATTAAATGTTGATGTATCATTGAAGTGACCAGACAGATGTTGGTTTGATATTCTGCAGTGACGATTGGACTTGACGAGCGTTCAAACCTTTGAGAAGATGTCACATGAGATGTTAAATTACCCCATTACCTACTAAAAATAACACATGTTTCTCTCGTGTAGTGACTTTCGTTAATTTTTTACCTTAGAGTCACAGAATGAGGTGTACGTGAAATAAAATAGAACGTGAAAGGACATTTCTGTAAACTTTTAAAGGTAAGGGTGTAATTTGATATAAGTGTAGATGGTCAGGGGGTTCAGGATAATTAGCCCTTTCGACACGTGACAATGAGGTATTAAATTACCCCATTGTCATAAAAAATGTCACGTGTAGTGACTTCCATCAAATTTTTGAACGGAAGTCACGATAGTGGGTATTGGTGAAAAAAATGATATGTGAGAGAATTTTATGAACAATTTAAAGATCTGGAGCAAACTAATATAGACAGAGAAGGACTTGTAATTAACCCTAATGTTTAATATATATGTCTTAATTTTTAAGTGCGTGAAAGAAAAATTCACTGTCGGATTAGGAGGGCGAAATTGGGTCCCATGTTCGTTTCCCCACTTGTGATTTGTTTGGTAAATTGTCAGGAGTGCGTCAACGGTCAATCTGGTGGTTTTAAAATTCAAAATTTCTGAATTCTTAAAACACTCTTAATCTCGATCTCATTTAATTGAATTCTGAGATTCAAGAAAGAAGGTGGGAGGGGTAAAGTAGTATTTACAGAATACCCAGAGCCTCCGGATCTCGTTTGTTAATTGTTCTAAGGGTGGCCAAAATTAGTGTTTTAACTTCTCGAAGGGTCAAGTCAAGATACTATAAATAGCAAATATAACATGAGATTATCTTTACATTCAGCTTCATCTTCATGAATATGGAAAAACCCATCTCGGTGAAGGTACATGAAGTTTACAGGGTGGCGCCGCTACCATCCTCACCCAACACCACCACCCCTCTCACCTTCTTTGACTTGATATGGCTGAGATTCCCACCTGTCCACCGCCTCTTCTACTACCAGTTCTCTCCCACCCACACTTCCTTTTTCGATTCCATCCTTCCAAAACTCAAACACTCCCTCTCTCTCACCCTCCACCACTTCCTCCCTCTAGCCGGAAACATTATTTGGCCCCCAAACTCCCACAAACCCTTCATCAATTACGTCAACGGCGACTCTGTTTCACTCGTTGTCGCCGAATCCGATGCCGATTTCGAACATCTCTCCGGCAAAGACCTCTGTGAAGCCACTGAATGTCATTCTCTGGTACCCCAATTGACAGTCTCTGATGATCAAGCTCAATTAATGTCATTGCAAGTAACCCTGTTTCCAAACAGGGGATTTTGCGTTGGAATCACTACTCACCATGCTACTCTTGATGGGAAATCTTCTACTTCGTTTATGAAAATCTGGGCTCAAATTTGCCGGCTAGGTGGGGATTTTTCATTGTCGCCGGAGCTTAAACCATTTCTGGATAGGACGGTGATCAAAGATCATCTGGGTCTTGATTCGATCTTTGCATACGAGTGGTTGAATCAAAATGGACCCAACAATAGAAGCTTATTGTTCAGGCATATTGAGGTTCCTCCAGGTTTGTTAATTTTCTTATTAGTCTCAACTCAAAGTTTTAAGATCATGATTTTTCTACGTGTATGTCCCTTTTTCTTTCTTTCTTGTGCACTTCAAATCCTCAATTATGTTATCTGCTACATAAATTCGTTAGTTTCTATACGTACAATTTGCATGTGATTTCCTATTTATCATCACTTAGTTTTCATTCAATAAAGTTGATGATCCATTCTTTGATAGGGTACAATAGTTGTTGGGCAAAGGTCAACTTTTGATCGCGCTGTATCATATTTTAACAGATTCAGTCCGAGGAACATTTGAGTTAACACGTGCAAAGATCGAAATTCTGAGAAAAACCATAACTAAAGACCTGGAACAGCTGCCTCAAAAAAGAGAAGTACAACAACAATTTCACATAACAACCTTCTCCTTAACCTGCGCTTACGTCTGGGTCTGTTTACTCAAAGCAGAGGATCTAAAAGAGAGCAACACAATTTTTATAAGCAATGTAGACTGCAGGGCCCGATTAGAATATCCAATTCCCTCAACATACATTGGAAATTGCGTGGTGGGTCGTCCTGCAATTGCAGAGACGAGCGCTCTGTTAGAAGAAAATCGGATAGCCATGGCGGTGGAAGCATTTAGCAGAGCAATAAGAGGTTTGAATGATGATGGGCTTTTAGCAGGGGCTGAACAATGGGTTTCGAGGTTGATGAGTGTGGGGAAGAAGAGGACATATGCAGCAGCTGGGTCGCCACGGTTTGAGGTTTATAGTGCTGATTTTGGGTGGGGAAAGCCAAAGAAGGTCGAAATGACTTCCATTGATAGGACTGGAGCTATTTCTCTTTCTGATAGCAGAAATGGCGATGGAGGGATTGAAATTGGGATTGTTTTGAATAAGCATGTTATGGATGCTTTTGCTTTTCTGTTTGCTCAAGGTCTTGAATCCATGATCTGAAGCATAGCTTACCTTATTTCTATGTCTTTGTTTTTTTTAATATTCTGATTATGATCAAACAATAACAATTGTGTTCTTTAAATTTAGTATTAGATTGTAATTCGAGAAATAGTATTTTATCATATTTCTCGAATTATATATGAATAGAGAATATTTAAGAAATAAAAATACATTCTTTGATAACAATTTAATATTATTCTGTAGTATTAAAACTTATATATCAATAAAAATTATATATGATGTATAAGAAATAAAAATTATATCCATGTATGAGAAAAAAGATTAAATTATATATCAATGTAGAAGAAATAAAAGTTATATATCCATCTAAGTTAAAAAAATTATTTTTTATACATTGATATATAAGAAACGAAAATAAAAAAAAAATCATGTGAAAGCTTGAATGTGAAAGACATGAGCCAGGCAGAAATTAAAGTTTTGTTGATTTTCTAGCAAAAATTCTGGAGAGTGAAAAAAAGAGAACATCACTTCTCGGGGCTTTCGCACCTACTAATTGACCATTAGTAGTATATAATTAATCATAATTTTTAACAGACAACATTCTCTAAACTATTTTTAGGATCCTAAATTACCCTCTTTCTACCTAATAGTTATGTATTATAAAAATTAGAATAACATACCTTAACATACATGGAATGAAAATGACACACATTGTTTATACATGAATTTTCTACTCTGGACGTACCCGTTAGGTCCACCAACACTGGTCGGATTTCTGTGATTATTTATCCTTAACCGTCAAGTCAAGTGACAAGACTTGGATGGACTCTTACCGGTTTGAGAATGAATTGGAGGCATACAACTTGATAGGATTAGGATGAGACTCGTCGTGTTGGTCCATCGTCATGACCTCCTCAGTAGGTTAGATGCGTCGTCCTCTCGTTGAGAATGACCTAAGAACACGTGGCAACGTCTTATACGTTGACCTCTACTTACACTTAGCAATCGTTGATTAGTAAATCATAGAGTAGGGTTTACCCCTTACTTTCTATATAAAAGTGCTTAACACTCCTATTGAGAGTGGTTGGATATTTGGACATTATACCCACACATTTGGAGGTTCCTTCTCCCTCTCCCTCTCTTTAGCAACCCCAAGAGGTGCGTTTCTCCACGGTTGTCACCCTCTAGACCGCGAAAGATGTTCATCATTTCTTCCATGCTAGACTTTTACATTCTCGAGGCTTCTCAAATGACTAGACTACGCTTCGTTCTTAACCAGATCTGGTTCAGAATGCATCCCCGAAACAAATGGCGACTCTACTAGGGAGTGGTCTGTTGGAAGAGGGCCGTTGAAGGAATATGGTGGATTTCCATGTTCAGATCTGGAATTTTTTTGAGATTAAAAGAAATCAGATCTGGATAGTAATATTCAGACCTGGATTCGTCGTCCTCGATCTAAACTGAGGATGGTTCGATCTGGTTATTTACTGTTGAGAATTTTAAGGGCTCTCATCCAGAACTAGGGTTTACGGAATGGGTATAGAGCTTCTAGAAAATGGAATAACGATGAAGAAAAGAAATTCTCCAGATCAACAATCAACTATGAATTTCATTTTTTCATCTAAAATTCCAGATCTGGACTTTCTTGGCATGGTATACTATAGTTATAGCAAAAGGTGTGGCTTGAGTTTTACAGCGGATGTTGCAAGTCTGCGCGACGAGAGTTTGCCATTCTGAGATTCATGAATGATTTCTCTGCTCCATAGGCAGTTTCTGAGTTTCACAACAAGAACTCGTTCCAACGATCAGTAGACTCTGAGATCAATACCAAGATCTTCCAAGTCAATTCTCAACGCACTAGGACGTGTATGAGCACATAGAATATTACAAGACACTTTTTCTATCTCTATATGTTCTCAACACATAGGATCTAGAGATTTACTAAGAAGAAATTTAGTTAGACAATTCTCTAATAGAACGTGATGATTATTCTTTTAGAGATTTGATTAACGTTTAATCACAGAAAAAAATCTCTCTTACACCAATCGTGTTCTCAATTCAACTCTTGATTGACGAACTGATGATCTGATCAACTAATTCTCTCATCTTCTTTCAACTACTTAGGCCATTAGAATAATATCTGTATATATTCTAGATAATGACGTATCAGATTTTTAGGGATAAACTAAAATAAAATTTAATTATAAAATTACCAATTGCATTGGGATCCACTGCAATTGTGCACAACTACAATGTCACATGGCACTATAGTGTGTCGTGAGCCAGCACAGTGCCTCACGACACCACTGTAGTGCAATGGCACTAGAATGTTGCATACTCACAGTAATTCATGTTAATTTCTGATACCCTATCAATTAGTTGATTTAAATTACTATCTAATAATAATTTAATTATCTAATTTCACAAATTAGATATTCTGTCACACTTATCGATAGTTAAAAAAATTGATAATTATATATATATATATATATATATATATATATATATAATTTCTGAAAATTATATTTAAATATATAAATAATTTAATTCATTAATTAATCACGCATACTTATCTCATAATTATGTACTTGCCCCAGAATAATTTTTTTTTGCAAGTCAGTTCTTTTCTCATGCCTTAAATATTTACAACCTAGACATCGTAGTATAGAGGTGACTTGGTGACCATAGACTTATAATCCTAAGCTCGAATAAACCAAATGATTAATTAAACTATTTAATTTAATAATCTTATTTATTTATTGCATTATTACTCCACTATAAATATGAAATTACACTCTTAGAAATTATAGAATTTATTTACAGACTATTCTCATGTAATCCACTGACATAATCATTTCAAGTAATTCTGTCTTCCAATTATTGGTTCTTAAATTAGAACTAGTCAAAATTATCATTTTACCCTTCTAGTTACCTATTAATCCTTAAGTATCATTAATCTAGTAGTGAATGACTAATTTATAATTTTATAATTTTGAGCTCAATAACCATTCAGTTCTAGAATTAACACTTAAATGAACCAATATATGATCCGTTAGGAAAGCTTAAATTCCAAATCTTGTAAGATAATATCCTCAGCCATCTACATCACTGAATCTCCAAAACAAAAATGACTAGCCTGATTAACAAACATGCCTTAACGAGTGAATCAAAAGATCCAATAGACAAGCATAAGAGTTCATGACTACTCAAGATTCACACTGATCTACATATGATTTTCAAATTTATGTGCATTAAATTTTTATGATAAACGACACGTTAATAAATATATTAATTCACTTCAGTCTTGTCGTCGATAATCTTATTATATAAAGTACATTCACTTATATGTCTATTCACATCAATGATCCAGATCTAGATCACATGCATTCTTAATGTTTAGTGAACTGTACTAGCTACCATTCATTAAAGATTCTATACTTTAATATGTTGCTGATAATTTTATTCATTATATATGATCTTAATCCTCTCAGACTAATACAAGATCATAGTCTCATTAATGAATGTGAAATTTTCAGATAATTATATAAATTATTCAACAATAATTTAAAAGAATAATTATAAGAAAAATGTTATCATCATTAAATTTCATATCAAAATGTCATTACACATGTTTTGCAGGCATAAACCCCAACAATCTCCCACTTGCCCTTAAGCAAATGTGGCATCTTTCTTACTCCCATGTTATGCATGTGACCCTCAAATGACGTCAAAGGAAGTGTCTTTTGGATCAGCCAGGTTCTGTTCTGATGCTATCTTCATAACAGTCACATCCCCTAATGCACGAACTCTCTTATAAGATGATATTTCCTTTCTATGTGCTTGCCCCTATTGTGACTCCTCGATTTCTTGGAATTTGCTACCGTCCCACTGTTATCACAGTACATGATTGGTGGCTTGTCCATATCTGGAACTACTTCCAGATTAGAATAGAACTTTCTGAGTCATATCGCCTCTTTCACAACTTTTCAAGCCTGCTATATATTCGACTGACAATTCCCACTACATAACAAATCTCTGGTCTCGTACACAGCATGACATACATGAGACTTCCAACTGCTGAAGCATAGGAAAACTTTCTCATATCCTCTTCCTTGAGGTGTCTTTGGACATTATTCCTTCGAGAGGAAAATTCCATGTCTGGTTGGTTGTTGACCTTTCTTAGAATTCTCCATAGAGAATCTCCCCAACACCTTATCAATATAAGATGCCTGAGAAAGTGTCAAGAACCTATTCTTTCTATCCCTTAGTATTTGGATGCCTAGAACATAGATCGCTTCTCCTAAATCTTTAATTTAAAATTTCTCAGCTAACACTTCTTTACCGTTGACAAAGTTTTTACATCATTCCCAATGAGTAGAATATCATCAACATAAAGAACTAATAAAACCACTATCTTATCTTTGGTGTATTTATAAACACATGTTTCGTCAACTTTTTGGTTGAAGTCATAAGACTTTATAATCTCATCCAAGTTAAGATACTAAGATCTAGATGCTTGCTTTAATCCATAAACGGATTTAAGCAGTTTGCATACTATGTGATCTTTCCCCTTTTGTACGAACCCTTCTTGTTGCATCACATATATGTTTTCTTTAAGAGAGCCATTTAGAAA
Organism: Datisca glomerata; assembly: GCA_003255025.1. NCBI lineage: Eukaryota > Viridiplantae > Streptophyta > Magnoliopsida > Cucurbitales > Datiscaceae > Datisca > Datisca glomerata. The sequence continues at coordinate 264,661 of QANY01005209.1, read as the reverse complement.
AGCTGTCTTGACGTCCATTTGCCATATCTCATAGTCAAAACTAGCGGCTATGGACAAAATGATGTGAATGGATTTTAGCATGGCCACATGGGAGAATGTCTTCTCATAATCGACTCCCTCCCTTTGTGTACAGCCCTTGGCTACTAACCGTGCCTCGAAAGTCTCTACTTTCTTATCTGCACCTCTTTTCTTCTTGAAGATCCATTTGCATCCAATGGGCCTGACATCCTCAGGTGGATCTACAAATTCTTAGATGGAATCAGAATACAGATTCAATTTTCTGGTTCATGGCATCTTATCATTTCTCCTTTTTAGGATCATCCATTGCTTCTTCATGAGATAATGGATCGTCCTTATTAGTGTCTGGCACTAGAACATGTTCCACTAGAGTATAGCGAACTGGTTGTCTCACAACCCTCCCACTATGACGTTGCACCAGGGATTCCTTTGTAGGAATTGTGATTTCTCTGGTTTTTCATTTTTCAGTAGAAATTGAAGGTTGTCTGATCTCATCAGTCAGTAATTCCTCGAGAACTACTTTGCTACGAGATTTGTAGTTTTTCATATAGTCGAGCTCAAGAAAGGTTGCATTTGTCAACACAAACACTTTTTGATCATTGTCGCTATAAAAATACCCACATCTAGTCTCTCGATAATAGCCAACGAATATGCATACTTTAGACCTTGAGTCTAACTTTCCGGTCTTGGGTCTAAGAATGTGAGCTGGACACCCCCATATACGGAAATGACACAAACTAGGTTTAGAGCCATTTCATAACTCTGAAGACGTCTTGTTTACATACTTAGAGGGCACTACATTCAAAATGTAAGTTTCCGTGTGTAGTGCTTATCCCCAAAATGTAAGTGACAATGATAAGTAGCTTAACATTGACCTAATCATATCCAATAAGGTTTCGGTTTCTCCTCTCTGCAACACCATTTTGCTATAGTGTTCCAGGTGTTGTGAGTTAGGTAGGATTCCACACTCCAGCAAATAATCCTTGAATTCTAAACCCAAGTATTCACCACCTCGATCGGATCGAAGAGTTTTCAATGATTTACCTAATTGCTTTTCAGCATCAGCCTTGAAGTCTTTAAACTTTCCAAAAGTTTCAGACTTTCGATGCATTAGGTAACTATAACCATATCTTGAGTAGTCATAAATGAAAGTGACAAAATACTCATATCCACTTCTAGCTTATACATAGATCGGTCCACAGACATCACTATGTACTGTTAAATGTCTCTTGGTCATTTTACCCTCTAGACATGATTTACAAACAAGAAGAGTTTCAACTTTTAGCTCTCTAAAAGCACCATGCTTTGTTAACCTATTTAACCTATCTAGATTAATATGTCCCAACCTAAGATGCCATAAATATGTGTTATTGTCATGCGAAACTCTTTGTTGTTTGTTATTTTTAGGTTTTGCTACTTTAAACAATTCAGAATTATTTAACGCGTGTTCAGTCAGTTTAAGCATATACGGTCCGTTTATAATTTTAGCATGACAGATATCAAGTCCATAGGCATCACTATGTACTAACTCAACTGGTTCCTTTGCTCTTTGGCCATTTCCTGTGAAAGGTCTCTTGGTCATTTTACCATCTAGGCAGGATTTACAAACAAGAAGAGTTTTAACTTTTAGCTCTCTCAAAGCACCATGCTTTGTTAACCTATTTAACCTATCTAGATTAATATGTCACAACCTAAGATGCCATAAATATGTGTTGTTATCATCATGAGAAACTCTTTGTCGTTTGTTATTTTTAGGTTTTGCTACTTTAAACAATTCAGAATTATTTAATACGAGTTCAGTCAGTTTAAGCATATATGGTCTGTTTATAATTTTAGCATGACAAATATCAAATCCATTCTTAGAAATAATAAACTCTTTATTAATGAAAAAAACTTTGAATAACTGTTCTTGCAAAAATGAAAGAGAAACCAAACTCCTCAAAAAACTAGGAATATAATAAAACTAAGTAATTATATCCAAAAAGTAAACATATTATCTCTAATGCTTTAGCTGATACGAGTGCACCACTGCCAACTCTCAAAATGACCTCGCCATCAGCCTGCTCCCTGGACGAATCAAACATCTACAAAGAAGAACATTCATGGTTAGTGATCCTGAATCAAGTATCTAGGATGACAAATCATATTCTACTAAACACATTTCAAGTACAAGTAAATCATATTTACCTTTCTTTTTCAGCTTAGAGATATACTTGTTACAATTTCTCTTCCAATGACCATCAACCCCATAATGGAAACACTTTCATTTAGGCTTGCTGTCTTTCTTGTTCTTCTTGGCTTTTGACGATGTCTTGGATTTCTTTATTCTTTTGTTCTTACTCTTGTCCTTACCATTGTTCTTCTTCATTTTCTTGTTGTTAACAATATTGGAAGAAGGTTTTTTCTCGACAACATTTTTCTCGCCCTCTTTGGTCATTCTAAGGTTGAGTGACTCAAAAGTCTGCAGTTCATTCAATAATTGCGTCGTGTTGAATTGCAACTTGCTCAAAACTTAGTTGGTCGTGAACGCAGAAAAAGATGGTGTGAGCGACTCTAGTATGATGCTAACTTGAGTATGCTCATCAATGATCACCCCATGTACTTCTGCTTCGTGCATTATGTTGATCATGTTCAAAACGTGTTCTTGAACAGAAGTACTCATCCTCATCTAAGTTGTCATATAGCTTCTAGTGGCCACATGATGACTTTTATCGGATTGTTGCCCAAACATTGCTTGTAAATATTTCATAATCTCATAGGTAGTCTTCAGGCTTTCATATTGGTTCTCAGAACAACATTCATGCTCACAAGCATGTAGCACTTCACCTTGTTGTTTGATATGATAAAAGCATCATATTTGTCCCTAACATTCTCAAGGGCGTTAGCAGCAGGCTCCTCAGTATATTTCTTAGTAAGAACGAACGTATGGTTCTCACAAATCATTATTAAGTTCATATTTGATTTTCAACGTATGAAATTATCACCATTTAATTTCTCGAGAGCGAGTAAAGCAGTAACAATGTTGCCTATGGTAGAGATAATATTGATAACTAAAATTTAAAACATACATGATTCAATATAATTGATAAATATCTAGAATTCGTAAAGTAAACGTGATGCATGAATGCAATCATAATAAACACATAAATTTAACACTCACTAGTCACGATAAAACAACCCAACAATTAATGTGCTGGCTTGGGGTCGGTCAGATTAACCTCAGATGGTCTATGAGACATTCTTATCCTTATTAATTAAAACTTAAAATATCTCATATTTTTTCTTTTAACAATAAGGTATTTTAGGATAATATGTTTCTATTTTAACTAATCAATTAATTCCAAATTAATTATTAGTTAAAATATAACCCTATGAATATTTAATTATCAGTTAATTCAATTTCATTTGTCTAAGTTCATTTAACTTTTTAAAGCACCTAAATCTTAATTAGGTGAACTTAAATTAACTAATTAATTATATTCATCAAAATTTAATAAAACTCATTATCTAAAGTCGGTTAACATAAATGTTACTTTAGCCTTTAGTGTGGTATGATTACCAAGTTTTAACTAGTTAAAACCTAGCAGTTTACACACAAATGATTTCATAAAACAATAAACATATTAGGACAATCCTAATAAATCATGTTTCTACAGATGAGATGCATGATTAAATAAAACTGTGTGAGATTTTCATGTATGATATGTGATCGACTAATGCATGTACATGTTATCAAACATAACAATTAAATAATTATTTAACAATTAAATAAAATAATAATGGACTGAGTGACTATTAGGTATTTCTAAATTACAACCCTTGAAATAAAAAAATAAAATTATAAAGTGGACTCCACGAATACATATTTCTCAAATATTACCTTCAACTTCTGATATTCATCTTCATAATCTTAAAGGCTTGAACAAAACCCTTTTTAATTTGAAAAACTATTTTTTTAATTAAAATAATTTCTATAATTATCCCTTTTAATGTAGTTGACTTTGACTTAGTCAAATAAACATTTTATTTGATTTAGTCAAACTTGGGTCAAAACCAATCAACCTATTAACTTTTAATTTTTGTAAAATTAAAAATTAAAAATTAATTTTAAAATTACATTAATTTCAAAATTTAAATAGATAATTAAAAGAGTATCAGTTTTAATGAAATACTTAGGTGATAGGGTTGGCGCATGGTTTGTTGGAAACTTTCTTAAAATGTGACAATAGTTGTCGTCGATGAAAAAACTCTCTGATCGCCGTCCATCACCATCGCTGCCTGTCGCGCCAGACAGCCATTGTTCACCGCCGGTACAGTAACATCAGCACTGTTCACCTCCGCTGGAACAGTAAATTTCCAGCGTGGACAGTGTTTTCGCAAATGAACAGTATTTTCATGGATGAACAATATTTTCACAGATGAACAATATTTTCACGGATGAACAGTATTTCGTTGATGAATAATGTTTTCGCGTGAACAATAAATATCTGTCGCTCATCTCGTGCGTTCTTCGTGTTCTCACGTTTGGAATAGTTACAATAATATTCAAAATAAAATTACAAAAGTTCTTACACCTCAATTTGGCTTACACAAGATTTAGAAAAAATTAAAATAAAGCCTAACGTAATAATCACCATACAATTAACGATCCATTATTTTTCATACATTCAAAAACCATAACCGTCCATCATCATACATATCTCATATTATATGAATAATGCAAGAAAACTCACACAGCATTTAAAATCTGAATATATAAAGACCGCTCTGATACCACTTGCTCGTTGTCGCGAAGCATGCAGGCGGAAGCGTGGAGGCGCATGGTCTTTTTAAAAAAATTAAACTTTTAATAAAAATTGAATCGTTTAATAAAATAAAACTTGCGCAACGCTACGATAACCAAAGTTTTTATTATTGAAAACTCTTTTTCAATCAGTCATGATCCATTATATATTTATAAGTTAAATCTACAACATACAAGATTAAGAATTATATACTTCTTGTCGTGTATATCAAGTGTCCTTGCAAAAATTGATCGATCCTCCCTCCCCACAAAATTGTTCCAACGATCAGTAAATTCTGAGATTCTCACATCAAGATCTTCCAAGTAAATTCTCAATGCACTAGGATGTGTGTGGGCGCGTAGAATATTACAAGACGTTTTTCTATCTCTAGATGTTCGCAACACATGAGATCTAGAGATTTCATGGGAATAACTTTAGTGAGACGATTCTCTAAAAGAACGTGATGATAATTCTTTTAAAGATTTGATTAACGTGTAATCACAGAAGAAAATCTCTCTGACACCAATCATGTTCTCAATTCAACTATTGATTGACGAAATGATAATCTGTCAATTGATTCTCCTCTCTTATTTCAACTACTTAGGCCATTAGAATAATATCTGTATATATTGTAGATAATGGCGTATCAGATTTTTAGGGATAAACTGAAATAATATTTAATTATAAAATTATCAATTGTAGTAGTACCCACTGCAGTTGTGCACAACTGCAGTGTCACATGGCACTGCATTGTGCCGTGAGCCAGCACAGTGCCTCACGGAATCACTGTAGCGCCATGTGGCACAACAAAATTGCACACTCACTACTGTAGTGCCACGTAACACCACAGTAGTCCATGTCAATTTCTGATACCCTATCAACAATTGACACGTGACAATTACTGTGAATTAAATATTTATTCTAATTAGATTATCCCTATCAACTAACTTATCTGTTACTTCACAAATAACAGATTTAGTTGATTTAAATTATTCTCTAATAATAATTTAATTATCTAATTTCACAAATTAGATATTCTGTCACACTTATCGATAATTAATGATAATTATTTATATATATAATTTCCAAATATTATATTTAAATATATAAATAATTTAATTAATTAATTATTAATTAATTAATCACACATAATTATCTCATAATTATGTACTTTCCCCAGATTACGAATTTATTTTGTAAATCAGTCATTTTCTCATATCCTGAAATATTCACACCCTAGACAACCTAATATAGAGGTGACTTGTGGACCAAAGACCTATAATCCTAAACTCCAATAAATCAGATTATTAATTAAACTCTTTCATTAAATAATCTTATTTATTAATTTCATTATTACTCCACTATAAATATAGAATGTGTTTACAGAGTATTCTCATGTAGTCCACTGACATAATCATTTTATGTAGTTCTGTCCTCCAATTATTGATTTGTAAATTAGAGCTAATCAAAATTACCATTTTACCCTTCTAATTACCTCTTGATCCTTAAGTACCATTAATCCACTAGTGAATGACTAATTTAATCTTATTATAAATTTGAGCTCAATAACCATTCAGTTTCAGAATTAACACTTAAGAGAACCAACATACGATCCATTAAGAAATCTTAGATTCCAAATCTTGTAAGATCATGCCCACAGTCATCCACATCATTGAATCTCCAAAACAAAAGTCACTAGCCTGATTAACAAACAGACTTTCACGAGTGAATCAAAAGATCTCGTAGACATGCATAAGAGTTCATGACTATTTAGAATTCAGACTGATCTACATATGACCATCGAATTTATGTGTATTAAATCTTTATGATAAGCATCACGTTAATAAATATATTAATTCACATCGGTCCTGTCATAAATAATCTTATTATATAAATTACCTTCACTAAGATGTCTATCCATATCAATGATCCGGATCTAGGTCACATGCATTCATAATGCTTAGTGAATCGTACTAGCAACCATTCATTAAAGATTTCATACTTTAATATGTTGTTGACAATTTTATTCATTATTTATTATCTTAATCCTCTCGTACTAATACATGATCATAGTCTTATTAATGAATATGGAATTTTAAGATATTTATATAAATTATTCAACAATAATTTAAAAGAATAATTATAAGAAAAATACAATTCTCTTTGAATTTTATATCAAAATATCAATACACATGATTTGAGGGTATAATTCCCAACAATATTATCATTGTGAAAAGGGCGTTCGGCCCCCTGTAACTGTGTCAGTAATACCACATAGAGAAAATGTCTTTATGATTGGTTCTGCACACCCATGGTAACAGGAAATAACCATGTTTGGTGCCTCGAGTAGAGTATTCCAGGTCAATCGCTGCCTCAGTGACGATAAAATCACCTTAACAGGCGGGTGATGATTCACAGCTAAGTGCACCCCATGTAATGACAAAATTACCACAAGGGGTGACTTAGGACCGTTGAGTAAAAATTACCGTTAAGTGCATCCGAAGTAACGACAAATTATCATGAGGGGTGACTTAGGTCCGTTGAGCAAAAATCACTACTAAATGTACCTATTATAGGTAGCTTATGATTATTAACAAGAAAAAAATTGCCATTAAGCACACTTGAGGTGATGAAAAACTTGTTAAGAGAGATGACTTAGAACTGAAATATGTTTAGCATCGTAATTTTTACCACGACTTTTGTGGTTATCTAAATGAACAAAAACATTATGATGGGTCCGTTATCTTGTAAGTGTTTAAGACATTTCAACGAATATTTTTCCTGAAATGCATTTAAGACGTTTCAACAAAGATTGTTCCCGAAATGCATTTAAGACGTTTTAACAAAGATTGAACCTGGAACACGTTTAAGACGTTTCAACGAAGATTGTTCCTGGAGCGCATTTAATATGTTTCAGCAAAGATTATTCTTGAAACGCTTTTAAAATGTTTCAGTGAAGTTTATTCCTAAAATGCATTTAAGACGTTTCAGCGAAGATTGTTCCTGAAACGCATTTAAGTCATTTCAGCAAAGGTTGTTCCTGAAAGGCATTTAAGACGTTTCAGTGAAGTTTATTCCTGAAATGAATTTAAGTCGTTTCAGCAAAGATTGTTCCTGAAATGCGTTTAGGACATTTCAGCGAAGTATATTCCTGAAACGCGTTTAAGACATTTTAGTGTAGATTGTTCCAAAAATGCATTTAAGACGTTTCAGCAAAGAATGTTCCTGAAATCTGTTTAAGACGTTTCATCGAAGTTTATTCCTGAAATGCGTTTAAGACGTTTCAACGAAGATTGTTTATCAAACGCATTTAAGACATTTGTTCCTGAAATGCATTTAAGACGTTTCAGTGAAGTTTATTCCTAAATGCGTTTAAGACGTTTCAACAAAGATTATTCCTGAAATGCATTTAACACATTTCAGTGAAGATTGTTCCTGAAATGCGTTTAAGATGTTTCAGTGAAGTTAGTTCCTATAACACTTTTAAGACCTTTCAGCAAATTTAGTTTTTTGTAGCGCATTTAAGATGTTTCAACAAAGTTTATTCCTAAAATGTATTTAAGACGTTTCAGCAAAGATTATTCTTGGAATGCATTTAAGACATTTAAATAAAGATTGTTCATGAAATGTGTTTAAGACGTTTCAGCAAAGATTGCTCCTGAAATGCGTTTAAGACGTTTCGGCAGAAATTGTCTTGTAACGCGTTTATGACGTTTCAACAAAATTTGCTCCTGGAACGCATTTGAGACTTTCAAGTAGAGTACGTCCCTAAGATTCACCTAAGATGCTCCAGTAAAGTTTGTCCCTGAAATGTAATGAAGACATTTTAGCAAAGGTAGTTGGGCAGAACTTATCTGTCATTGCGAAACCCTTCAAAGAGGAACTTGGCCCCCAAACGTGTTTGAAATATACAAATTGTCTTGACTATTTGCTTTTCCCATTGCCACAGAATGTGGCTTTAGTCGTATGGATTGAATCTAATTTGAGTATTTATTATGGACGTGCTTATAGTAAAAGTCGTGTGTAAGAGCGATGTATGTTGGAAGTAGAGATGCATGATGAAAATTTGAAGTACGAACAGGTATATAACCCTTTAAGTATGACCATTACAGACAATTCAATATTCATGCGTCTTCTTAGGCAACTTGATTACATTTTCATATATATGTGTGTGCCTTCTTGAGCAATGTCGTGCAGGTTCCTACGTATATGCGCTATCACAAGTTGAATCGTCTAAATATGACATTTCAACGTGTTTACCTACCGTAGAGAATTTTCTTGACGAACTCTGCTTGATTATATTTTCTCTTAGGTAATATGTTACCTTGATATTATGCTACGTTGGTTAAGCTCCTCTCTGGTGAGTTTTTTCTCGATCAGTTCTGTCATATCATTAATATTAGAAAACAATGGAAATGACGCTGATGAATTTTCTCTAATAATGTTAAGTATGAACATATCGTTGAGACGTATGTCATATATGACCATGATATAGTTAAAGAATGTTGTTTGGCTCTGTTAACTTGGTATGATACATTGGCATTTGAACACACATCGTGAACATGCATACGATATAATTCGTATCATATATATTCACTCGTGCTAACATTGAACATAAGGTTGTGCATTGCTAGTGTATATTAATTTTTTCAACTAGTCATTCTTTAGTGAACATCGCCATGATCATACTTTTTATTGAGTGAGGCTCGCCGTAGTCAACTACTTCTTGCATCTCTTATTGGAGGCTAAATGAAAGCAATTGATATATCATCACATCCAACTGGGGGCTACAACATTAAAGATGGCCTTGCATGATTGATTTAGTGAAGAAACATGCATCATCACAATTAAACATCTTACGATTCGGTGACTTGTCAAGTAAGATCATAACACACACCGAGCCTATGTACAAGTTCAAGTGTTAAGCATTTGAACTTGCACAGGGGGCTAATGTTTATACATGAATTTTCTACCCTGGATGTACCCGATGGGTCCACCCACACTGGTCAGAACTCTATGATCATTTACATTTAACTGTCAAGTCAAGTGACAAGATTTGGATGGACTCTTACCGCTTTGAAAATGAATTGGAGGCATACGACGTAGTAGGATTAGGATGAGACTCGTTGTGTCGGTCCACCGTCATGACCTCCTTAGTAGGCTTTAGATGCACCGTCTTCTCGTTGATGATGAACCTAGAAACACATGGCAGCGTCCTTTACATTGACATCTATTTACACTTGACAATCGTTGATTGACCAATAATAAAGTAGGGTTTACCCCTTACTTTCTATATAAATGTGCTTAACACTGCTATTGAGGGTGGTTGGATATTTGGACATTATGCCCACACATTTGGGGGCTCCCTCTATCTGTCCCTCTCCTTAACAACCCTAAGAAGGTGCGTTTCTCGGCGGTTGTCACCGTCTAGGCCTCTAAATGATGCTTATTCTTTCCTCCACGCTAGACATCCACATTCTCAAGGATTCTCCAATGACTAGACTACTCTACATTCTAAACCCGATCCAGTTCGGAATGCATCCCCGAAACACACATGAAGAAAATGTAAATAATGAATCAAATGTAATTTTATTAGTTAAAATATAAGGTTAACTTCAACACTTTTATAGTAATCTAAGATTTGTAGTTAATGACTAATGTCATTTATTTAAGTTTGATGTTTTTTAAATTTTTATCGATAACTAAACTATATATAATTTACGTGCAAAGCATGTTGTCTTCTACGGATATATATATATATATATATTTATGAAGGCATCGTTAAATAACCCTACGACGTGAGGAGCAATTTTCGCTGGCTACACTGGCTTTCCCCGGGTGAATCAAATGCATGTGGTTAATTTATATCATAGGGATATTCTCTAACTGAGAGATTGTAAAACAAGCCTAACATATAATGTAAACGTTCGAGTTATCTCATATACAGTTGTGGAGGAGGCATATGGTCACTTTAAAGTATTGGTCAATAAACATGCGACGCACGTATATTTGAATATGTCGCATTTTTTAGTTATCATTTTATGCAAATTAAAAAAAAGTATTTAGAATCATATTATTTGTTCTCAACCTATGTAAGTAATATCATGACAATGTTATATTATTAATAATTTTATTTACTAATTTATTATTATTTAATAAAATTCTAAGACATCATGCATTATTTTAGGAAACATAAGAGTATTAAGTATATATTTGCTCTAAAAATGAAAAGAAAAGTGAGGTCATTGAAATTTTTTTTTTCATTTTTCATTTTAATTATGACCTTAATTTTTCATTTGTATTGTAAATTTTTATTTTTTATTTGTAAACTTCTTGTACCAATAACATATATTATAATTACATATTAAACAATGCATAACTAAAGTTTTTAAAAAGTGTTTATAATTGAATTATAATTTAAATTCTAATATATGTATTTTTTAGAGGCAATTCACTTTTTCTCTCTACTAAAACAAATTAATAGAAAGCTATGATTTTTCCATATAACTAAATAACTTGTTACAATTCATTAAAAATTATCAAATCTAATTTAATTAATATTATTTATTATTTATTTATTTTTTAAATATATTTAAATTAAATTATTAATGACCACTTTGATCAATTTATTATAATTTTAAAATTATTGAATTACTAATTATCATTTATAAATTAGAAAATTATTTTGGGTAGTATTTAATAGTTAGTTGATAAAATTATCTAAAAATAATTCTCATCTACTCTTCATTTTTAATATTTTATCGATATAGATGGGAGAAAGTATCACCTAATAAAATAATTTTTAGGTTTAGAATACTCAATATCACTCAACAATTATTTTAGAGCCATGTTAATGTAACAAGTCGCTAGTCTAATCCGAGTAAAGCATAATTTAATGCAGAATCTTGTTGCTAAGTACCATTAAGATCTGATAATACATATGACTTATAGTTACGTCTATTAATGGTTCCAACCTCATCACCTTATCACGTTTCTGAACACCATAACGTTATTTTACATGTGATACTGAAACTTTTAGGATTTATTTACTATTATTGGTTGCCAAAAGAAAGACATGTTCTGTAATGAATTGTCTAAATAATTTAAAATGCTAAGAATATTTTGAGAGTGAATAAGTAATTGACTTAGTTTTAAGTGATTTAATAATAGGTTAATAATTTATATGTTGATATTTTATAACTGATTAAAATAGTTAAAAAATTAAATAAAGAATGATTATCACTTTATTTGATCACTTAAAATTTGATTAATTATTTAATTAACCTCAAGTTACTCAAAGACTGAAAGTCAAACAATACACATGTAGTTTGTGTAAATGATAAACATGATTCTATTACATAAAAGTGTCAAAGCTAACGGTCAATTAACCTCCGTTAATTTTGCATCCACTTTCCCACCATTTTCACTATTTTTTCTCCATTCCCTCCAGGCTTCATGAAATAGCTTCTTCCATTTCTTACATCTTATATAAACAGTTATATCAATCCTTCTAGTTTTAGATCTCAACTCCCAAATTTTTTATTGTCTCTTTCAAATTCATGTAATTAGCCCAATGAGTGTATAACTCAACTAATTTGAATGAAAACACCTGGTGAATTCTTCCCGTCTATTTTTTAGACGAAAGTATCAGTATGGGGTGTTGATGAAAAAGAACGAAAAATTAAGTAGTAACATAAAAGATTTTAAAAATCAGGAGATATTTGGGTATAAGTTGAAAATGTCAGATGGAGGTCTAGTACAAAGAGATTAGAATATTAACCTCGGAGGGATTTAAAACCGGAATAAGTTTTTCTTCCTCGTAGAGGTAATAAGCTACGCTGACAAATAAAAATAAAATAAAAAAGATATTTTTATCAATTTTTTAGTAGACATGGACACTCAGAATTGTTGACAGACAAGAAGTAAATTTTGGGTTGGATAATCTAGATCCTTCAAACTTGTATTTACTTAATTATCATAAAAGAATTGGGATCAAGATCATTCATATTGACCGGGCTCCTATCTGATCTAGAACATTCACTCATATTTTAACGACCTCGAGTACATTTAGAAAGGAAAATAAAGCATCACATAAAAATTTAAGTCTCCCTATTTAGTAGATAAAGTCGTTGAGATCTGAAACATCGATCCAGATCTTATGAACACAAATCCTAATGTCGGTTGGATCATTTTGGAGGATATTATGGGATTCCCACAAGTTTTAGATACTCCCTCAAATGCTATATGCACAACTTATTAATCACAATTCACAAGTAAAGCGAAATCATCCTCCTCCACTATCGGCGTTACCATAATATATTTTTGTGTTTATTTAAGGAATGTTTACCAAACAGATTTGATTTGAATTCAAGAGCGGAGAGTGGTCCGCCTCTGAAAACTTGATCGAATATGGTAACCATTGCTTATGGTCACAAGAATGGGGAAAGAAGAATTTAGGACACTTTTTCCAAATTTTTGCATTCAAGATTTAGATTGAGTATTTAGATTAATGATTTAGATTTAGGATTTTGATTGAAAATTTAGGCTAAAATTTGTAGTATTATGTTTATTATAAATTTGAATCATGTTGGATTATATTATTTGAATTATGTTAGATTATATAAGTTTAATATAATACCCTTCAATTAATAAATTATTAGTTTGAGTGATGATTAAAAGTGGTAGTTTTGATTTTGCACATTAAATCCAACAATTATTTGGATTTAGATTTTGAATATCTTATTTTTAGTTGAATTAGAAATTCATAAAACTTAGATTTTAAATCTAATAAAATGATGAGTCTCATATAATTTTTTAAATCTTTTTTAATAAACACTAAATTAGATTACAAATCTAAATCTGTAGATCGTAATGCAAAATTAGCAAGAACACGTGAACTTGATGATTTTTTGATTTACATGGGGCACTTTACATGGGAACACTACTCACACTTGGTGTCGGGAGATGTGAGGATTTTGATAATAAAATGGTGAATCATTGGCATACTTACAAAAAAACCTAAATCCCTAAATTCATTTCCGGCAAGCCTCCTTTGCGATTTAGAGAAAGCCGTGACTTCAGGTGTAAGTCGCAACCACAACTGTGGCTTCAGGCGCAGGTTGCGACCAAGGCCGCGACCATAAGAGAGAGGCCACACCCGTCTATCAAAGTCACGGCGTCAAGGAATGGCGACCATGGCTGTCAGTCCCTTAGGAGAAGAAATCCTAGGGTTACATGTTCACGGGTCATGGGTTGACCCATGAACATATGGGTCAAGCTGTGGGTTTCGGCCCACAAATAAGAGATATTTTTAAAAATAAAAAAATTGGGAAACCTATGGGCGAAGCCCACAACCATAAAGGGAAGGATGTGGGCTTTCGCCCACAGCCATCAAAGAAGGGCTGAGGAAAGAAGCGTTGGGGTTTCCCAGCCCACATTAATTTTTTTTTTCAAATTTTTAAATTTAAGGATTTTTTTGATAAATTGTTTTGATTTTTACCTTTTTTGGTTAAAATAATTTCAAAACATTTTTTAAGGACCCTAAAAATTAATTGTTTATCAATTAATTTAAGATTTAATTATGGTATAATTTTAAATTTAAACATTAGTAAGTTATATATATTTTGAGATGAATTAATTGAAGTAATATGTCGTTAAAGTTAATCAATTAATTTAAGGTGGCACTGCAGTTGTGCACCATTATATAATCGGTCCCACTGTATTGGACAATTTGAAATTAAATATTAATTTTTAATTTTTAATTATCCATAAATATATGATGCCATTATGTAGAATAAACAGAGATGTATTTCGAATGACCTAAGTTGATGAATGAGTTGATTAGATCATCAATTGATCAATCAAAGAATTGAGTTATGAACACAATTACTCAGATTGAACATTCTCTATGACTAACAGTTAATGAGATCTCAAAAATAATAATCATTTTGTTCTTTTAGAAAATCGTCTTACAAAAGTCATTCTTAATAAATCTCTAGATCTCATGTGTTGAGAACATCTAGAGATAGAAAAAGTGTCTTGCAATATTCTACGTGCTCAGACAAGTCCTAATGTGTCGAGAATTGACTTGGAAGATATTGGTGTTGATCTCGGAGTCTACTGATCATTGGGACAGTTTCGTGGGACGGAGGATCGATCAGTTTTACAAGGACGCTTGATTAAGATTACAAGAGGTATATGATTCATAATCTTGTATGTTGTAGATTTAATATATAAATATAATAGATCCTAACTGATTGAAAACATTTTTCAATACAAAGTTCTTATTTGATTGTCATGACATTGCACAAATTTTATTTTATTGAAAGATCCAATTTTTATTTAAAAGTTTAGTTTTTAAAATGGCCTCGCACCACACACTTTCAGCGCGCACACGTCATGACGACCAGCAAGTGGTATCTGAGCGGTCTTTATATATTTATATGTCAAATGTTTTTTTTGAGTTTTTTGCATTATTCATATAATATGAGATATGTGCGAATGAATGGATGATTATGTTTTTTGAATGTATGAAAAATAATAGATTGTTAATTATATGGTGATTATTGTGTTAGATTTTGTTCTTTTAATTTTTTCTTAGATCTTATGTAAGCCGTTTTGGAGTGTAGGAATTTTTGTGATTTTATTTTGAATATATATTGTAATTATCGCGATCACGAGAAGACGAAGAACGCACGAAACAAACAACAGAGGAAAAAGAAAAGAAATAGGAATTCTCTTAGAATTCTGGCGCCGACACCGGAAGTTGGATTTCGGGTGCTGGTGCCGCCAATTTATGATTACCGACAATATCGTCAGAATAGTAAATTCCGGCAACGTCACTAGAAAATTGGTGGCCGACAGTGGTCGGCGGCCGGTGGTGGCAGATCTGGTGGTGGGTGGTGGTCGGTGGGAACTATTGTCACATTTAAAGAGATTTCGCACAAATCCTGATATCAACCAATCCTATCACTTTAGAGTTTGATGATAATCCTATCTCTATCTACTATCATTTTTAAAATTAATGTAATTTTAAAATTAATTTTTTATTTTTAATTTTATAAAAATTAGAAATTAATAAGTTGATTGGGTTTGACCCAGGTTTAATCAAATCAAATTAAGTGTTTATTTAACTAAGTCAAAGTCAACTAATTTCAAAAGGATAATTATAGAAATTAAGTTTAATTAAGAAAAATAGATTATGAAGATGAACATGAGGAGGAAAATGTAATATTTGGGAAATATGTATTCTTGAAATCCGCTATGTAACTTTATTTCTTTATTTCAAGGGTTGTAATTTAGAAATACCCACTATGCACTCGGTCCATTATTATTTTATTTAATTGTTAAATAATTATTTTAATTTTTATGTTTGATAACATGTCCATGCATTAGTCAATCACATGCCATACATAAAAATCTCACACAGTTTTATTTGATCATGCATCTCATCAGTAGAAACATGATTTATTAGGATTGTCCTAATGTGTTTACATGTATTATTTTATAAAATCAATAGCTTATAAACTGTTAGGTTTTAATTAGTCAAAACTTGGTAATCACATCACACTAAGAGTTATAGTAACCTTTAGGATAACCGATTTTAGTAAAATAGTTTTATTAAAGTTTGATGAATTTAATTAATTAGTTAACCTAGGTTCAACTAATTATGACTTAAGCGCTTTAGAATGTTAAATGAACTTATACCAATAAGATTGATATAACTGATTATTAAATATTCATAGTGTTATAATTTTAACTAGTAATTAATTAGTTAAAAATGGAAACACATATCCTAAAATAGTAAGTGGGAGAAGGTTGACATGTCAATGAAACCTATGGTCTCCATCATTTAGTATAACACTGTGAGGTGCAGTAAGGGTCTCGAGATTGCTTTGTTTTCATCTCCATAAGGAAGGTTTCGAGCAGTACCAATACCAAGGTTGGACTTCTTAAGAAGATAAGAGGAAATGAGTAGTTTAGTTTTGACTGATCCTAAGGTGACATGTTCTAAATGAAGTCATGGAATCTGAAATGATGAGTTACACTCACAAAGTCACAATTAAGCTTTCATGTGAATAATTGTGACTTGATCGAACAAGCGATACCTTATCGCTAAAAGAGAAAATATGAGATACTTTAGGTTTTATTAATAAGGATGAGAATGACTCATATGCAGTCTGTGATTAGTCTGACTGACCCTAATATAGCACATTAATCATTGGGCTATTTTATCGTGATTAGTAAATGTTTAATTTGTGTGTTTATTATGTTACATTTATGCATCACGTTTACGTTTTGAATCTAGATATTTATCAACTATATTGAATCTTGTATATTTTAAATTTCTGTTATCATTAGTATCTATACCATGAGCAACCATGTTACTGCTTTACTCACTCTTGAAAAATTGAATGGTGATAATCTCGTACGTTGGAAATCAAATATGAACTTAATGCTGATTTGTGAATCGTAAGTTCATTCTCATTGAGGAACGTCCGGAGGAATCCGCTGCTAATGCTCCTAAGAATGTTAGAGACAAATATGATACTTGGATCATATCAAACAACAAGGCAAAGTGCTACTTGCATGTGAGCATGAATGATGTTCTGAGAACCAAATATGAAAGCATGGAGACTGCCTATGAGATTATGGAATCTCTACAGGCGATGTTTGGGCAGCTGTCTGATGAAAGTCGTCATAAGACCACCAGGAGCTATATGAAGACTAAGATGAGAAAATGTACTTCTGTGCGAGAACATATTTTGAACATGATCAACATAATGAACGAGGCATAAGTACATGGGGCGACCATTGATGAGCGGACTCAAGTTAGCATTATACTTGAGTCGCTCATACCATTTTTTTTACGTTCATGACCAACTATGTTATGAACAAGTTACGATTCAAAATGACCTGATTGTTGCATGAACTGTAGACTTTTAAGTCACTAAACCATAGAATGACCAAAGAAGGCGACGTAAATGTTGTCAAGCAAAAATATTCTTCCACTGTTAAAAGTAACAAGAGGAAGAAGATCAATGGAAAGGGCAAATGTGAGAACAAGAAAGGGAAGAAAGCCAAGACATCAACAAAAGCCAAGAAGAACAAGAAAGACAACAAGCCCAACCGGAAATGTTCCCACTATGGGGTTGAAGGTCATTGGAAGAGAAACTGTAACAAATATCTCTCTAAGCTGGAAAAGAAAGGTAAATATGATTTACTTGTTCTTGAAGCTTGTTTAGTCGAATATGATTTATCATCCTAGATACTTGATTCAGGAGCCACTAACCACATATGTTCTTCTTTGCAAATACTTGATTCGTCGAGAGAGTTAGATAATAGCGATGTCATTTTGAGAGTTGGCAGTGGTGTGCTCGTGTCAGCTAAAGCATTAGGTATAGTCTGTTTACGTTTTGGATATAATTATCTAGTTTTGAACAATGTTTATTATATTCTTAGTTTTTCGAGAAATTTGATTTCTTTTATTATTAAAAAAATCATTATTTCTAAGAACAGTTATTCAAAGTTTCTTTTATTATTAATTTTTTTATTATTTCTAAGAATTGATTCGATATTTGTCATGTAAAAGTTATAAATAGACTGTATATGCTTAAACCGACTCAATGCACATTAAATCATTCTGAAATATTTAAACTAAACTAGCACAACCTAAAAGTAACAAACGGCATAGAGTTTCTCATGATGATGGTAACACATATCTTTGACATCTTAGGTTGGGACATATTAATCTAGATAGGTTAAACATGTTAAAAAAATATGGTGCTTTGAGAGAACAAAAAGTTGGAATTCTTTCCGTTTGTGATCTTCTCTAAAGGGTAAAATGACCAAGAGATTTTTCACAGGAAAGGGCCAAAGAGCCAAGAAACCACTTGAGCTTGTACACAGTGATGTTTGTGGAACGATCAATGTACAAGATATAGGTGGGTATGAGTATTTCTTTTATTGACGATTACTCAAGATATGCTTATACTTACCTAATGAAAAGAAAGTCTGAAACTTTTGGAAAGTTTAAAAACTTCAAAGATGAAACTGAAAAACAATTAGGTAAATCATTGAAAACTCTGAGATCTGATCTAGCTGGTGAATACATGGATTTAGAATTCAAGAATTATTTGTTGGAATGTGGAATCCTATCCCAACTCACAACACCTGGAACACCACAGTAAAATGATATTGCAGAGAGGAGAAACCGAACCTTATTGAATATGGTTTGGTTGTTTTAAAGCTAATCATCACTGTCACTTACATTTTGGGGATATGCACTACACACGACAACTTACATTTTGAAAGTAGTGCCCTATAAGTCTATAAGCAAGACGCCTTTATAGTTATGAAATGGCTCCAAACCTAGTTTGCGTCATTTCTGTATATGGGGGTATCCACCTAACGCTTTTAGACCCAAGACTAGAAAGTCAGACTCGAGGTATGAGGTATGTATATTCATAGGCTATTTTCCAGAGACTAGAGGTGCGTACTTTTATAGTCACAAGAATCAAAAGGCGTTTGTATCGACAAATGCAACCTTCCTTGAGCATGACTATATGTAAAATTACAAACCTCGTAGCAAAATAGTTCTCCAGGAATTAGCGGCTGATGAGATCATACCACCTTCAATTTTTACTGATAAATGAAAAACTAGAGAAACCACTGCTCCTACAAAAGAAACCCTGATGCGACGTCGTAGTGAAAGGGTTGTGAGGCAACCAGTTCATTACGAACTAGAGGCACATGTCCTAGTGTCAAACACTGATAAATATGATCCATTATCTTATGAAGCAATGAATGATCCTGAAAAGAAGAAATGGCAAGATGCCATGAACAGGGAAATTGAATCTATATATTCCAAATCAATAGCATGTTCCCACTAAGTGTTAGGGGTTATGCCCTCAAAGCATGTGTATTGACATTTTGATATGAAATTTAATGAGGATTAATTTTTTCTTATATTTCTTCTTTTAAATTATTGTTGAATAATTCATATAAATATATAAATTTCCATATTTATCAATGAAACTATGATTTTGTATTAGTACGAGAGGATTAAGATCATAGATAATGAATAAAATTATCAGCAACATATTAAAACATGAAATCTTTAATTAATAATTACTAGTATGGTTCACTAAGCATTATGAATGCGTCTGATCTAGATCCAAATTATTGACGTGGATATACATCTTAGTGAATGGACTTTATATAATGAGATTATATATGATTGGACCGATGTAAATTAATATCTTCATCAACGTGCTGTTTATAATAAAGATTTAATATACATCAATTCGATGATCATATGTAAATTAGTCTAAATCATGAGTAGTCATGAACTCCTATACATGTCTACTAGATCTTTTGATTCACTCGTTAAGGTTTGTTTGTAAAATAGGCTAGTGACTTTTATTTTGAAGATTCAGTGATATGGATGGCTGTGAACATAATCTCACAAGATTTGGAATCCAAACTTTCCTAACAGATTGGATATGAGTTCCTTTAAGTATTAATTTTAGAACTGAATGGTTATTGAGCTCAAATTTATAATAAAATTATAAATTAGTCATTCACTAATGGATTAATGGTCCTTAAGGATCAAAAGGTAATTAGAAGAGTAAAATGGTAATTTTGACCAATTCTAATTTACGAACCAATAATTGGAGGACAAAACTACATGAATTGATTATATCGTTGGACTATATAAGAATACTCTGTAAACACATTCTATAATCACTAATAGTACAATTTCATATTTATAGTGAAGTAATAATGAAATTAAAAAATAAGATTATTTAAATAAAAGTTTAATTAATAATTTAGTTTATTAGAGTTTAGGATTATAGGTCTATGGTCCTCAAGTCACCTCTATAATATGCAGTTTAGGGTGTAAATATTTTAGAATATGAGAATAGGACTAAATTGTAAAAGAATTTTTTTCTGGGGCAAATATATAATTATTAGATAATTATGTGTGATTAATTAATTAATAATTAATATATATATATATATATGTGTGTGTGTGTGTGTGTGTGTGTGTGTGTGTGTGTGTGTGTGTGTGTGTAATTATCGGTAAGAGAGACATAATATCTAATTTATGTAATTAAATAATTGAATTATTATCAGATAATATTTTGGATCAACTAACATTGTATGCTATAGATTTAATATATATATAATGGTTCCTAACTGTTTGAAAAGAGTTTTCAATAAAATATTTTATTTGGTTGTCGTGGCGGTACACTAGTTTTATTTTATTAAAATATTTGATTTTTATTAAACTTTTAATTTTTAAAATGACCTCGCACCACACGCTTCCGTCGCGCACGCGCTGCGACGACCAACATGGTACTAGCAAACATTCATTAAAGATTTCATACTTTCATATGTTACTGATAATTGTATTCATTATCTATGATCTTAATCTTCTCGTACTAATATAATATTATGGTCTCATTAATGAATATGAAATTTTCAGATATTTATATAAATTATTCAAATCTTCTCGTACTAATACAAGATCATAATCTCAGCTATAAATATGGAATTTTCAGATATTTATATAAATTATTCAACAATAATGTAAAAGAACAATTATAAGAAAAATGTAATTCCCATTACATTTCATATCAAAATGTCAATACACATGCCTTTGATAGCATAATCCTCAACAATCAATCACTTGCCCTAAACTAAATGAAGCATCTCTCTTAATCCCATGTTACGCATATGACTCTCACATGACTTCACAAAAAGTGTATTCGACGCTATCTTCATAACAGTCACATCCCCTCGATGCACGATCTCTCATATAAGATGATATTTTCTCTCTATTTGCTTGCCTCTCTTGTGACTCATCGGTTCCTTCGAATTCGCTACCGCCAAACTGTTATCAAAGTACAAGATCAGTGACTTGTCCATATCTGGAACTACTACCAGATCAGTATATAACTTTTTGAGCCATACCATTTCTTTGGCAGCTTCACAAGCCTCTATATATCCGTATTCCATAGTGGAATCTATAATGCCTAATTGTTTAATAGTTCTCCAGACTACAGCTCCTCCGCTTAGGGTGAATACTAATCCAGACGTCAATTTTCGACTATCTCTATCTGATTGAAAATCAGAATTAGTATATCTAATGGGGTTCAGGACTCCACCTGAATAAACAAGCATATAGTTTCTCGTTCTCCTAAGATACTTGAGAATGTTATTTACTGCAATTGATAACGACTGGCAATTCTCACTACATAATAGATGTCCGGTCTCGTACACAACATGGCATTCATGAGACTTCCAACTGTTTAAGCATAAGGAAAATTTCTCATATCCTCTTCCTCCTGAGGTGTCTTAGGACATTGTTCCTTGGAGAGGACAATGTCATGTCAGGTCGGTAGTTGACATTTCTTAGAATTCTCCATAAAAAATCTCTCCAGCACCTTATCAATATAAGATGCCTAAGAAAGTGCCAAGAGCTAGTTCTTTCTAAACTTTAGGACTTGGATGCCTAGAACATAGCTCGCCTATTCCAAATCTTTCATTTAGAATTTCTCAGCTAACCATTTCCTTACATTTAACAAATTTTCTACATCATTCTCTATGAGTAGAATATCATCAATATAAAAAACTAAGAAAATCACTATCTTATTTTTATGTATTTATAAACATAGGTTTTGTCAACATTTTGCTTGAATCCATAGGACTTTATAATCTCATCAAAAGTAAGCAAATTGGATACTTTCTGATCTTGCCCCTTTTATATGAACCCTTATGATTGCATTATATAGATGTTTTTTTAAGAGAGTCATTCAGAAAAGCTGTCTTGACCTCCATTTTCCTTGAAAGTCTCTACTTGCCCATCTACACCTCTTTTCTTCTTGAAGATCCATTAACATCCAATGGACCCAACATCTTCAGGTAGATCTACAAGTTCCCAAACGAAATTGAAATACATAGATTTCATTTCCTAGTTCATGGCATCTTGCCATTTCTCTTTTTCAGGATCATCCATTACTTCTTCAGAAGATAATGGATCATCTTTATCAGCGTCTAACACTAGAACATGTGTCTCATAACCCACCCACTACGATGTTGCACCGGGATTTTCTTTACAGGAACTATGGTTTCTCTGATTTGTCATTTATCAGTAAAAATTGAAAGTGGTATGATCTCATCAACCACTAATTCCTCGAGAGCTACTTTGCTACGAGGTTTGTAGTTTCACATATAGTCATGTTCAAGGAATGTTGTATTTATCATTACAAACACATTTTGATCATTATGACTATAAAAGTACCCACTTCTAGTCTCTGGAGCATAGCCTACTAATATGCATACTTCAGACATTGAGTCTAACTTTCCAGTCTTGGATTTAAGAATGTCAGCTGGACACCCCCATATATGAAAATGATGCAAACTAGGTTTGGAGGCATTCCATAACTCTAAAGGCGTCTTACTTACAGACTTAGAGGGCATTACATTCAAAATGTATGTAACCATGTGTAGTGCATATCCCCAAAATGTAAGTGACAATGATGAGTAGTTTAACATCGACCTAACCATATCCAGTAAGGTTCAGTTTCTCTTTTCTGCAACACCATTTTGTTGTGGTGTTCTAGGTGTTGTGAGTTGGGATAGGATTCAACACTCCAACAAATAATTCTTAAATTCTAAATCTAAGTATTCACCACCTTGACCGGATCAAAGAGTTTTCAATGAGTTATTTAATTACTTTTCAGTTTCAGCTTTGAAGTCTATAAACTTTTCAAAAAGTTTTAGGCTTTTTACGCATTATGTAATTATAACCATATCTTGAGTAGTAGTTAATGAAAGTGACAAAACACTTATACCCACCTCTAGCTTGTACATTGATCGGTCCACATACATCACTATGTACTAGTTCAAGTGGTTCCTTGGCTCTTTGGTCCTTCCTTTGAAACGTCTCTTGGTCATTCTACCATTTAGACATGATTCAAAAATAGGAAGAGTTTCAACTTTCAGTTCACCCAAAGCACCATGCTTTGTTCACATGTTTAACCTATCTAGATTATTATGTCCCAACCTAATATGCCAAAGATATGTGTTATCATTATTATGAAAAATTCTTTGTTGTTTGTTACTTTTAGGTTTTACTATTTTAAATAATTTAGAATTATTTAATACTCGTTCAGTTACTTTAAGCATATACAGTCTGTTTATAACTTTAGCATGACAAATATCGAATCAATTCTTAGAAATAATAAATTCTTTATTAATAAAAGAAACTTCGAATAACTGTTTTTGCAAAAAAGAAAGATAAATCAAATTTCTCGAAAAATCAGGAATATAATAAACATTGTTCAAAACTAAATAATTATATCCAAAAAGTAAACAGATTGTCCCTTATGCTTTAGCTAACACGAGCGCACCATTGCCAACTCTCAAAACAACCTCACCTTCAGCCAACTCCCTTGACGAATCAAGCATATGCAAAGAAGAACATACATGGTTATTGACTCCCGAATCAAGTATCCAAGATGATAAATCATATTCTACTAAGAAAGCTTCAAGTACAAGTAATTGATATTTACCTTTCTTTTTGAGCTCGGAGAGATACTTGTTACAATTTCTTTTTGTATGACCTTCAACCTCATAGTTGAAACATTTTCCCTTGGACTTGCCATCTTTCTTTTTCTTCTTGGCTTTTGACGATGTCTTGGGTTTCTTCCATTTCTTGTTCTTACCTTTGTCCTTACCATTGTTCTTCTTCTTTTTCATATTCTTAACAATATTGGAAGAATTCTTTTGATCAACAACATTTTTCTCGCCCTCTTTTGCTCATTCTATGGTTGAGTGACTCAAAAGTCTGCAGTTCATTCAACAATTGGGTCATGTTGAATTGTAACTTATTCATAACATAGTTGGTCGTGAATGCTAAAAAACATGGTCACTACTACAAAATGGGGCTTAGATGACGGTGAAAACCTTCATTAAAACCATTTAATGATGATGATGTGACTGTCATCTATATCAACTAAACTCATTTTACTAAAAACTGCCATAAAAAGGTATCGTCAAAACACTTTTGATGATGGGGAATCTCATAATTAAACTTACCGCTAAAACACATTTAATGACGAGGATTTTCCGTCATTATAGGTGTCGCAAAAACACCTATACGATGGAGAATCCTCGTCATTATAGGGTCGTTTTAAAAAAAATTGTCATGGAAAGGCAAAAACCTACCTTCCCATGACAGTTATTCATTAGTATTATTTAATTTTAATCCTCAACACCACCTTCTCCACAACCACAAACTCAACTCAAAGAATTAAATCAGATAATAGACTAAGTAAGGAAGTAAATGTTTAATTCGCTAGAAATTGATAATAAAGCAACCAATATTATAGCGACATGCACTGTATATAGAAATTCATTTAGAATCAAATAAAATTACAGTAACATTAGAAAACGACATTATAGAATTAAGCTAGTATAGGAAATACATTATTGGTGGAGTAAAAGAGAGTAAACCGAGAGTTCCAGATGATACGAGTACATATATCTACAGTAAAACGCAACAGCTAGCCTAAATGTTCTCAACCAACGTATCCAAATGACGTAATTCAAAGGCTTCATTGAGGTTCATATGTTTTCTATGACCATAAATATTACTTTTTGCAGCCTTTATGCAACTAGAATCGGTGATCTAAAAATCAATGATTTTAATATTACAAAATTCAGTGACTTTAAAATCAATATTACTTTTCTTTGACAAGAAACAGAAATAGTTACTCCTACTACTAAGTTTATAGCTAGTCCATTATTAACTAATCTAAACCAAGCTAAACAAACAGAACCAAAAAGGATTTAATACCTCATATTAGAAGGAAAATACATAAATACCGAAACAATTGACATCTTTAAATCATACAATAGAAGACTAAATAGAACTAACCTTGTTCATCTTTCAATTACTGTAACTTGTGAGTTCACTCTTTTCAGATGTATCGAGATGTCGCACCTACAAAAATCATCATTGTATCATGATTGGGAATATGAGAACAAAGTAAGACAAACTTTCCACAATAAGCAATCAGACAAAAAGACCTAATAGCGAAGGGTTAAATGCTCGACAAGGAAGCTTACAGCTTCTCTTGATTTTGCAAAAATCCTAAAAACCTCAGATTTTAAATAAAAATAGAATAAATAATTAGGTCACTCAAAATAGCCAAAAATATTTTTTATGGGTAAAGATAAGATGTATTATTAACAAAAAAACCCCCAAAGAGGTGTACAGAGCTGATTCAGAAACAAAAAGATGTAAAAGCATAGGATTTTCCCAGGTTTTTCAGAAACATAACTTGAGAGGAAAAATTTGCTTCACTCCAGTAAAGTGTATAATCCGAGACTAAACAATATTATTCTGTGAAAATTAAAAACATGATTTTGAAACCAAATATCCTTGCTAATTCATTGTTTACATAGTGGAAAATTATATTTAGTAGCTTTAACCATGTGGCACTAATGTTTTCAGCATGTTGGTCTACAACAACATTACTAGGGGTGTAGACCAAAACCTGACAAATGAGGTCCTCGGCACGTTACCAATAAAATGTAAAAAATTATAATAATAACAAGAAACAACAAGGAATATTACCTGCCCTTGCCCTTGTTTAGCCTTGTGAAATGGTTGCAGATGTGACCGTTTTTCTCGTGCCAGGTGGACCTTGAATCAAACTTATAGGCTTCTGAAGAACACTTAGGGTGCTGAAACTTGAATGTGGAGACTTTTAGCAGAGAAAGAAAGATATGATTATGTGATTCTGATGTCAACACACATGTATCCTTACTGAATGAAACATTCATAAAACAATTGCAGGTGGAACAAAATATTTGAGAGAGAGAGAAACGTAAGAAATAACGTTACGCACGAGAACTCATATTTGTAAACCCAAATACTTTTATGTTCTTGTAATAAGAAACTTTATCATGTTAAGCCCAAGCCATTAAACTAACGAGCAAGTGAAAAGGTTATGGAAAAATTGATGCAGACGTGGGAGTAAAAGATTTGGAGCAGACTAGCAACGCAGGAAATACTGAGCTGCCCATTGAGATATATGAATAGACAATTAGGTGGTGTTTTGTTCAAACGACTGTAATGCAATGGAGTGGAATGAAAATGATAACAACTTAACCAGTCATAGGAGGGAGAGGAGCTGATTTATCTGATACATTATCTATAAAATTTACTGATCAAATAAAAAAACTGTATAAAATATAGCTAAATGGTGGTGAATGGCATTGATTCCCCATTCCTTTATCCACCTTATGGAATTCTCATTTCTTTCCTAATCCATCCACTACACTTCTCTCTCTTTAACTTGCGATATAATATAACTCCTCCCTCTCTCATGTTACCATGAACAAACGCCAGCTTATGTACATAACTGCAGTCACCAACTTAATAGTATTTCTGCATAAATTGAGCTACTCAAATTTGACAAACACGATGTCTCCGTTGAAAAAAAAATAAACAAGAAAAATAACAAACATAGAAAAATTATCATGAACTTACATGAGATTCATTAGTTCAGGTGGTCCAGGTGCACCAAATCGATGTGGCAGTGCGTTGCGAACTATTTGAACCTCTACTTCATGCCCTAACAAGTGATGCTAGATATAACTGTAGAACAAAAATCACACAATCAATGATTGTGCATCTGGTAAGGAGGTCAGGGAAACTAAATTGACCAGAGCAATTTTCTAGAAATGAAAACAAAGTTGGTTATTATCCACTAACACTGGTCTCATCCACTGTAAAAGTTTTCATTGCTCCTTGCATCCAATCAAAACTAGTACTCTTCCACACAAGATCAACACTAAAACCATGGGTTATATCAACAAGAACTCCCTGCAAGAATTAGAATAGTTAGCACTAATAACTATAAAATAATAACCATAAGTGGCAATTTGATATTTAAGAGGCATTTTTTAACAAAATCTTTCTATTTAAGAGGCAATTTTTAACATCAATGAAATCTGAACGGATTCAACTAGAGACAGAACTGAGTACTAAGATATGAAACTTGCAAGGCAACTAAACATAAAAAAGGTGAAGTCTTAAAAAAATGAAATCCAAAATAACATTTAAAAAGGAACTCGGTAAGGTGAATCATTTGTATATAATGATCAGTGATGTGAGAGAGCGAAGAAATCCTCAAACCACAAGTTGGAAAGACTAGGAACCTACCAGTTCTTACCTCTATGACCATCATTAACACCGAAGAACGAAGTTTCCTCGATGAAAAATACAAATGATGGATCAAATATTTAAAATCTAACACTAAATCAAAACTCTAAATGAATAAGAAAAATCTAAACCCTAACTCAAAATATAAACCCTAGATCTCAATAATATTAAATCACAACAAATAACACTAAATAAATCTAAAACAAAAACTATAAACTCACTATGAGAGTGTGAGAACCATCGCCAGAGGTTGAGATTTGGAAGAGAGAGCATATCAGAGAGGAGCAATAGCAGAGAGAGGAGTAATGAGAGAAAAAGAGAGAGAGAGAGAGAGAGAGAGAGAGAGAGAGAGGGAGGGAGAGAGAGAGAGCGAGAGAGAGGGAGACTGCAAAGATGAGTTAGAGAGAGAAATAGAGGAGTGTAGAGGCAAGCTCGAGAGGGAGAGATTGTAGGCTGAGAGCGAGAGAGAAGGTTGAGTGAATTCGTTCGGCAGAGAGCTTTGAGTTGAGAAATTAGAAATTCTGATTTGAGAATTAGGTTTTTGAGAAATATATAGATGTTATTTTTGTAATTAACATTAACTTTAGGTATATATAACTATGCGAGTATGTCCTCTCAAAAAGGGCAAAAACTTTTTATCATAGTTAAAACAAATGACTGTTATAATAGGTAAACATTGCATGACAACTTAGATAAACACTGTCATACTAAATCAAACAATAAATTTTTTTCATCCAAACACCTTTTTCCTTGACAGGTTTAACAAAGTTGTCATAAAAAATTTTATGGGTGTCATTGTGGCCCATTTTTCTAGTAGTGGGTGTGAGCGACCCAAGTATAATTTTAACTTGAATCCGCTCATCAGTGGTCATTTCATGTACTTCTACCTCGTGCGTTATGTTGATTATGTTCAAAACATGTTCTCGCACAGAGGTATCATTTCTCATCTTAGTCATCACGTAGCTCCTAGTGGCTCATGATGACTTTGATCAGATTGCTACCCAAACATCGTCTGTAAAGATTCTATAATCTTATAGGCAGTCTCTATGCTTTCATGCTTGGTTCTCAGAACATCATTCATCCGCACAAGCATGTAACACTTCACCTTATTGTTTGATATTATCCAAACATCATATTTGTCCCTAACATTCTTAGGGGTATTAGCACCGGGCTCCACAGGACATTTCTCAATAAGAATGAACTTGTAGTTCTCATAAATTAGCATTTAATTCATATTTAATTTCCAACGTATGAAATTATCACCATTCAATTTCTCAAGAACGAGTAAAGCAGTAACATGTTTGCCCATGGTAGACATAATAATGATAACTGAAATTTAAAACATACAAGGTTCAATATAATTGATAAATATCTAGAATTTGAAAAGTAAACGTGATGCATGAATGCAACATAATAAACACATAAATTCAACAATTACTAATCATGATAAAACAACCCAACAATTAATGTGTTGCCTTAGGGTCAGTCAGATTAACCTCAGATTGTCAATGAGACATTCTCATCCTATTAATTCAAACTTAAAATATCCCATATTTTAGCTTTTAACAATAACGTATTGCTTGTTCTATCAAGTCACAACTATCCACCTGAAAGTTTAGTTGTAACTTTGCGAGTGTAACCCATCATTTCATATTCCATGACTTCATTTAGAATATGTCATCTTAGGGTCGGTCAAAACTAAACTAAATCAGTTTCTCCTATCTTCTTAAGAAGTCCAACCTTGGTATTGGTACAGCTCGAAACCTTTCTTAGGAGACTGAAAACAAAGCTATCTCGAGGCTCTTATTGCACCTCACGGTGTTGTACTAATGACAGAGACTGTAGTTTACATTGATATGTCAACCTTCTCCCACTCACTATTTTAGGATTATGTGTTTCTATTTTAACTAATTAATTAATTTCAAACTAATCATTGGTTAAAATAATAACCCTATGAATATTTAATAATCAGTTATGTCAATCTTATTGGTTAAAGTTCATTTAAGCTTCTAAAGTGCCTGAGTCATAATTAAGTGAACTTAGATTAACTAATTAATTATATTCATCAAATTTTAATAAAATTCTTTTACTAAAATCGGTTATCCTAAAGGTTATTATGGCCCTTAGTGTGGTCTGATGAACAAGTTTTAACTAATTAAGACTTAGCAATTTACATGAAATTGATTTCATAAAATAATACATACAAACACATTAAGACAATTCTAATAAATCATGTTTATACTGATGAGATGGATGATCAAATGAAACTGTGTGAGATTTTCATATATGGCTTATGATCGACTAATGCATGAACATATTACCAAACATAATATTTAACAGTAGTTTATCAATTAAATAAATAATAATGGACCGAGTGACTATTGGGTATTTCTAAAAATACAACACTTGAAATAAAGAAATAAAATTACAAAGCGGACTTCAAAAATACATATTTCTCAAATATTGCCTTCTCCTCATGATGTCAGTCTTCATAATCTTCAAGCTTTGAACAAGATCCTATTTAATTAGGAAAAACTATTTTTCTTAATTAAAATTAATTTCTATAATTATCCCTTTAAAATTAGTTGACTTTGACTTAGTCAAATAAACTCTTTATTTGATTTGGTCAAACTTAGGTCAAACCTAATCAATCCTATTAATTTTAAAATTTAAAAAGGATAATAGATAGAGATAGGGTTATCATCAAATTCTACAGTGATAGGGTAAGTTAATATTAGGGTTTCTACTAAACTTTCCTAATTGTGACAACAGTTGCCACTAATGATAGGACTCTCCTACCGTTGTTCATCACCTCCGGCCAGCCATAGCCGCCGCCGACCACCGCCGATGGCCGCCGCCAGCCATCATTGTCAACCACAATGATGCCCCCACCACCGCCGATTTTTCTACGACATCACCGAAACAGTAAATTCTGGTAATCATTATTCGGCGGTGCCAACGCCAGAAATTGAATTTCTTGTGCCAGTGCCAGAATTCTAAAAGAATTCATATTTCTTTTCTTTTTCCTACATCGTTCGTCTCGTGCGTTCTTCATTTTCTCGCGATCATAATAATTATAATAAATATTTAAAATAAAATTATAAAAATTTCTACGCCCCAAATGGCTTACACATGATCTAAGGAAAAAGTTAAAAGAACAAAGCCTAACCCATTAATCATCATATAATTAACGATCCATTATTTTTCACACACTCAAAAAATATCACCATCCATTCATTCATACATATCTCACATTACATGAATAATGCAAGAAAACCCACACAATATTTAACATATAAATACGTAAAGACCACTATGATACCATTTGTTGATCATCGCGGCGCGTCCGCGGAAGAAGCGTATGGCGCATGACCATTTAAAATTTAAACTTTAAATAAAAAATGAATTTTTTGAATAAAACAAAACTTGCACAATGCCATGAGAACCAAATAAAAAATTTTTATCAAAAACTTTTTATCAAAAACTTTTTTTCAATCAGTCAGGATCCATTATATATTTGTACTTTAAAATTTACATTATATAAGGTTAAGAAATACATACCTCTTGTAGTCTATATTAAGCGTCCTTACAAAACTGATCGATCCTCTGTCCCACGAAACTGTTCCAACGATCAGTATACTCCAAGATCTACACCAAGATCTTCCAAGTCAATCCTCAACACACTAGGGCGTGTGTGAGTACGTAGAATATTACAATATATTTTTTCTATCTCTAGATGTACTCAACACATGAGATCTAGAAATTTACCGAGAAAGACTTTAGTGAGATGATTCTAAACAAGAATGTGATGCGTTTTCTTTTAGAGATTTTATAAACTTTTAATCGCAGAGAAAAATTTCACTAACACCAACTTTGTTCTAATTCAAATCTTGATTGATGATCTGATGATCTAATTGAACTAATTGATGCTATTAGAATAAAATTTGTATTTATTCTAGATAATGACGTATCATATATATAGGGATCTTTAAAATTAAAAAATAATATTTAATTTCAAACTGCCGAATGCAGTGGGACCCATTGTATAATGATGCACAACTGTAGTGCCACACAACACTTTGGACCGACAAAAAACCTAGTCTAATGCATTTACACTTTTGGAGATGTCCAGTTGAGGCAAGGCCATATAGGCCTAATGAAAAGAAACTGGACTTAAGGACGGTAATTTTTTATTTTGTTGGATATTCTGAAAGATCCAAGGGGTACAAGTTTTATGATCCCACGACTAGGTCCAATTTTTAAATGGAAAATGCCCGGTTCTTTGAGGGTGCCGAGTTTGCAGGGGGAAATACAATTAGGGATTTTATCTTTCAAGAGGAATATGTTGAGACTCCCACAGGTGTTATTAGCATTGATCAGGACTGCGTCCCTGACATTACTCATGACACAACACATCAAGACAAGATCAGAAAACCTCTCATTCAAGAGATTGTTCCAAAAGAACAAACTCTAGCACCTCAAGAACCTATGCCATTAAGGAGATCCACTAGAGAAAGGAGAAGTGCAGTGTCATATGGTTACATTGGATTTTTTCAAGAACATGAATTAGACATCAGAGTGATGGAAGATGACTCGATCAACTTCCGTCAAGCCATGGAAAGTTCTGACTCTTAGAAGTGGATTGATGCCAGAAATGAAGAGATAAAGTTCATGAAAGACAATGATGTGCGGGATCTTGTCCCATTACCAGAAGGTGTGAAACTCATTGGTTGCAAATGAATTTTTATGACCAATAAATATTCAAAAGGTAATGTGAAAAGATACAAGGCTCGTTTTGTCGCAAATGGCTTTTTACACAAAAAGAATGCATTGGATATAAAAAGAATTTCTCTCTGATTTCTACGAAATACACTTTCAGGATTATAATGGCATTGGTGGTGCATTTCAATAATGATCTACATCAGATGGATGTAAACATAGTGTTTCTCGATGGTAACATTGAAGAGATGTTTTATATGGTGCAACCAAAATACTGTGTCATGAGACCCAAAGAATATGGTTTTGTAAACTTAAGAAATTTATCTATGGACTCAAGCATGCATCTCGATAATGGTATTTCAAGTTTCACCAAGTGATCATCTCATTCAGTTTTGAGATGAATTTGGTCGGTGATTGTATATGCCATAAGTTTTGTGGGAGCAAGTATATTTTTCTGGTTTATATGTGGATGACATCTTTCTTGCCAGCAACAATATAGGCTTATTGAACGACACTAGTTAAGAATTTTGAGATGAAAGATTTTGGTGACAGCTCTTTTGTATTAGGGATCCAAATATACCGAGATCATTCCCTGAGTATTCTTGAATTATCATAAAAGAGCTATATAGAAAAGGTCCTTAAAAGATATAGCATGCAAGACTTCAAACCAGGTGATACCCATATGGTTAAGGGAGACATGTTTAGTCAAAATCACTGCCCTAAGAATGATTTTGAGGAAAAAGAAATGCATAAGATTTTCTAGGCCTCAGTAGTAGGGAGTTTGATGTATCCACATCCAGATATTACATACATGACTGGGTTGTTGGAAAAATATTTAAGTAATCCAGGCATAGACCATTGGAAAACAGCTAAAAAGGTCTTGCGGTACTTACAAGAATAGAAGACTACATGCTCACGTATCAGAGGTTGAATCAGAATGAGATCATTGGATATACCGACTCTGATTTTGTTGGATGCCGAGATAGTATGAAATCTATGTCGGGCTATATTTTTCTGCTAGTTGGAGGTGTTGTCTTCTAGAAGAGTGCTAAACACTCACTTATAGCCTCTTCTACCATGGCAACAGAGTTCATAGCATGTTATGAGGTATCCAATCATGGAATATGGCTATAGAATTTTATCACAGGGCTGCACATAGTGGACGGTATTGAGAGACTACCCAAGTTATTTTGTGACAACAAATCAGCAGTTCTGTATTCCAATAATAATAGGATCTTGACAAAGTCGATGTATATAGACATCAAGTTTTCAGTTGTTAAGAAATGAGTTTGGTGTGACAAATCATCTATAGAGTACGCCATAACAAACTCCATCTGCAGATCCACTTACTAAGAGATTGCCACCCAAACAGTTTCATGAGTACACTTCTCTTGTGGTTGTCATATCGGTTGATGAAATTCAGTTTTAGTGGGAGTTTATACTTTTTGTATGCTCTTTTGATATAGACATATTTCTAGTTACTTTTGGTTTATGGATAATATGAGGTTATTTTCTACAAAAATAAAGTTTTGGTTTATTCACACTCAAACTCTGGTATGGTTTGATCTCATTAAATTTTTTGATGGATCAATTGGAAATAGACATGTTAATATCACATTATATAAAATTTCCATGCTATACAACGACATTATAATCCATGTCATTCAGTTATATTAACATACATGATCATTGATGGGTTCAGTTACAATTGATCTAACGAAGACCGCTTTGATCCTATGTTGGTATGATTGATGGACCAGATTGGTTATAGATACATTTTGGTAATGACAGTAAAGGTGAGTCGTTAGATTATTTTTACAAAGAATAATTATAAGATTACATATAGTCCAAGTGGGAGATTATTGAATCCTTAATCTAATGTTGGACTTATATGTGAATAATTATGTATTGCAGACTGTCAAATAAAGATAAACTCAATTAAAAGTGATCAACTAAGATTTTGTATAATTTGGATTTTAATGTATCTTATAGGTTGTGAACTTTTTGATATGTAGAGACTTTAAGATAATTTCTATTTTTATGATAAGCTAAAATAGAAATATCAAAAGATAATGGATAAGTTATCTATAAGTGGTTATGGTCCCCAGGTCACACGATGAAGGGAAATCATTCTATTCTCTCTAATATCACATCGTTAGGGAGAAAATAAAGAGGCTTAGTCAAAAGAGATTCTCGGATAGTGAATCGTGTTGATCTGAAAGGTCAACCGCTTGGCTCTAAATTACGATATACTATTATGGATTCAGGTACACTTTCACTTTTATAGTTATTGGATTCTTGTTGTGTTTAATATAAATTCTTGAAATTTTAAGATACGGTTTATACCGATAATGATTTTATCTAACAA
Source organism: Datisca glomerata (assembly GCA_003255025.1). NCBI lineage: Eukaryota > Viridiplantae > Streptophyta > Magnoliopsida > Cucurbitales > Datiscaceae > Datisca > Datisca glomerata. The sequence goes on along the minus strand of QANY01005209.1, from coordinate 229,530 downwards.
CTTAAAATTACTTGAGAATTTCTTTGATATTGTTTTTTCATTGGAAAAGTGATCTTCGACGAGCTTCTGGCCAGAATTATCGATAGAGAAGATGATGTGAGGATGGAGTGAAACATTTGTTTTTTTTGTCAAAGAGTCAAATGGATGTTAACTTCCGTTAGTTTTAACACTATGTATTTTTTTAGTTTTCAAACTACAGGGGTATAAAATATAAAAAAATGTACTTATATATTTTACAAATTTAGCAAACTACAGTGATATGTTTCACATTTTAACCCTTAAAAAATCTAAATTTCTGAATTCTTAAAACACTCTCTCTTAATCTCGATCCCATTTCATTGAACTTTGAGACTCAAGAAAGAAGGTGTAAGGGGTAAAGTAGTATTTACAAAGTACACAAAACCTCCGGATCTCGTTTGTTAATTCTTTTAAGGGAAATTTTGCATAATAGACAATATTAGGAGGAGTGTTTTAAGCAATAACAAGTTTTCAATGCAATTTGATAAATAGAATGTTTCCTAAATAGTCAATAGTTTTAGATAAATATGTCCATTATCTATATATAATATACTACCTATATTTTCAGGTAAATCAGATATCTAAATCTGATAGAATTAATTGATATATTGTACAATTAAGGATACTATAACTAGCAATGGATTTGCACCGTAATTAATAATGTATTTAATAGTCATCTAAAACATAATTAATGGAATCTATAACCTTAAACAAAACTCAAATTAAATCAATAAAAATTTAATATTAAGTCAGTGATAATTCGATCAATGATATAACATCAAAATTTTTAATAAATTGAAATATAATGCTTGTTTTGTACAAGTATCATAATAAATCATAAGTAAATAAATGATATACTTGGCTTAAATATGATAGATAATAATGCTTTAATTGTACAATCATAATTATGATAATAAACATATTTAATGAAATTAAAAAAAAAACAATCCCGCCATGTATGCACCTTAAAAATGGAGGCAATATTAACTTCCCTTAATTCCATTAATTGATATAATATTTTATTTTAAAATCAACCAACCAAAATTCACTCAAATAGTTGGAAAAGTAAAACAACATCTAAATATTATTGTCGAAAACTACTAATTAATTATGGTAAAGAATAACTAACCTCAACTGTCAATAAATCATGAAAAAACAAGAAACCATACAAAAGCTTGGTCAATATATCATAATAAATCATATGTAAGTAGTTGATATACTTGCATCTATTATGACAGATATAAATGCTTCAATTTTTTAATTACACTTTCCAAATTTACCAAAAATTTTAAAAATCAAACAATCCCGCCTCGACTAGCCTAAAAAAGAGAACCAATTTTAACTTCCCCAAATAAATTAACTGATTTAAAATTTCAAATTCAAATTCACCATTCAAAATTGACTGCAAAAAATGTAAAAGTACAAAAAAAAACTTAAATAACGATTATGGAAACTACTTTAGCTATGGTCAATAATATCTAAACCCACAAGTCAATCAAACATCAAAGCATAAAATCAACATAAAACAAGAAACCCTCCCAAATTTGTAAAATACTCTCGAAACATCCATCTACAGAGTGAACCCCATTGACGATGTAAAAACCTCCATTGATGCCCTTTTAAGAACAAGGAGAACTCCATTGACGACGTAACAATTTTCAAGGTAAATAATCTTTTCTCTTCTATCATCTCTAACAGTTTCAAGGTAGCAAAACAAAATCATTCAATTCTTCACCTATTTGAATCAATCTATCAATAATGGTTGGATTTAGTAAAAATGTCATGATTTCTTTATTTTCTTATCATATTATATCACTGATTGAACATGCATGTACATTTTATTAATTTCAAAAAAATTCTGATATTATTGAGTATATCATCTACTGAAGAATATTATGTTAATATAGTTTAGTCTAGTTTCCAACTGAGTATAGCGTCTACTGAATATTATATTAGTTTAGTCTAAATACTAACTACTATTTTGTATGGAAGTTTAACTTTTACTTCTTTCGAGAATCAGATAGTTGTGTACAAATTTAATAATTATGTGCGTTCCATAAGTTTTGTACAAAGTTATGTACAATTTTAGTACATCTGACGTTGATTCATAAGTTCTCATCAATGAGTGGTTAACACTGATGTGGTAAAAAATATTGTATGGGTAACTCCATGGTTTTGTATTGTTTTCACGGATTATATTCAGGTATTTATCCAATTTTATTGGGCAGAGTAAATAAATGATAGACAATTGTTACTTGATATATGTTATTCAATTAATATTGTATATCACTCTATGATAATGAATCATTTATTGATATAAACCAATATGTTTAAATGGATTAAACGTTTGTATGAGATTTTTTTTGAAATTCCGCCCATGAACTTGTCACAATTCATTAATTTTTCATCAAAAACTAAAACCTGATCCAACAACAGGTATCAGAGCCTATGGTTTTTGAATATGCATATTTAGTATAATGTATGTATGGATGAATATGATGATATTGGCATATAATTTTTGTATGGGATTCAAAGCATGTTTGAATATGTTTTATGAATGGATCTCAATCGATTGGCTATAGGTGTTATTTTTGAATTTTAGAATTTACGTTCACTGAAATTGTGATATATGATTTTATATAATTTAATTTTGCAAGAGTTCTATAGTTAATTTTCAAGTAAATCAATCGCGAACGCGTTTTGATCAAATCGTCGCACTAACCTTGAGAAGCCGCATGCACCTCTAAGTATGTCGTCCGTGCCACATCGCACATCGCGCCGTCCACCACCGCGCTGTCCACCGTCCACCGCCACGCCATACCCTATATCGTGCCTCACGCCGCCACTAGGATTTGTGAATCCCTAGGTGGAAACACCTAAGGTTTTTGGAAACCCTAGCGCGTAAGACCCTTTTGGGCCTTGGACTGACGTGGACCCACCAAGCCTGTTAAAAAGTTTTAGACTGAGCAAGTGTTATTTGGCCCAAATGATTTGCAAGGACTTAAATTTAATAAAAATTAAATTTATTTAATTTGATAATTTTTAACACTAATTAATTAGAATTTATTTTGTAAATTGTTTTTAAAATAAATAAATTGATTAATTTACTTGGTAATTATTTATCAAAATAAAAATTGTTGGAAAATTAATTTAAAACTGAAATTTGAATTTTGAAAATGGGATTGGAACTTAGTGAAGGATTACAAAGAGGTGGGACTTCCTGAAGGAGAATGAGATAATTAAAAACGCCATGAAGAATAGTTTAAATTACTGTAGTTTATTTATTATTCTCTAATGGGTTTTAATTAAAAATGAGCCATAAAGAGGTTAATTTTTTTAATGTATAATTTATTTTTAATCTCGCATCCTCATATAACATACCACATAGAAATAGAGATATGCCAGTATCAAATTGCCATGTAGCATGTACATGCATCATTGTAGTTTAAATTTATAATGAGTTTATAATTTTAAATATAGTGCGAATTTTATAAAAAAGTTATAAAATTTAAATTATGATTTAAATTGTATAAAAGTTTATAATCTTCAAAACTTGCTTTTCAAATTTATAAAGAGTTATGATTTTTGAAAAAGTAAAGAAAAATCTAATTTTTCAAAAACTAAGTGGAATGGTCGTTTACGTTAAAATGTTCCCAAGGTCCTCAACACAAACTTGATCATGGTACGAGGAATGGTTTAGAGCCGCTCTAGCGGTCAGCTCTTTAGTGAGAGAAACTTGGAAATCGTGTCACTTTGAGTCATCGAGTTGCTTGAGAAGCTAGAGCTTGTAAAGGAAGTGGTGAGGTAGGACGTTCCTAGACGGACGGACAGTTCATAGCAATCTTTTTAAAGCTGATGCGTTGGTTAAACACTTAGATCGAAGCATGTAGGAATCACTCATCTGAGCTAGTCAACAGGGCTAAGGTGGCCAAAACCATTGGTGATTGGTTGAGGTAGATGTAGTGAGATCTTGAGAAGCGTTAACCAAACCAGAGAGTCTCAATGCGATAGGAGGTAGCTCGGTCATTTTCCCTAGATGAGACGAGCTATCATTGTTGATTTTAACATCATTGAAGAACTATATTTTTATCAGATTTTTTAAATATTTAATTTTGTACATCATGCACCATACTTTCCTAAATGATTAAGTATTTATTTACACCACTTTATTTATTCTTGTCAGTAATCATGCCATTATCCCCACTCTCAACAATCTTGAATGCAAAACAAACTCACTGGTGAAAATTACGTGGATTGGAAACATAATCTTGATATCATGATGACGCTCGAAAAGCACAAGTTCGTGCTCACCACCATTTATCCCCTTGAGCTTATTGCTGAATTGACTCAAGAGAAAAATGATGCCTATGTTTTTTGGTCTCGTTGTGATGACATCGCTAGGTGTTACATCTTGGCATCAATTAGCATTGTGTTACAACGATAGCATCAAAACATGGATACCGTCGCTGATATGAAATTGAACATCACTAAAATGTTTGGAGATCAAGGTCGTCAAGCCGATTAGGCTATTGTGCGAAACTTCATGAACTCTTGGATAAAACCCGGAGCTCCTGTCAGAGAACATATGATGCCGATCATTAGTTATCTAAATGAGATAGAGATTATGAGAGCTGAGGTAGATGGTGAGACTCAAGTTGATATGATCCTCGAGATGCTGCTAGACACTTTTGAGAACTTCAATTTTAATTATTCGATGAATAAATTGAGGTATTCTCTTCCAAAATTTATGAAGGAGTTGCAAGCAGCTGAGACCCTATTAATGAAGGGTAAGAAGAAGAATGGAGAGGTAAACTTTACAGAAAGTAAACCTTCCACTTCTGACGCATAAAAAAGACAAGAGAGGTTCGAAGAAATCTAAGAAGGAGAACTCGAAAGCTGTGAAACGCAAGGGCCTTGTGAAAGTGGACAAGTCAAAAGATAAGTTTCATCATCGCAGAGTCACTGGTCATTTGAAACGCAACTGCTCGGATTATTTCATGGAGTTCAAATCCAAAGGTACATTACTTGTTAACGAAACCAGTTATGTGCCTGACTATACTTTCGTGGATTGTAGACTCGACAGTCACTAACTATATTTGTTGTTCCCTGCAGGTGTTCCGGGAAAGTAGAAGGCTTAATGAGGGCGAGTTCAGCTTCCATTGGGGATTAGAGCACTAGTATCGACAGTATCAATTGGAACTATTAAATTGTTATTTGAGAACAATTATTTGGTTTTGCGAGATATTTATTATATCCCAGTTTTTTCAGAAAACTTCATTTCAGTAATTAGTTTAATTGAGCAAGGATTTTCTTTGGATTTCATTGATAATGATATTGGCATTTTTAGAAATGAATGGTTAATTACTATTGCACGCATGATAAATAACTTATTTTATGTAAAACCAAAGTTTCAATGATATGTGACACTGAAGTAAATACTAATTTATGAAGAGAAAATAAAAGGTTGAAGTTTGACTTAATTGGTCTAACATATTTGTGGCACTTGCGTCTTGATCACATTAGCCTAGACAGGATTAAAAGACTCACAAAATGATGGTTCATTGTAAACTTTAAGTGTGGGATCACTACCCACATGTGAATCTTGCATATAAAGCAAAATGGCTAATAGACCATTTTCAACGAAGAGTGAAAGAGCCACTCAATACATCGAACTCATACATAGTGATGTATGTGAGCCATTGAATATCCAAGCAAGAGGAGGTTATGAATATTTTGTAATCTTCACACATGATTGTCCACGTTTTGGACATGTTTATCTAATGTGCCAAAAGTCTGAAACCTTTGAAAATTTCAAAGAGTATAAGGCTATGGTCGAGAAGTAATTAGAGAAATATCAAAACACTACGATCTGATGGTGGTGGAGAATTCGAAGACTTTTTTAAGGAAGAAAGTATTCTTTCTCTACTTACAACACTTGACACTCCAGAATAGAATGATGTGTCAGAAAGAATGAATCAAACTCTATTGGATATGGTTAGATCCATGATCAGTTACTCATCCCTCCCAAATTTGTTCTGGGAATATGCCTTGGAAACAGCAGCATATATTCTGAACCAACCGTCAAAGATGACATCATATGAAAGATGGAGTGGATGAAAGTCACCCATAAGCCACCTTAGGATATAGGGATGTACATCACATGTACTGAGACTGAAGACATGCAAGTTGGCCAATCAATCAGAATTAGACCTGTTTGTAGGATATTCCAAGGGAACGAAGAGATACGTCTTTTATTTTCCAACCGACAAGAAAATATTCATGAGCACGAATGTGCATTTTCTTGAAGAGGACTACATAAGAAGTGTGAAGCTTATAAGCACACTTGTCCTAAAGGAATTATTGAGTGGGAGGATACTGACTTCCCAATCAGGACTTGTTCCCGATTTCATAATGGAAAAACCACAAACATGAGCTGAAACCTACGGAGGCTCGACGTAGTGGGAGGGTTATGAGATAATCTAACAAGTACATGTCTTATGGAGATGCCTTGACGAAAGTCTCAGATAAGGATCAGGATGAGTATGTTTCCTACTCGTAGGCCATGGATGATCCTCAGGTAAATCTATGGCAAGACGCCATGAACGTCAAGATATAATTGATGTACTCGAAAAGAACTATTGTAGATCCTCTTGAAGGGGTGACCCCGTAGGGTGTAAATGATTTATAAGAAAAAAAGAGGTCTGGATGGGAATGTAGAGACATTTAAAGCTAGGCTTGTAACCAAGGGCAACACCCATAAGGAATGTCTGGTGGCCATGCTTAAATACATCTGAACCCTTTTGTCCATTGCTGCTGCCCTCGATTATGAAATCTGGCAGATGGACGTCAAGACTGCTTTTCTAAATGGTAATCTTGAAGAGCACATTTATATGGCTCAACCAGATGGGTTTATAGAGAAAGGCCAAGAGGAAAAAGTTTATGAACTGCTGAAGTCCATTTATGGACGTAAGAAAGCGTCTCAATCATGGAATATCATATTTGACAAAACTATCAAGAACTTCAGTTTCGAGTAGTTGTGGATGAACCCTGTGTGTATAAGCTGATACATGAAGGGAATCTGGTTTTTTTGGTGTTGTATGTGGATGATATTCTACTCATTGGGAATGATATAGGAAAATTATCTAATGCCAAGATTGACTTGCAAAGTAATTTGATATGAATGAACTTGGAGAAGTTATCTTTATCCTAGATATTTAGATCTTTCAAGATAGGAAGAACATATAATTGGCATTGTTTCAAGCATCCTATATTGATAAGATGATGAATCACTTCAGTATGCAAGACTCCAAGAAGGGATATCTTTCCTTTAGGCATGGAGTCAGCCTATTTAAGGAGCAGTTTTCCAAGACTCCTCAAGAAGAGGAAGACATGAGAAAGATTCACTATGCTTCAACTGTAGGAAGTCTCATGTAAGCAATACTTTACACTAGGAAAAATATTTACTACGCGGTAGGTGTGGTGAGTCGTTTCCAATCTAATCCTAAACTCGAGGAATGGAATGATTTCAAGCTTATCCCTAAATATCTTAAGAGAATGAGAAACTATATGCTCGTGTATCTAGGTACTGGCCTAAATATGATGAGTTATACTGGCTCCAATTTTTAAGCGGACAAGGATTCTAAGAGGTCCACATCAGGATCGATGTTCATCTTGAACGCTGGAGCAGTGGTATGGAGAAGTATCAAGCAATCTTGCATTGCTGATTCTACCATGGAAGCTAACTATATGGCGGCTTGTGAAGTTGCAAAGAGGCTGTCTATTGGTTAGAAAGTTCCTAAAAACTCTAGAAGTCGTTCTAGATACTGACAAACTCATGACACTTTATTGTGACAACAGTAGGGCTGTAGCAAACTTGAAGGAACCAAGAAGGCACAAAAGATCTGAACACATAGAGCGTAAGTACCACCTCCTCAGAGAGATAGTTCAGTAAGGAGATGTTCAAGTAACACACATATCGACGGTCAACAACCTAGCATATCCATTAACGAAGACTTTAAGCAGTAAAGTTTTTTATGGTCATCTAGAGGGCATGGAGATACAAGATTATATACGCCTACTTTAGTCCAAGATTGGTTGAATTATGTCAATAAAGTAGGGTGTAATAACTATTTATGAGTAAACAATTATTTCTTTGACATTTATGTATTACTAGATTTTATGAATAAATTGAAAGTTTCTATTAATTAATGTGTGTTTGTAATTTACTTAAATCTTGGAACTATTATCAACATAAGAAGAGAAAATACCGAATCCAGACAAACTCTTCTGAGACAGTTCATAATATTACTCAGAGTCTTAGGATCGACTAGGCAATCGAATCAAATTATGACTATTAGGTTAAACCAAAAGATGCCAGTCTCAGGGCATGTGAGTGGAGACTCTGGCGATTGACCTATACATGTTATGAAACATGTTGAATAGACTAATAACTAATTAGTTTAGAGTAAAACCGTTTATCTAGCTCTAAATATAATTGTAACACCTTGAAGGTGTTTTTGTAATTACTTTAGTCCTGAGATGAATGTGATACTTGACTTAGTTTCTTACGATCTTTAATATGCCAAAGAAGTGAGTTTGAATTACCAAACAATACATCGACTGTTGGGATCGTGAATTAACTATGTTGGAGTTGCGTGATTCACATATATGAAATTCGTGGCGAGATTGTAATAGCAATAATATCAGCTTATGATATATTGATGAGGTGTGGATAAATAAACCGAGCCTGATACTAGATGACATGAGTCATAAAATAAAACATGGTGATCTGTATGGGACACTTCACTAATATATCTTTCTTATTCACAATCAATAAAAGAGTTAAGGAAATAATAACTAGAGAGGTAAAATGATAATTTTATATCTCGCTCTTATTATTGATATTCACGAATGGTAATATCATAAAATATTATGTGGGCTGTGACGTATAAATATTATTTGCACCAACATAAAATGTAGCGCTCATGAATCGAGAATTTATTCAATATAGGACATATAGTTAAGTCGTACAATGTCGGGATTAAATAGGTCAGAAATTTATTGAGATAAATTACCCGGGTATTTGAATATCATAGTTTTATTCATGTGGGCTCATTTAGTCTCACGAGTAGCTCATGCATAGATGAATGAAAAACAACGTCAGCTGGACCAAAAATATGTTTTAGACCAATGTATACTTCTTGAGTCCCATATGAGACGAGTGTCATTAATAAATTAGTGAAGAGTAAAATTAATGTTTGAATTAATTATTTTGATACTTTTAATTATTGGATAATTAGTAAATAAAAAATTTAAATAATTAATTGATGAGGTCAATTTAATTTATTAATTTTGACTGATGAATTTGGACATAATTTTGACTCTAGGGAAGATGTAAAAATCGCACATCATAGTGCAAACGAGAATGAAAAATTTAGTTTTATCATATAGGGGTATATGGGTAAATTCCTTCACTATATAAAAGGGTTGCAAACCTAACCCTAAGCCAAGCTAAGTGTTAGACAGAGCAGAAATGAGTTTCTCTCCACCTAAAGCTTGTTGCAATCGAAAACAGTAGGGAAGAAGAAAATTTTGATTTTTATCTTCCCATCTTTGTTTTGAGAATCCACACTCAATTCCTACCGATATCCTTGAGAGATATACTTCTGATTCTAAGATATGGTTGTTGGTGCAAAGATTAATTGCTAACTTTGCGAGAACGAAGAATGTGAGATAGAAATTGGATCCCGTCAAATCATAAATTCTCCATTAATTGAAAATGTATAAATTGTTTCAATCTTTTCTCGATATGTTTATATGATTATGCATGTTCATTGATTGATTTTATGATTAATTAGATTAAACGTTTGTGTGGAATTTATTTTGAAATTCCGCCCATGAACTTGTCACGGTTCATTAATTTTTCATCAAAAACTAAAACCACATCCAACATTTACCGATGGAAAAAACACACTTATGGAACTATCTATGAATTATTTGGTAAATGGTAAATCAAAGATTCTCAGTTTCGGATGAATTTCCTTGAAACAGAACTGCAAATTCGGATAAGCAGTAGATAAAATAGAAGAAGGGGCAGGCTCCCGGTGGAGCAGAGGAGACGGTTAGGATAACGAACTTGAAACGCGGAGCCTAAGCGGCCGATGAGTGAGTGGTTAGTGGCCAATAGCTCCCTAGTTGATGGCATTCCTCTCCGCGGCTGGCACTCGAGGAACCACGGGGCACTCCATACAGGGCAAGCAAGTCTTAGGGATGAGACGCCCTCGCAAGGACCTCAATTCTCATTAGGAGGTCGAACCAAGGACCTATGGAAGTCGGGGCTACCCCCTCCCCATGGGCAACGCAACAGTGTCCTAAGTAAGGAGTTTATTGATTATGGAAAAGATCATCTTCATAACCAAAATCACTAAAAAATGGGAAAATAAAAACAAACAATAAGATTTACTTTAATTTAAATTTAAAATAATATATATTATTGATATTATAAACCAAAATTACCTAAAATAAGGATATCTCATTAAGTGACATGCCCTCACAAAATCAGATAATTGAATATGTCAAATGAGGGGTAAAATTGTTAATCGGGAATCATCAATAGTTATACTGATATAATGTTCTACGGGTGATGATGATTTATGTGATTCTAAAGTTTTTTGACAAAAAAAAACACGTATAAGATATAAAAGACTTTTGTATGATCACAAGATGTAAAATAATGTGCCGTTAGAACCATGTTCCCACCAAATCTCTTTTTGTGTTACCTACTCCTTCCAGAGAGGGTATGTTGTACCTTAACTCAACTTTCAAAACATGTGTAATTACTTTTGTTTTAAAGGTGGCCAGAATTAATGTTTTAACTTCTCAAAAGGTAAATTAAGATACTAAAATATTCAAGAATTACTGTTGTAACTGTAATTAATTATAGCTTTCTCAATTGGTTTTAATCATGTGTGGGTTAGTGTTTTAGGTTGGTGTATTGTGCTAACCGTTTTGTGCGACTATAATTAGTTGTACGTTGCATGAGTTTTAATCATTGAAATAGAAAGATTTTATGGTGTTTCTCTTCGTGATGCCTTCTTTCTTTGACTGATTTCTTCTCTTCTTCCATCATTCCGCTCTTCTTCCTGATGTCCGTTATTTCACTTTTATCTTTTCCTTTATATCATCAAATATAACATGAGATTATTTTTACATTCAGCTTCATCTTTATGAATATGAAAAAACCCATCTCGGTGAAGGTACATGAAGTTTGCAGGGTGGCACCGCTTCCATCCTCACCCAACACCACCACCCCTCTCACCTTCTTTAATTTAATATGGCTGAGATTCCCACATGTCCACTGCCTCTTCTACTACAAATTCTCCCCCACCCACACTTCCTTTTTCGATTCCATCTTTCCAAAGCTCAAACACTCCCTCTCTCTCGCCCTCCACCACTTCCTCCCTCTAGCTGGAAACATCATTTGGCCCCAAAACTACCACAAACCCTTTATCATTTACGTCAACGACGACTCTGTTTCACTCATTGTCGTCGAATCTGATGCCAATTTCAAACATCTCTCTAGCAAAGACTTGTGTGAATCCACTGAATGTCATTCTCTGGTACCCCAATTGACAGTCTCTGACGATCAAGCCCAATTAATGTCATTGAAAGTAACCATGTTTCCAAATAAGGGATTATGCATTGGAATCACTAGTCACCATGCTACTCTTGAAGGGAAATCTTCTATGTCATTTATGAAAATATGGGCTCAAATTTACGTCTAGGTCGGGATTTTTCATTGTCGTTAGAGCTTAAACCATTTCTGGATAGGACGTTGATTAGAGTGTTGGAAAATCTTAACGTGGGTTACATTATTATTTTATCGAATTTGATAAAATGGGTTTGATGGATAGTTCTTAGTCTGTTAAGGCTCAATTATGTAAGTGTTCTCATGGTATTGAGCTTAGCATCTTGTATTAAACAGTCTAGCTCGACAGAATAGTATGAGTTATGTGTTTTACTGAAACCCATGATGGCTAGTAAGACTAAAGGTTAGTTAGGTTCTCTCTAAACCCTGTATATATATATCATGAATATGAAGAATTTACTTGTCTTATCACAAGCTGTCATAAGGGATTGGGTGTTAGAGAGGAAGATATAGTCTTATTGTGTTTAACAACGATTATCGACATCATGAATCGAACAGTTACACAATCATATTGTCTAATTTTATTTGGTGTTCAATTTTATGTACGATTCAATATGTTTATATTGATTTTTTTAAATGACGTACAAATAGCTGTTGGAGATAATAAAGGAAATAGAAGTCAAAAGAAAGAAATAAAAGAAAACGTGTGAATGAAAGTGTATGATGTGAAATAGAGTGGGATTTAGTCCCACATTAAAAAGTCAAGGAAAAGATGTTGGGTTTATAAACTCAACTCTTATGCCTTGGGGTTAGCCCTAAGGGGCACCCTACATTTTATGGGGAAGTGAGGACCTAGATGGCACATGGTCCTCCCCTCACCACGTACGTCGCGGCCGCCGTCCTTCCAGCCGGTCCGATCCGGATCAAAGAATTATTTTTTGTGCAAATTTTTTTTTGATTATTTACTTGGAGAGGAAGGCTTGGAGCTTTGAATTTATCAAAGCTAACAAATATCTCCATAGAATCTGTGTTGGATTATCTGTAGAAGATAATTAGAAAATCAATTATCTCCATTATCCAATTTTCATGCATGATCTTATCAGCACTAACCAACGTTTTTTACTTACTCCCCAAGTTGTACACATTTTTAAAAAGGCACTGTGTGAGCACACATAACAAAGTTTGCTTTTATCACTATTAGAAAACTTTGTTTTCATCACCATTAAAAACATCTTCATATTGAGAGAGAGATACAGAGAGTTCTGAGAGAGTCTGAGTAATTGGTTGTTATACTCAGGCTTAGATCATTGTATCTTGCAGAGGTGATTGGTCGTAGTCTCCAAGCACCATGTGGAGGACGATTATTGTTTTTAGGACATTGCTCACGGGCAATCCTCGATCTTCATCTAATTCTGCTTTAATTATTGCAATTTCAGTTGTATTTATTTTCTATTTATTTCTGTGTTTCCGTGTATGAGTTCTGATAATTTTCATTGTAATCATTTTTGTTGCTTTAAGTTATATTCTTTCCATTTCATTGTATTGTTAGTTTATGAACGCATCTTGTTTCATCACTACGAACAAGAATCTAAAGACAATAATTATGGAACAATCTGCTAGAATTAAGAATTTTCACGCTGAGATACCTGAGAAGTTTAAGGGGGACGAATTCAAACAATGGCAACAGAAGATGGTCTTCTATCTGACCACTCTCAACCTAGCACATATGCTGACGTGCGATATTCCTCATGCATCGAAGGAAGGACAATCGAAGAAGCTGGCATCAGCACGGGAAGCTTGGATTCATTCAGACTTCCTTTTCCTGAACTATATCTTGAACGGCTTGGTCGACACCCTCTACAAGTCTACTCGTCGTTCAAGATGGAAAAGGATTTGTGGCAGGGCTTGGAAAAGAAATACAAAACTGAGGATGCCAGGATGAAGAAGTTTATTGTCGAAAAATTCCTGAAATATGAGATGGAAGATAGGAATACGGTAATCAGTCAAGTGGAGGAGTTGCAGATCATCTTCAACAACATGAAGGTCGAGGGGATGATCGTGAATGAACCGTTCCAAGTCGCGTCCATCATTGAGAAGTTGCCGCCGTCGTGGAAGGACTTCAAGAATTATTTGTAGCACAAGCGTAAGGAGCTTAACATGGAGGATCTGATTATTTGGCTGAGGATAGAGGAGGACAACCAGAAAAATGAAAAGAAAGCAATGTGGGCAACCTACGAAATGAAAACTAACGTGGTGGAAGGAAACAAATCCAATCAACCGAGCAAGAAAAGGAAGACACCGACGAGCAGTGCTCAAGAAGGTAACTCAGAGAAACACATTAAGGGCAGTTTCTGGGTGTGCGGTAAAGCCAGACACAGGGTAAAGGACTGCCATTTTAAGAAAGATCACCATGATGGTAACCAACCCCGTAACAACGGGAAAATGAATCAAGCAAATATGATGGAGATAGATGATCTATGTACTATGATTGATCTGTGTGGTCACTAACACAAGGGAATGGTGGGTCAACACTGGTGCAATGAAACACGTGTAGAGTGACCGAAATGGTTTCTCAATTTATACAGAGGTTGACAAGGATGAAGTTCTCTATATGGGGAATGCCTTAAAAGCTGGTGTTAAGGGAAAGGGAAAGGTGGCGCTGAAGTTCACATCCGGAAATAACTCACTCTCCTGGACATCCTGCATGTGCCTGAAATTCATAGGAATTTGGTTTCAGGATCTCTTTTATGTAAGAGTGAATTTCAGCTTGTCTTTGATGCTGGCAGGTTTATTTTAACTAAGGGAGGGATGTTTGTTGGGAAGTGTTATAGTTCTGATGGTCTTTTTAAATGTAATGTGTCTGTTGTAACTCCTACTATTATTAGTAATAATCCTGGTTCTTTTGTTTATATCGCTGAACTGCCTAATATTTGGCATGCTAGATTAGGACATGTTAATTTTTTATCCTTACAACGAATGATTAATTTAAAACTTTTGCCTAGTTTTACTCTAGAAAAAGGAAATAAATGTGAAATATGCGTAGAATCAAAAAATATGCAAGTAAATCATTTAAATCTATAAAAAGAACAAATGTCTTACTTAATTTGATACATAGCGATTTATGTGATTTAAAATTAACACCTAGTAGGGGAGGTAGAAAATACTTTGTTATATTTATCGATGATTTCAGTAAAGGATGAGAATTTAGTTATGTTTAAGACATACAAGTCTGAAGTTGAAAACCAACTTGGTAAAAATATCAAAGTGCTTAGATCTGACCGAGGTGGAGAGTATGACTCCACTATGTTGTCTGAATTCTGTGTTCAACATGGAATTGTGCATCAGACTACTACACCTTACATGCCTCAACAGAATGGGGTAGCTGAAAGGAAGAAAGAACTCTGAAAGATATGATGAACTGTATGTTGAACAGTTTTGGATTACCCTAAAATTTGTGTGGGGAGGTCTTACTTACAGCAAACATCATACTTAACAGGATTCCACAAAAGAAGACCAACAAGTCTCCTTATGAAGAGTGGAAAGGGCAGTTACCTTCCTATAAAATCTTAAAAGTGTGGAGGTGTCTCGCAAAGGTACAAGTGTCGTTGCCGAAAAGAGTAAAGCTTGGACCTAAAATGATAGACTATGTTTTCATAGGATATGCATTGAACAATGCTGCATATAGATTTTTGGTTATTAGGTCAGAGATTTTTGACATAAGTACCAACACTATTATGGAGTCTGTCAATGCTGAATTCTTTGAGTCTGTCAATGTGTTTCCGTTTAAGGAAGGAAGATACAGTCAAACTGTCAAACGAGGTTTAGAAGAAAGTTCTTCTAGAGCTCAGATTGATGAAGAATCTGACCTCAAACCTATAAGGAGGCAATGTCCAACCTTGAGGCTCCTTTTTGAAAGGAAGCAGTCGATAATGAGATAGATTCCATTATACAAAATAACATATAGATGTTGGTAGATCTCCCACTAGGGAATAAACCAATAGGCTATAAATGGATCTTCAAAAGAAAGCTGAGAGCTGATGGTATTATTAAAAAGTACAAAGCTCGGTTGGTAGCTAAATGATACCAACAGAAGGAAGGTATAGACTTTTCCAATACCTATTCTCCAGTGACGAGAATCACATCTATCAGGATGCTGATTGCACTAGCAGTTTTGTATACTTTGAAAATTCACCAAATGGATGTAAAGACTGCTTTCTTAAATAGAGAATTGGATGAAGAAATCTACATGGAACAGCCCGAAGGGTTCGTGGTTAAAGGCCAAGAATGAAAGGTCTGATTAAAACAAGCACAAAAGCAATGACATGAGAAGTTTGATCACACAATTTTATCTAATGGATTTAAGATAAATATGAGTGTGATAAATGTGTCTACATTAAAGGTACTAATGATAAATTCGTCATAGTATGTTTATATGTAGATGACAAGCTTATAGTGGGATCGAATAAGGATATAATATCTTCTACTAAGAAGATGTTTTGAATTCTAAGTTTGACATGAAAGACTTAGGCCAAGTAGATATTATTCTTGAAATTCAAGTAAAGTGAATTGAAAATGAATATATCCTTACCCAGTCCAACTATATAGAAAAGATTTTGAAAAAGGTTTGGGCAATATGAAAGCAAACCTGCAGTAACTCCGTTCAACCCAAACTGTAAGTTGAGGAAGAATAATGGATTTGGAGTACTCACAAATAATTAGGAGTTTAATGTATATCATGAATTGCACCAGGCCTGATATAGCCTATTTAGTAGGAAGGCTGGCAATATATACGAGTAATCCTGAACATGGTCACTGGAGTGCGTTGATAAGAGTACTAAGGTACTTAAAATTTACTATGAAGTACGGACTGCACTACTCAACCTATCCACCGGTGTTAGAAGGATTTAGTGATGCTAACTAGATATCAGACAGTTTAGAGACTAAAACTACTAGTGGATATGTTTTTACCCTAGGTGGTGGAGCTATCTCATGGAGGTCTACTAAGTAAACCTATATAGCTCGTTCAACTATGGAATCTGATTTCATAGCTTTGGAAAAGGCTTGTGAAGAAGCAAAATGGCTTAGGAATTTCTTGGAAGATCTTTCGGTGTGGCCAAAACCAGTGTCAGCAATATGTGTCCACTGTGACAATATGGCCTACAACCTTTAGAGCGAAAAATAATGCGTATAATGGTAAGTCTAGGCATATCAGACTAAGACATAATATCATTAAGTAGTTGCTCTCCAATGGAGTGATTTCCTTAGACTTTATAAGGTCAAAGGAGAATCTTGCTGACCCTTTGACCAAAGGTTTGTCAAGGGAACAAATAAAACAAACATCGAGGGGAATGGGCTTAAAGCCTATTCAATTAATCATTCAGGTGGGAACCTAACCTAGTTGATTGGAGATCCCAAGATCTAGGTTCAATAGACAAACTGGCAGGAATGATTCACGTAACACACAAAGAAACTTTGTTTCTTCCCATTCCTATGTTGTAATGAAAGTGTGTTGTCTGTCGACGATAAAAAAGTATACTTAGTATTTAATGACGTTGATATCTTGCTTACAAGAGGAATATAGACAGAATACTCTTAATCATCGTTACCTATGTGAGAGTAGAAGTGGGGTCACTTCTTTGAGTGGTCTGAATGGTTTAACCTTTCTAAAGCTCTCATGAACGCGGGATATATTCAGGACCAAAATGAACAAAGTCATATAAACTCAGATGTATTAAGATGAGATATGTGTGAAATTTGTTGTCTCGGTTTATCTTAGAGGAAGTTCAGTTCAAGAACGTAGTTCACTGTTCTTCAAAATAAATCCGATAAATGTTCATTATGGAAGGTTCAAATCCAAAAGATACCTCTCCTTATGCATATCTCATCTGCTCTCTCTCGTGTTGTTGTCTAGCTAGGACACATTTCATTCATGTGGGGGATTGTTGGAGATAATAAAGGAAAGATAAGTCAAAAGAAATAAATAAAAGAAAAAGTGTGAATGGAGGTGTGTGATGTGAAATAGAGTGGGATTTAGTCCCACATTGGAAACTCAAGGAAAATATGTTAGGTTTATAAACCAAACTCTCATGCATTAGGGTTAGCCCCAAGGGGCACCCCATATTTTGTGGGGAATGGAGGACCTAGATGGCACATTGTCCTCCCCTCACACGCGCGCGCCGCCGCCGGCCAGCTCCACTCCACTCGATTAGGTCTGGATCAAAGAATTATTTTCTAGATAAAATTTCTTTTGATTATTTACTTGGAGAGGAAGGTTTTGAGCTTTCAATTTGTCAAAGCTAACAAATATCTCCATAGAATCTGTGTTAGATTATCTGTAGAAGATAATTAGAAAATCAATTATCTCCATTATCCATATTTTCGTGCATGATCTTATCAACACTAACCAACATTTTTTACTTGCTCCTCAAGCTGTTCACGTTTTTAAAAAGGCAATGTGTGAGCACACAGAAAAAAGTTCATTTTTAACACTATTAGAAAACCTCATTTTCATCACCATTAAAAACATCTGCATGTTGAATCGGATTGTATGATTGTTTTAATTTGAACCAGATTTATTTGTTCATTACGAATATATTATTGGGTATATCTCCCATTATTTGGTCAATTGTTCGTCTGATGCTTATAGTAATTTTTCCTTCCACGGTTCAATCAGAGTTTGCACCGTTTAATCATATATGTTAGGAATCTAAAATCGACTGTTATAAAATTTCCAACAATTTTCGGCCGAATGATTTTTTTTTTCTGTTAAAGTTTTAGACGTTCCAATTCTTTTGGTCATGATGAATACTGTAATTGACTGTTTTTGGAAGTTCTATCAGATTGGGACATTCATAAAGGCTGCTGTATCTAACCTCCTATTTGATAATAGATAAATTGCAACTTTAATTCTTGAAATTTATAGCCAATTACTGTTTCTAACGGATTGAATCGACAATAGTCTTTTATACTGTTGCTGCTTGTTTACTATATTTTTCATTGAATGTTCTCTAAGAATAGTGTTATGTAGCTATTGGTTAATATTCTTAGAGTTATGTAGCTATTGGTTAATATTCTTAGAGTTATGTAGCTATTGGTTAATCGTATATGTTTGGGTATTATTAGTATTCAGGCATTTAGAAAATCTAATTGTTGTTTAATTTGGAATTCTCAGTGTTCGGGTATTTCATAATTTTATAAAATTGAATATTTGCTAATTCATCATAGTTCAGAAATTATTTAGAGTCATTGTTTTAGTATCATTGACTTATTGTTGTCGGTAATCCTTGATTAATTAAATAATTTAATTGTTTTATAAATCTTATATTTCCCAGTGTCGGGATGTTTATGATAAATATAACAATCAGTATAATTCAGTTTGATGGAAAATTGGTTTCTAGGATTTAATCTTTAAAGCTAAAATTTGTTTTAAAGACCATGTTTTAATCTTAAAATTATTATTTCCATAATGAGTTAGACTCTTCAAGCTGAAATTCGTTCATAATAGTCATTAACTTTCGGTAATGTGGACTTAAAAGGCTTTTATGATCATTATAATCTGTAACCGACTGTTATAAAACTTTTAGGAAATTGTTATAGCAACTGTCTATTTACAAAATTATAACCGACTGGTATAATCGCAAGAAAATTGTTACGGGCAAACAAACTGTTATAATATTTACAAAACTGATTGTAACCGAGTGTAATGGTAGACAGAGTGTAATGTTTTAGGCTTACTGAAATTTAAGTATCTCACTTTTGTACTTTAATATTCATAATTATATCAGCTGAAATTTGGAGGAGATGTAAACCTTATCGACAATTTGTTCTCTTAGTTAAAAAACAAGTATATACTCTCGACCCTTAATAAAATACTCGTGATCTTGTTGGATAACAACTTTGATTTGTCGATGATTTTTAAGAAGTGTTATGATGAAAACATTTCATTTGGAATATTCACATGCATATATATTGTTACAATATGCAATGACGGTAAATGAGTAATTTTTTCTTCTTATTCAAAGAAATTTTGGTTAAGAATTATTATGGTTGTTCACCACCAAAGTGGTTCGATCATTATAATTTTAATGGCGGTTATGTTGTCAAGTATTTTAATGATGAGAAGATGTTTAAAACTGATATGTACATTTACCTACCCAAAGGGGGTAATTATGTATATATTAATTTGTGGAAACATGATGAGTGTTGATAAAAGTGTGTATTTTTTAAGATTTATATGCCCAAAGGGGATAATTTTTTAAATATACACATTTTTATGTCTTTAGAAAATGTATGACCTAGAAGGTTTATCTACCTAAAGGAGATAAATTTTTAAGTGTTGTATATTTTTTTTACCTCATGCTAGGAGACCAATAGTATGTTATATTCTTTGCGCAAATGGAAGTGTATAATGATGCGCCTTGGCTCTCGTTGATAATTCTTTTATCATCTGTTGCCTATGTTTTAATCAAGTTGTTTATCTTGGATCAATCAGTCTCTTTTACAATTAACAACAACAATGCCACAATTCAAGTCTTGACTGGTTCAAATTTTAAGTAGTGGAAGCAAGATGTGGAGTTTGTCTTAGGAATAATGGATATGGACTTGACTTTACGTGAGGATGAGCATGCACCACTCACGACAGAAGGTGATGCTAATGAAATGAATTACTATGCCAAGTGGGAGAAGTCCAATCGTCTTAGTCTCACAGCTATGAAAATGCCAATTGCCGAGCACCTCCTAAGTAGTCTACCAAAGACAAATAAGGTCAAAGAATTTTTCACTACTGTCGGTCAAAGGTACCAGATATTAGATAAAGTTGAGGTTGAAAATCTAATGAACGGACTTATGGGTATCAAGTATGATGAAATTAAGGGTGTGAGAGATTTTATTATGAAAGTAGTACATGTTCAAACCAAACTAAAAGATCACAATATTTCTTTTCCTAATAACTTCAATATTCATCATGCTCTCAATTCTCTTCCATCCTTGTTCAGTCAAATCAAAACTGCATATGACACTCATGACCAAACACGAAGTGTAAATGGTTTGATTTCTATATGTGTTGCTGAGGAGGACAAATTAAAAAGAGAGGAGTGAATCGGCTTATTTTATTTTTCAACTGAAGGTTAACAATGAAGGAAAAGGGAAATTCAACCGCCATAATTTTACTTCTAAGAAAGATGATGATGTAAAAGGGCATGAAAATGGTCTGAAAGAAGGAGATTTCAAAGGGAATGGAAGTGAGATATGGTGTATCTTTTGCAATAAAAAAAAGGACACAAGAAAGCTAATTGTCATAAATTTAAGACCTAGATAGAGAAGAAAAATAAGTTGTAAGGGGCTAAGGGACATGAGAAAGCCAAGGGAAAGGGACTCCAAACTTGAAGTATAAAACAACATTGAAGTTGAAGTTTGCTATACGGGAACAATTGTCTTAGGGTTGAAGTTTCCTTTCCGGCTTGTTCCATTTTATGTTCTTTCTTTCAATAAAAATTTATTTTTGTTTCAGTTACTTGACAAAGTTGGATATTATTTTCAGTTTGAGAATAAAAGTTAGACTTTTTTGTTTAATTCTAAAATTGTTGGCAGTTATTTTTACCCAAAAAGACTTTACAAATTGTCATTGTATGCTATGATTTATCTTTTAATATTACAAAAAGTGTTACCATCATTGTTGTGCATAAAGCGTTTGGGTCATATCTTATAAGAAAATGTTGGAAAGATTAGTGTTGGGAACTTATGTGAACTATGCAAGACTTTATATTACTCTCACCGTAAAGATTTTGGGTGATATTTGTCAAATTCTAGGCATGATTTTTGGATTGCAGCAAAGGTCATAATGTATCTATAGAGGCCAAAACTTTTATACTTATATATAATCACCAAATAATTGGGTATTCAGATTATGATTTTGGTGGATGCACGGATGACTTATAGTCCAATCAAGTGCAATTTTGTGATAGAAAACATTAAAACATAGTCAATGTTAGCATCTTCTCTTACTAAAGGTATAAGGTCCATAGTGTTTAAACAACATATTAAGAATATGAGAATCCTCTAAGTCTTTTATTTCTTTGATTTAGTGGGAGCCTGATATGTTATTTTGAATTGTTTCAAGATTGTGTTCGTTATGTTGCAACTTTCTTATTAATCTATATGTTTGATTAATAATGTTATTTATATTGTTGTTTGCTATTTTGATGTCTTCGTTAATATTATTTTGATGTCCTCGAGATGTAAAAAAAAATTGAAGGCATAAGGCTCATTGGAGCCATGTAATTTCACTTGCTAGGCATAAAGGTTATATGAGATTATTCAAACTCATTTTGCTCGACATAAAGGTTATGTGAATTTACTAATTATATTAGTTCGTTGGAGCTATAAATTTCACTTGCTTATTTGTTATGCATAAAGGTACATGTGAAATTGAGGGGTGATAAGGAAGCGAAGTTTATATTATGATCACATGTGGAACACCATTCCTTGCTACACTACTAGACTTGAAATCCATGTCGATTTAATTGATAATATCCGTGATTGTGGATCGGTCATATGTCAATGAGAAATACATATTGATTGCCATGGTCTGATATTAAAGGTTGAATTTGGTCAGATTGGTTGAGATGCTATCAAAGAACTGTTATTTTAAATTGTGTCCACGTAAAGTATTTTTCATGTTATCAACCCGAGAGTCGTTTCATAATAACAAACTTGTTTTAATTAAAAATTAATGTAGCCCAAGTGAGATAATGCTGGAAAATCTTAATGTGTGCTTACATTATTATTTTATTGGATTTGATAAAATGGGTTTGATGGATAGTTCTTAGTCCGTTAAGGCTCAATTAAATAAGTGATCTCATGGTATTATACTTAGCATCTCGTATTAAACAGTCTAGCTTGACATAATAGTGTGGGCTATGTGTTTTACTGAAGCCCGTGATGGGAGGGCCCGATAAGACTAAATGTTAGCTAGGTCCTCTCTCCAAACCATATATATATATATCTGTGTGTGTGTGTGTGTGTGTGTGTGTGTGTGTGTGTGTGTGTGTGTGTGATGAATATGGAGGCTTTGCTTGCCTCATCACAAGTTGCCATAAAGGATTGAGTGTTATATAGGAAGATCTAGTTTTGTTGTATTATACAACGATTATCGACGCCATGGATTAAATAGGTACACAATCATATTCTATAATTTTATTTGGTGTTATATTTTTATGTACGATTCAATATGAATATATGTTGACAACGCTGCCACTAATCATGTTACTGGTGAGCTGAACAATTTTCATTTTGCTCAGGAGTATAATGGAAAAGAGAATCTGCTTGTAGGTGATGATAAGGCTTTTATATATTACGCATATAGGTTCTACCTTTCTCCTTGTTCCTCATGCCTCAGTCATTCTTAAATTGAAATATTTACTTAGGGTACCTCACATTAAAAATAACTTAATTAGTGTTTCAGAGATAACTAAGGATAATTCTCTCTTTATTGAGTTTCATTCTTCTTACTGTCTTGTGAAGGATGAGGCAACCAAGAGGGCCCTTCTCAGATGGAGACTTAAGAAGGGTCTTTATGAGTTGACGATACTTCGACGAAGAAGAGTTGTAGCATTGACTTGCGAGGTTACTAATACAAAACCCCCTGCATCCTACCTTTTTGGTTTACCTACTTTTTCTCTGTCTAAAAATTGTGAACTTACTAACAATGTACCTAGTTCTAATAAGTCAGTATTAACTCAACCATTTCATGTTCCTTCTTCTGATATAAAGTCTATTTCAAATTGTAATTCAATTGAGTTGAGTCATGTAAACAACTGTCAATATTCTCATAATAGTGAATTCTCAGTTTGTAATCCAAATTTGAATCTTTTGCAATGCAATATACTCACTCATTCAGCTTCTGAGAAATAATCCTCTACTGTTTTTTATCTATGGCATAAGAAATTGGGCCATCCTAGTGTGAAAATTGTCTCTCAAGTCTTAAAATAGTGTAATATACATATCTCACCTTCAAATGCTTCTTTCTGTACAGCCTGTCCTTTGTGACAAAGTCATGTTTTACATCATCCTACCTCAAATTCTGATGCATCAAAATCTTTGTAACTTGTTCATACAGATGTATGTGGCCTTGCTCTTGTTTCTTCTCAAGATGGATATCAATTTTATATACTATTTCTTGATGATTTTAGTATATATTCGTGGTTATATCCTTTAAAATAGAAGTTTGATGCCTTTAAGACCTTTGTTCAGTTTAAGAATCTTGTTGAAAATCAATTTGACACCAGAATCAAAATTCTACAGTCTAATTGGGGAGGTGAATTTCGAGTGTTTGAGAGATTTCTTGCTTCACAGGGTATTGAATTCAGGTACTTTTGTCGTCACTCTCATAATCAAAATAGGAGAGTGGAGAGGAAGCATATGCACTTAGTCGAGACAGGTCTCACACTCTTTGCCCATGCATCCATGCCTATTTTCTTTTGGTTCCATGCCTTTCAAACCTCAGTTAACTTGATTAACAAACTGCCAACAGATGTCATTTCTGGTTTTTCTCCCTATCAAAAGTTGTATAACAAATCTCCTGATTATTACTTCCTCAAACCTTTTAGTTGTGAGTGCTTTCTTCATATTCGACCTTATAACAGAAACAAGCTTCGGTTCCCAACAATGTGTATTCATTGGTTATTCTTCTTCTCACAATGGAGGTTTATGTCTTCATTCTTCTAGTAGGGTATATGTGGCCATTAATGTTACTTTCAATGAGTTTTCTTTCCCTTTTTCTAAAGGCTTTTCCAAGTTTAAACCCATATAATATTCACCTGCACAACTACGTAATGGTGTAACATTTTAGTTCACTTAATCTATCATACCTCAGTCTGTTATTCCTACTTCAAGTCAGGGTGCTAACTCTTTAAATTCAGCCACTCGACTCATGGATACATCTTCAAGTCCTCCACAGAGGGTCTCTTCAGGTAATGTTTCTATCCCTTCTCAGCCTTTACCTTTATCTACTTTTCCTGCTTCTATTACTAACTTGCAGGTTATTGATTATGTTCCTTTAATAAAGGTTCCTTTTGTCACTAATTCCAACTCTAATGATACCTCTAATATTGTTCCTATCTCTACCTCTTCAAACACCACATTATTAATTTCTTCTAGTCCTATTCAAAATCTTCATCCCATGATCATTAGATCTAGGACTGCTTCACTTAAGCCAAATTTGTTTCTCACTTCAAAACACTATATGTACACTGATCAAGCCTTAACTGAGCGTACAACAGTAAAACAAGCTTAATAGTGTACTCCTTGGAGACAAGCTATGGACTTGGAGTTCAAAGCTCTTCATAAAAAAACATGGATTTGGTTCCTTATAGATCTTATATGACTTTTGTAGGCAACCGTTGGGTTTTTAAGTTGAAGTTTAATACGGATGAAAGTGTTCAAAGATATAAAGCACGTTTGGTTGCAAAAGGTTTTTACCAAACACTAGGAATTGATTACAATGAGACCTTTTCTCCCATTGTAAATCAACCACTGTGAGAATTATGTTGACTTTGGTTGCTTTTTTCAATTGGGCAGTTCATCAGTTGGATGTGAATAATACATTTTTAATGGTACCTTGGAGGATCTTGTCTTCATGATTCAACCTGAGAGTTATATTGCTAGCCAATTTCATGCATATGTCTACAGGTTGAAGAAGGCACTGTATGGTCTAAAACAAGCACCTCGTGCTTGGTATGAAAAGTTAAGGGACACAATGTTTCAATGGGGCTTTATTAGTACAATCTCATATATTTCTTTATTTTTATACAAATCAAGGAGCATAACCATCATTCTACTTGTTTATGTAAATGATATATTGGTCATCGGTACTCATGAAGATCGAATTCAGCTTCTGATTAGAGAGTTAAATCATAAGTTTGCTTTAACGAATTTGGGCAATATTCATCATTTTATAGGAATATAAGTTGTGAGGAATACTGTTGGTTTTCACTTATCCCAAGCAGGTTATATCACTGATCTCCTTATTAAGACTAAATATGGTTCATGTCAAACCTTGTTCAACTCCAACAAATGTGTCAATTAAGCTCCATCATGATAATTCTAAGCTTCCAGTGATGTTACTCTTTATAGGAGTGTTCTGGGTGCTTTCTAGTATCATCTTCTCACACGTCCAAATATTGGTTACATTGTCAACAAATCGAGTCAATTTGTTCAAAAGCCTACTGTCACACCTTGGACTGCTTGTAAACAATTGCTCAGGTATCTTAAAGGAACTCTCTGTTATCATATTTGATGATCCATTCTTTGATATGGTACAATAGTTTTTGGCAAAGTTCAACTTTTGATCGCGCTGTATCATATTTTAACAGATTCTGTCCGAGGAACATTTGAGTTAACACGTGCAAAGATCGAAATTCTGAGAAAAAACATAACTAAAGACCTGGAACAGCTGCCTCAAAAAAGAGAAGTACAATAACAATTTTACATGACAACTTTCTCCTTAACCTGCGCTTACGTCTGGGTCTGTTTATTCAAAGCAGAGGAACTAAAAGAGAGCAACACAATTTTTATTTGCAATGTAGACTACAGGGCCCGATTAGAATATCCGATTCCCTCAACATTCATTGGAAATTGCGTGGTGGGTCGTCCTGCAATTGTAGAGACGAGTGCTCTGTTAGAAGAAAATCGGATAGCCATGGCGGTGGAAGCATCTAGTAGAGCAATAAGAGGTTTGAATGATGATGGGCTTTTAGTAAGGGCTGAACAATGTGTTTCGAGGTTGATGAGTGTGGGGAAGAAGAGGATATTTGCAGCAGCTGGGTCGCCACGGTTTGAGGTTTATAGTGCTGATTTTGGGTGGGGAAAGCCAAAGAAGGTGGAAATGACTTCCATTGATAGTACTATAGCTATTTCTCTTTCTGATAGCAGAAATGGCGATGGAGGGATTGAAATTGGGATTGTTTTGAATAAACATGTTATGGATGCTTTTGTTTCTGTGTTTGCTCAAGGTCATCCTTAATCTGAAGCATAGGTTACCCTATTTCTATTTCTTTGTTCTTTTTTATAATTTCTGATTATGATCTGAAATTGACCGGGGCTGCATGAGAGAGGGAGAGGGCAGAGTGACGGAAAGAGAGAGATAAAAGAGTATTTATATAATTGGGTTAGGGTTGGCTTTGGGTGAAAGTCCTTATAGGTGTAAGTGAGTTAGAGAAAGAGGGAGGGAATGCCGAATGAAATAAAAAATAGGATTAGGGAAATTTTAGGGTATACATACTTATACAATGAGCTAGAGTTTAAATTAAAAATATAATCTTTATTAATTAAAAAATAAAAATATAAAAGAAAATTATCTAATCAATGTAGATTTTATAAAAAATACCTTTTAAGAAAAATCGTGATATTACATTCTACTCTCTTTAAAAACTTTTATCATCGAAAGAAAAATACACGAAATAAAACCGTACATAACGCACAATTCCTCATTATTTTAGTTTACAATTTTTTTAGAGGTCAATAACACCTCGTATGGCTTAGAATGTTACAAAATAACGTTAACTATGACATTAAAGTCATGCATGAATAAAATAATCTGACTCTATGC
This sequence comes from Datisca glomerata, assembly GCA_003255025.1. Classification (NCBI taxonomy): domain Eukaryota; kingdom Viridiplantae; phylum Streptophyta; class Magnoliopsida; order Cucurbitales; family Datiscaceae; genus Datisca; species Datisca glomerata. The sequence continues at coordinate 202,261 of QANY01005209.1, read as the reverse complement.
CATGCTATTCATGATTGAAAGATCCCACACTTAGTAGACTTATGAAAAGATGAAGTAACTTCCAATTAGTACAAATTTCATAATTCACAGCCATCAATTTAATAATTATGCATTTCAAGTCATACCATTAACAATCATATGGATAAGAAAATTCATATAACAATATAATTATTAGTCTCAAGATCTTTTTTATAATGGTCTTATAGATACTCATGTAAACATATGAAAGCACGTTAAGTAAAATATAACAGCATCATTAAATAAGAATACATAGGCACATACAAGTACAACACTCTAATTCCTGGCACGGCTCAAAAATCACTTTTGTAAAGAAAAACTTTTAATGTCTACAGAATCTCAAAACCTTAAGTTCTAATACCAAATTGTAACACCGGGAAAACTGATTGAGGTTATTTCGGTATTTTTAAAAATAACGCAGAAGTTAGGTCAAATTTTTTCATTTAAAATTTATTCATGATTTGTGTTATTTCATTAAATGCTACAAATCATGAATGCTTTTAAAAGAAATTTTTTTACATAGCTTCCGCGTTATTTTTAAAATTATTAAAATAACCTCGGTTGGTTTTCGGGATGTTACGACCCTCCTTAAAGAGTACGTTTTATAAAACCTACATTGATTAGATAATTTTTTTTTAAATTTTGATTTTTTATTTAATAAGGCTATATTTTTAATTCAAACTCTAACTAATTTGTATAAGTATGTATATCCTAGAATTTCCCTAATCCTATTTTTTTTATTTCAATTGGCATTCCCTCCCTCTTTCTCTAACTCACTTACACCTACCTATAAGCACTTTCACCCAAAGCCAACCCTAACCCAATTATATAAATGCTCTTTTCTCTCTCTTTCCATCACTCTGCCCTCTCCCTCTCTCACGCAGCCCCTGCACGAAACCCCCCTATGTTTTCCTTCTTCGACTTTGTCTACTCAAGGGGCGGCTTTTGAGCCGCGAAATTATAAAACGGGACCTTAAATATATAAAACAATAAATTTAATTAATTTTATATATTAATTAATTTTTAAATTTTATTTTATTTTTACTTTTCACTTTATAAGATTTCTTTTGTCATGGACATTATATATAAATATTTAATAATAGGTTTATTAAATGAAAAATCATTGTCAAACTTAAATAGAACAAGGTTGAGTTGTATTAATTGTAAGATTATATCTAAATGAAAAATATATATTATCCTAAGGAAATACATATGTGTACAACCATCAGGAAAATAAAAATTAATTATATATGAATATACGTTGATTCATTCATTTTTTTTAGTTTTTGATTAACAAAAATGCAAAACAAAATAGTAAAGAAAACATAAAAGAATGAGAAATTAGAATTTTTTGGAATTTTTATTTATATCTGATAGATCTAAAAATTTTAAAAATTAAAGATTATACAAAAAACCTATATAACACAAGAAAAATATAATATTAACAAATATTTTATTTATTTTTTAGTGATTAAACTTTGAAGCACACACCACAAGGTCGTAGGTTCTAGTTTTAATATTTTACAATTTCCTTAAAAATAAATTTGGCAAAAAAATAGATACAAGATTTGTGAAGAACACAATATATATTATTTTACAACAAATAAAATTAAATAAGTGATTTCTCTCAAAAAAATAGATTAAATTATAATTAATTATTATATAATTAATAATATTAATCAAAATGGGCTCTAGCCATTGAGGGACCCTGGCCTAGGCATTAAGCCGTCGTTGGTCTCCGCTCTGCACTTCGACGACGCCATCATCGCTAGCAAGCATCATCTGATTCTCACCATCATGCCCTATTATTTTAAGAAGATTTACACTCTTGGCAGCAACGGTTGGCTCGATTCGTAGACGTAGTTTCATTGTTTGTTTTCAGAGTTTAACTTTCGTGCTTCATTAGTGGGCGATCAGGTAAGTAGAATTTTATGCTTACATAATTTTTTGTCATATTCTGAAAAGTTATTATGAGTGATTCTATCCCGTGATGCTCTTGTTTGTTTTCACCTATGTGATGATTTAATTGTGATTGAATTATTGATTATATATTATCGTGTTGTTCATAATGTGTATATGTATCCTTATGGTACTGAATGAGAATATATATACATTTACACGCTAAGGTTTATAAAATAACAATAATAAAGAACAAATATAAATAAAAGCTTAAAAAGACTATGTGTATGTTTATGTCATGAAATGGGCAAGTGAGAAATAAGACGTGATGGACCAGCGAACCCGACAATGTATAATGATTAATGTGAATGAATGATCATTTGGCTTGTCCAACGATATTACCAAGGATCTAATAGTCAAAACGGTTTTCATGATAATGACCCACAACACGTCTGATTGGTTAAACATTACACAAGTGAGCTCACGACTAAGGTAAAAAAAAGAATGCAATAAAAATAGTAAAGAAAATAATGCGACAAAAAGTCTACATGAAAGGACTTTAATGGAAGATGTAATGTTAAAGCAAAGACGACAAAACGATAAAAGTATTTAGTATATGTCAAACACAATGCTTATGTATATTATTAAGATGGATTGGAGGTGTATGCGTTTGTTATGTATGTGTAAAATTTTACTTACTGAGTAATTTTCTATTCACTCAATTTTATATTAAATTTTTCAGATGATGAGAATCATGGTGATAAATGTGAAGAGTTTTTTAGGCGTTTTGGCACGATACGAGAAATTAAGTTTAATTAGTTGAGTAATTTACTATTTTAAAGTTGATTTTAGTTTGTTATTTATGAAAGATCATTGAAGAATTATTTAAGCTTAATGATGTTTTTTTATGAATTTCTAATCTTAAATTTTTGAAACGTGTTTTGAGTTTTTCTCTAATAAATGTGGTATTTCATTAAATACCACAAATCATGAATTGATTTTAAAAGAAAAAATTTAACAACTAGCTTCTGTGTTATTTAAAAATTATAAAATTAAGCTCAGTCGGTTATCGGGGCGTTACAATATTTCTGTTAGACCATGGTCTAATAAGTGTTAATTTTAAAACAATACCAACTAGACCACAGTCTAGCATAATTTTATGGCTAGACCGTGGTCTATCAACCTGGTATGTAAAAAATGTTGGGGAATAAGAAAATGTAAGATTGAATTTTAACTCTACAAGAACTAAAAAATACTTAAAAAGGGAAGTTGAGTCTTTATATCATGAAGTCCTCTCCCAAAGATCTTTCTCTAAAAAAAATCCATCAAACAATTACAATTTTGTTTTCTGAATTTTGTGTTAGATATTATTCGGGAACAAAACATCTACACTAATCCACCGTTATTTGTCTTAAAAATAACATTTTATCATATTTTGAGAAAAAGCGAATTAATAACCATTGATATTTAAAAAGAAATATATTTAGTATCATATTATTTATTTTCAACTCGTGTGAGTAAAATCAAGATAGTGTTATATTGTTATTAATTTTATTTACTGATTTATTATTATTTAATAAAATTCTAAAACATCTTGTATTTTTAAGAAAAAATAAGAGTATATAGTAGAAATTTGCAATAAAAAGTAAAAGAAAAGTGATGGAATTGAAATAAAGTTTTTGGTTTCAAATTTTATTTTATACTCGGCCTCCTTTTTTTATTTACATTGCAAATTTAATTTTTTGTTTGTAATTTTTGTGTACCTATAGTTTTGTTACATATAAAATACTGTATAACTATTTTTTTTAAAAATGCTACAATTAAATTATATTTTAAATTATGTTATTCGAATTTTTATAGTGACAACTTACTTTTTCTCTCTATAAAAGTAGATTAATAGAAAGTTACAGTTTTCTCTATATAATTAAATAATATGTCAATTCATTAAAAGTTATCAAATTAAGATTATTTATTGATTTCTTATTTTTTCATATATATTTAATATGTGAATGTAATTAAACTATCAATGCTCACTTTGATCAATTTGTTATAATTTTAGAAATATTAAATTATTAAATGTCATTTATAAATTAAAAGGTTATTTTTGGTGATGCATTAATAATAAGTTGACAAATTATTTAAAAATGATTATACACACCCCACTTTTAATATATTATCGATATAGATGAGAAAAATTTCATCTTATAAGCTCGAATTTAGATTGAGAATGCTCAATATTTATTGTAGAGCCATGTTAAGCCAACAAGTCCCTAGCCATGTTAAGCCAACAATTTAATGCAGAATCTTGTTGTTAAGTACCATTACGATATGTTACTACATATGACTTACATTTCGGGACACTAGAACATTTCTTTATACGTTACGCTGAAACTTTTAGGATTTATTTACTTTTATTAGTTGCCAAAAGAAAGGCACGTTTTGTAATGAATTGCCTAAATATTCTTTATTTATCGAGTTTCAGGGTAATTCATTCATAGTTATATTGCTCTATATAGATGATATGATCATTAAGGGGAATAATGAGCAGAAAATCTATGATCTTAAAAGGTTTCTAAGCAGCTAGTTTCAGGTTAAGAATCTAGGACATTTGAAGTTCTTTCTTGGAATTGAAGTTGCATGTTCCAAAATTGGCATTTCTATTTGTCAACGAAAGTATACTCTTGGCATACAAGAAGAGACTGGTTTACTTGAAGCAAAACCAACAAAATTTCTCATGAAACATAATTTGAAATTAACCCTGACTGATGGAGATCTCCTCAAGGATCCAACTTACTAACGTGGATTAGTTGGAAAGTTAATTTACCTTACTATCACAAGACCAGAGATCACTTATTCTATATCTGTACTCAGCCAGTTCATGCAACAACGAAGAAAGCCACACCTTGATGCCGCACATCGTCTTCTAGGATACCTGAAAGAAGCTCATGGACAAGGGTTGCTATTTCAACACAAAGTCAATTAAATTTGATTGATTATGACTGGATATCCAACTACTCAACGATCAGTTATAGTTTATTGCATCTTACTTGGCAAAGCTCTTGTGTCTTGAAAAAGTAAGAAGCAAACCACGGTATCTAGATCGTTGGTAGAAGCTGAATACAGGGTCATGGCGGCCATCACATACGAACTTACTTGGCTAAGGTATCTTTTGAAAGATTTATTTGAGCATCGGGAATCGGCAAAGCTATTTTGTGATAATTAGGCAGCAATGCATGTTGTAGCAAATCCAGTGTATCATGAACGGAGTAAACACATAGAGTTAGATTGTCACACAGTACGCGAACGAATTCATAGAGGAAAGATCGAGATAATTTATTTGCTTGGAATAAAAATTTCTCCGGTATTCGAGTTAACTCTTTTTGAATTTTATTTTTGCCCAACTTCAACAAATTGCCGATATGTTTACCAAACCGTTGGGACAAATTACTCTTCAATCACACCTTTTCAAGTTGAGTGTTCTTCACATCCACACGCCAACTTGAAGAGGAGTATTAAAGAAAAGAAACCACCCTACAACTATAGTTTACGTTTTGGGAAGACATGGGCTTGACTCCACTGATTGGAGCAATTGTAGGGATTCTTGTTGTATATAGAGTGCACTTACCTAGTGTGAATTTCATTATTATGTATAAAGCTCTGTATCCTTTATACGTTTCATTTTCAATTCAATATGCAAAGAAATTCTCCACTTTTTTCATTATTATGTATAAAGCTCTGTATCCTTTATACGTTTCATTTTCAATTCAATATGCAAAGAAATTCTCCACTTTTTTCTGTTTTCTTCCTTCTTTTTACACCTCTCAAGGAGATTAAAGACACTGTTTTGATGGAAGTCCACACACTGTTCGAAGGAAGTCCTCAAAGAAATATTGTAACGTGGAATGCAATGATTCGTGGGTATTTTTTGAATGGGCTTTTTCTTCAGACTTTGTTTCGTTCTTTGATGAAGCTTCCCTCAATTTGGGTTTTCTTTAATCCATTTGGAAGAACAACACCCAGTCGCTCCAAGCATTTGACCCGAATCGAGCTTTATTTTTATGGGAAAGTTGTGGCAAAACAGGGCATGTCGTGTTTTTTATTGGAACCGAAATGAGAGAGAGGTTCTCATTAAGGTAGAAGTGAAAAAATAGGTGCGTATTTGGGAGGAAAAAGAAGTGAGTGAAGGGTCCAATATTTAATGGGTTAAAAATAAAGGACATAGATGACATGGCATTTTAGATGCCACATATTGAAACTATCCAGGTAATTGCTAGCAGTGTAATATGTTAACGGACTGTGTACGTCTATTAGTAAAATTGTAATGAAATGTCTAACGTAGAATGGTAACTAAACTGTAGGATTTTGTTTGCTACTTTTTAAAGTGAAAAATTAAATTTAAAATTCATCTCAAACTGTTGGGGTAAAAGTTCATTTTATCCATATTTATATATTGTTTATATTACACTTTTTCACATATATTTATATATACTTATATATATGTAATATTTATATTATTATTTATTATTGCAATATGCATAAACACGCAGATGAGGTATATATACTTGCATATATAACAAATATATATATATATATATATATATAGGAGAGAAGAGAGATAGGGAGAAACTTTTGAAATATTTTATGAAAGAAAAGAGAGAAGATCATGTTGTGTTGTGGTGGAGAGAAATTTTAGAAGAGAGAGAAGGAAAGAATAATTAGAGATAAGAAAAATTAAATTTTAAGAGAAAGGAAATATGAGCGAGAAATAATAGTTTGAGAGTAAAAGAGTAACTGTATATAGTATTAAATGCCATTTTGCCATTTAAAGTGTTATTTTTTAGGTTTATTTGAAGATGTGTGACTTTTTTATTAACTTTAAATAATGTTGCTATATGTATAAAAAGTCCCAACTTGAAACCAATAGCTTATGTAAAGTTGTACTACATCCTTATGAAATTAGGAGAAAAAAATTACAGCTTTTAGAAAAAAACTAAAAAAAATAGCCATCCCTAATTCTATAGAAAAAAAAATGGTGTTGGAAACTAAGCCGCGCCGGCACCAACGCAATCATATGTAATGTTCAAAAATTTAAATAATATATACTATGTCTATAAAATATAATGCATATATCACATAACTATATTTAATATATATTATATATTATGTATACAATTTGAAATTTGAAAACTACAACACAAGGTGCAAAATATTAATAGGTGCGCCGAATTTTTCTTTTCTGATTAGTTGTGGTTATTTTTTATAAATTTTTTTAAACATGTACCTATTTATGGTGATTACTATATAAAATTCACAAACTCTTGTCAATTATTCAAATTGAAGCATAACAAATGATGAGAATTTGGAAACACTCTCATTTATGGGATTTGAAACCTAAAAAGTACTCTTTTAAAAGGTGGCTTTCTACACAAATAACTATATAATATAACAGAAACTTAATATAAAAATGGTCTACACATTAAATAATCTCATCAAATATAGTCACTTACTATGTGCCCAATAAATAGAAATAGAAAATGAGGCTTTGATTATTATACCCTTACGAAATTCATGTTGCTTCTCTATCATCTCTCCTAAAATTTCTCTCCCTCACAGTAGTATATTCTCTCTTCTCACTCATGAAATATTTCAATCAAAATCTCCCTCTCACTCCACTCTCATAATTATAGAATTTTTCTCTCAACTATCTCAAAATATTCAAAAAAATTCCTCATCTCTCTGAAAATTTTCTCAAAAAAATCTAAAACATTAAAAAATCCCATGCTTCCATCATATGATCAAGTAGATTATAGGGTATGGAATATACCCAAAATCCCTAGTAAATAAATTTATAAATCAACATGATATCTTACTTCCATCAAACCTTAGCATCATATAAAAAATAATTAAAAATATATATATTCCTAGAAAAGAGCATGAAACGTGTCTATTTTCTCCTAATGTAATTAAACATCATATCGAATAAGGATATAATTTTATTCACTTTGGTTTAGTCCAGACTGGAGTTAAACCACTCACAAGGGGAGGCCTAAATATATATGTCTTGTTAGCCTTACGAGATGCAAGATTTATAAATTTTAATGATAGTATTTTAGGATTAATTGAATCTTCACTTTGTAATGGTCCAATCCATTTCGATTGTTTTTCAGATTTGTCTGTTAGTTTAAGAGACCTCCATATTCGTAAATCTTTATCTTTAAATATCAAAACTAATGGTTACCAAATTCTAGAAGGTTCCCAAGCCCTAGCTTTGATTTTTAGAATACAATACGAAGTCACCAAAATCAATATGAATTTCCAAGCTATCAATAGTAGTCCAAAAAATCACACCCTATTGATTCAATCTAACCAAAGTAATGTCAATATTAGAGTCCCTAAAACAATTAGGTGGTCTAATATTATTTTGCCTACAATTGGCTTTTAACCAATGAAAGCCAGCCAACTCAAATTCAGCGCCCAATTGAAGATATTGATTACCAGCAATACATGAATGGTACTGTTAAAAATAATTTTCAATCTTCTACGTTTAATCTTCAAATTATGGAGTATAGTCAATCTAGTACCCCCAGAAATTCCTTTTTTGTATCATCTGTTAATAATGATCAAGATCTTAGGATTCAACAATTAGAACAAGAATTAAAAAATTTTAAAAATAAAAACTTAAAACTTGAAGGCATAGTCACGAATTCTCAAGTCAGTCAGTCAGTCTTTGATAATAAATATGAACAATCTGATGAACCTAAACACCCACTAAATCGGATTTCCAGCAAACCTTTCATCCTATAATCCTCAACTTTTAGTTTTAAATTTAGGCACACTGAACCAAGAATACAAACCTGATTGGGAATGTCTAACCCAACACAATAACGACCCAACCGATCTCAGTAGACGTTATAGGTTCATATATGCATAAAATATGGAAAAAAGAAAAATCGTACTTGCTGAATGGAAGACGTTCATGCAAAAATTCAGAGTTGACATGTTTTTCCTTGATATCGAAGATATTTATAAAAAGAATGTTAATGTAATTTTTAAATCTAAATGGGTCAAGGAAGACTTTAGTATGGTGTCTGCTAGTCATCCACCTCCTGAAAAAATTAAAATCAATCATAAAAATTATTTAATCATTGCTTTTCCTTTTAGGATTTCAAAGGTAGAAGAACCCAATAAAAAGGTAGTTGAACAACTCAAATACACCAATCGAAATTTAATTACAATAGATAATCAATTAGATAAAATTGAAAATAAGGTTGATGATCTTGATGAACTAAATCCAATGAATCTCTAAAAGAAACACCTTTAATAAATCTTTTAGAAAAAACCACTTTGAATATTGTTCCCCTTAAATAAAGGATTGATAAAATTCTTCAGAAATTGAAGAATAAATCAAATGAGTCATCTACTTCTGTTAAGGTAAGTAATCAGGAAAGTAGTCCTGATTCAAAAAGTCATAGGTTAGAATCCACCTATGAATCACTCACAATCAATGAATCTTCAAACATCCATAATATTGAAGAATCATTTAAAAATTTAGAAATTAATAAATTGGAAAGGAAGTGGCATAAAACGCCTATTCCTCCAGACATCCAAATTACTAAATCATCCTTAGTGAATTAATTTTATGTTTCTGTAGAAAAATTATACGAATGAAATATTGATGGTCTTTCTGAACAGGAAGTCCTCAACAAATTACGACACATGGCTATGGTAGTCAACAGTTATATTATCACACACAATCTGCCTCACAATGAGGTAATCAAACTTTTAGTCACAAGATTCAAAGGAATGTTTCATTATTGGTGGGAAAAATATCTCACAGAAGAATCCAAAATTGACATCCTTTCAGCAGTAAAGATTGATGCTGAAAGAACCCCAATTATTGGAGAAGATCAAGAAACAATACATGATGCTATCAATACACTTCTTTACACAATAATCGAACATTTTATTGGAACGCCAAGTAATATTACTTCACGTATCCATGATCAATTGACTAATCTTAGGTGTCCAACCCTAAGTGATTTTGACTGTACAAAAATATATTTTTATCCAAAGTAATGACAAGGGATGATAGCAATCAACCATTTTGGAAAGAAAAATTCATCAATGGTTTACCCAATTTATTTTCCTATAAAATTGGGACAGTCCTTAGTAATGACCTAGGAAACATAGACTATAACAGTCTTACCTACGATACTATAATTACTACGATATAAAAGGAAGGTCTAAAAATATGCGTATACACGAAAAGCAATAAACAAATTAAAAAATAAAATAAAATTGCCAAATACGAATTAAGAAATTTTTGCGAGCAATATGATTTTCTCGCTATTGCTTCTTCTCAAAAGAATAGGAAAAAATCTCATTTAAACCCTAGAATGACCTACAAACCTTATAGTAAAAAATACCATAAAAATAAAAATAAAAATTTTGACAAATACTTTTTAATAAATAAAAAAATTGACAAACACTTCTCTATGAATAAAAATTATTCTAGAAGAAAATTCAATAAAAAATTTATTGATAAGGGTAAATTAAGTGTTTAAATGTGGCTAGAATGGTGATTTTTCCAACACTTTTCAAGTCAAAAATAAAATTCATCAATTCAAAATATCTGATGAAGATAAACAAGAATTGTTTAAAATTCTAAAAATAATAGATTACTATGAACGTAGTAATGAAGATTTAGAAGAATTGAAATTATCTGAATCTGAAGAATTAAACACTTCGAGTTCTGACCGTGATTCTCCAAACATCTTTATGTGATGTAAGGATAATTATTCAAAAAATTAATGTTTTAAATAAAAATGAGGAACAAGAAAATCTCTTGTTAGATTTAATTAGAAAAATTGAAAATTCTGAGTTACAACAAGAATACCTTGAAAGACTTAGAGAGGTAGTTCAAAAGAAAGAAAATACTAAGTCTAATAGTAACAATACTGTAAACTTTTCACAAACCCTTAAAAAATTCAACAAGGTTAAAGGAAATGAAAAAGAAGTTACCTTACCGGAACTTCAAAAGAAAGCTAAAAATATTGAAATTGTAATAAAAGAATGAAACACATAAATAACAAAAGAATTCATTCCTTTAAAAATAGAAAGTTTAATTAAGAATCATCAATCTAGTGAGCTAGAACAACCTAGTAAATTTCCAATTTCTGATAATGAGGTTGAAGAACCTATTATCAATAATCAAGACGATGATCACTTCATCCAAATCCTTAATTACATCAAAATCAAAAAATGACACATAATGGTCAGAATAATAATTCAAGATTTTGATTTCACATCAATAGCGCTGATTGATTTAGGAATTGATTTAAATTGTATGCAAGAATGACTAACTCCAAATACTTTAGGAAGACAAGAGAACCTTTGTCATATGCCAATGGTACTCGAATACAAATCAATTACGAAATCCCCAAAATTCATATTTTTCAAGACAATGTATGTTCTAAAAATTGTTTGTCCAAGTAAAAAATATGATTGATAAAATTATTTGAGGTTTACCATTCATTTTCCTGTTGTATCATTTTATCATATAACATGATGGGATAATTACTTATCCCATGGATAAACCTGTTAAATTCAAATTTCTTTCTTCCTCACAATGAGAAATTGAAAACTTTAAAACAAAATTTTGTTTTCAAATCCATAAATTTAATTTCTTGTAAAGAAAGACAATTGTGTTTTCAACTTGATGAATTAAGATTCAAAAGAATTGAAGAACAACTTCAAAATTCTATTCTTCAAAAATAAATTAAAATCTTTGAACAAAGAATCTGTAAAGAATTATGTTCTAACATTCCAAATGCTTTCTGGCACAGAAAGAACCATTCGGTTAGTCTTCTTTATATCAAGGGATTCGATGAAAAGAATATCCCTACCAAGGCATGACCAATTCAAATGAATTCTAAAATATTTGAGTTCTGTAAGAAAGAAATTGCAAAACTTTTCAATAAAAATATTATTAGAAGGAGCAAGTCTATTTCGTCTTGCTCGGCCTTTTATATCCAAAACCTAACAAGAGGGACTTAATCAATAGACTTGGAGATGTTGTCGTATTCTCTAAGTTTGACATGACATTTGGATTCTGGTAAATCCATATAAATGAGAATGACAAATATAAAACAACATTTGTAAATCCATTTGGCCATTACGAGTGGAATGTAATGCATTTTGATCTTAAAAATGCTCCCAGTGAATTCTAAAATATAATGAATGAAATATTTAATCAATTTACTGATTTCTCGACTATTTATATTGATGATGTTCTCATTTTTTCTAGATCAATAGAATAACATTAGAAACATCTTGAATTATTTGATAGGATAATAAATCAAAATAGTTTAGCTATCTTTACAAGTAAAATTAGACTATTTCAATCCAAGATTAGATTCTTAGGATTTGAAATACATCATTTCATTATTAAAACAATCGACCGAGTAATACAATTTGCTGACAATTTCTCTGATGAAATCCTAGACCAAACCCAATTGATTTCTAGGATCTTTAAATTACATAACTGGTTTTTTAATAAATTAAGAATTGATTGCGAGCCTCTCTTTGAAAGATTTAAGGAAAATCCCCCTCCTTGGACTTCTGTCCACACCAATTTAGTTAACAGAATTAAAATACATGTTAATACACATCCTTATCTTGGCATCCCCTCAAATCATTCTTTTAAAATTATCCAGACTGATGCTTCTAAAATTGGATATGGGGGTGTCTTGTTATAAAAAAATATTTCCAGATTCTCCAGAATAAATTGTTAGATTCATATATGGAACCTGGACGCAATCACAATTTAATTATTGTACAATGAAAAAAGTAATCTTATATGTTGTATTATGTATACAAGAATTTCAATGACTTGTTAAATCAGAAACTTTCTTAAAAATTGACGGTAAATCTGCAAAACATGTTTTGGAAAAGGATGTTAAAAATATTGCTTCCAAACAGATTTTTGCTAGATGACAATTCATTCTCAGTATTTTTTATTTCGATATTGAATTCATTCTAGGTATCAACAATTCAATTCCTGACTTCTTGATTCGATTTACATGGACGTTAAGGTGGGGTCTAGGCTCCAGGCCTCAAAAAATACAATCAAAGAGGATCCTTCAACTCGACAATTGGCCCTCAAGCCCAAATCAAATAGGAGTCTTCTGTTCCTAGACAAGCCCAAATGACAATACTCAAGTCCATCTAACCCAACTACTAATAGGCCTTGGTCAACCAATTTGACCCATTCTTAGTCTATAAACATTTTGATCCACAATTGGTCATTCACCAATCAATCATCAAATACAAAAGCCCATCCCCATATTACAGGAAGACCTCTAGTAAAAATATTTTTCACAATAAGCCTTTATTTGCTCACTTAAAATATCCAATTGAAATAGCGAAATCCCATTTTCTTCTGGATTTTCATTCTGTTCCAGGACACGAAGATAAAAATCTTAGTTTAGAAGGAAATATTATCAGACCAACAACTAGTTTAGAAGGAAATATTATCTATCATTTCTTCTACATCCTCAAAATCATAAGCATGGAGAAATGGAAAATACATCATTCAGGATTAAAAAGCCTTTTGAATAAAAAATTAATATTATTATTTTGACTATGTTGATGTCTGGCAAATAATTTTCTTGCATCAAAATAGTGAATTTTCTCATTCTTGGTTTCTAATTTTTTTTATAAAAGTTTCAAAGTCAATTTTTCAAAATGATTTTTAAGATGGTGGTCAATCTATGATCATGTCTTAGAATTATTCCCAATTGAAATTCAAAAGAATTTTATTTTATTTTTACAATTATTCAAACCCTCAACAATTGATGTCTCTTTTCTATCAATACTTTATAAACAAATATAAAATTTCATGGATCCTAAAATGTCAATATTCCATTGAAGAATAAATTCTCACCAGGTAATATTATGTTAAGTAGTGGGACAAGTTTAATACCCTAAAAAGCTCTGCTTCCATAAGTAACGTATTTGTAAATATCCATCAACAATTGAAATTAACCAAACCTTCTCATGTGGCCCCATAAAAAATTAAAGATCCAATCTATTTGATCCCACAAATAAATCCACAAATCAAATCCTCCAATTCATCCCAAGAATCTAAGCCTAAATCAAAACCTTATCCAAAGGGAAAAACCAAGGCTACTAAATCAAAATCAAAGCAGGAATTAATATAAGAGATGCTTCTCCTCCTTGAAGATAATATTGATTCGGACTCTGAATCATCAGTAGAGTTCAGACATCCAATCAAAATAAAAAATCAAGAAGGTCAATCACCAAAGACTCTCCCTCAGAAATTGAAGGGAAAATCACAAGATCGCATTCAATCACATGTTCGTGTTTTTCTCCAATGGCTTATGATTCTTTCCAAGACACACAAAACCCATTTAACAATATCAATCTCAATGACGATGAGTAAAGGAAAATAATTTACCTTTGGCCAAATGTCAATGTTTGAATAAAATCAAAATCAACTAATTAATGTATATGATGACACCACAACACAATGCAACGATCATAATGATCTTCAAGACAAGCAATAATGTATTCTCCACAATCAACAATCAAAGTATAAGAATCCAAGATAGAAATTATCAAGGAATCCAATGTACAAAAAATAGTGACAACGAAAGAATTTGGGACGAGCAATTTTTAAAATTGAATTTTTAGACAAAACAATAAAAGAATTTCTGATACTGGAGGGAACTTTTTTCATCATGCCTGACGGATTTCAAATAGGTCATAGGCATGCAGTGGAGTCCCTAACTAAAAGAATCAATATCACTTTCAGACATCATGTAAGAATGATGAATGGATCAATTATAGAAGAGTCTTCTACTCAATAATTGCCCTTAAGGCCCAAGTTAAAGAGGAGTCGTCTACTTTTAACCAAGTCAGATTATCAATACTTGGGTCCATCAAACTCAATTACCAACCAACCCATTAAATAATTTGATCCCTTCTCAATTACTCAATCACTTGACCAGCCAATTACAAAATATAGGGAATCATCCTTTTAAAAAAATACACAACGGAAATCTCTTTCATATTGAGCCTCCATTTGCTCATCTAAAGGATCCTATCCAAACTGCCAAAACCTATTTCATTCCCAAATTCTATTATGTCCCTGAATACAATGACAAAAATCTCAGTTTCTATAGAAATACTCTCTTAGAAACAAAATTCATAAATATTAGCCCAACCAAAATTTCTGAAGAAAAGATCATTTATCATTCCTTCTACATTCTCAGAATTTTAACATTGAAGGATTGGAAAATCCATCCTTTAGCTTTCAAAATACTTTCAAATAAAAAATAATACAATTATTTTAACTATATTGATGCTTGGCACATGATTTTCCTACATCAAAATAGTGATTTTTCCCACTCGTGATTTTTAAATTTCAATAAAAATTAGAAAATTAGTTTTCAAATTGGTTCTTAAATTGATGGTCAGTCTATGGCTCTATTTTAGAATTATTTCCAATTGATTTTCAACAAGCTTTTAATTTATTTCTGGAAATATACAAACACTCACTAATTGAGGTTTCTTTTCCACAAATTCTTTGCTTTACAAGTAAATTCAAAATACCTTGGATTTTAAAATAGCAATACTCAATTGAAGATGGAATCCTCACCAGACAATATTATGTTAAATGGTAGGATAAATTTGATGTCCTTCAAATCATTGCCTCCATTAACCACAAATATGCAAATATCAACCCCAAATTTAGATTGACACAAAATCCTTAACCCATGCCACATTAAAAATTCATGAGTCTATTAACTAAGATCTACAAGCCAAATCCTTCAGTTCAAAAACATCCAAAGAACCTAAACCCTAATCCAAACCCACTTCAAAGAGTAAATCAAAAGTCACAACGCCTAAATCTGAATTAAGGCAAGAATTAATCTAAAAAAGCTTCTCATATTGGAAGACAATAGTAAATCTAACCCTGAGTCATCTGCAGAGCCAAGTCACCCAATTAAACCAAAACTCTAAAAAATCATCCAAAAAGGTTACCCTTCAGAGATTGAAGAATCCATTTAGTAACATCAGTCTTAGTATGATTGATGAAAAATAATTCACCACTGGCAAAATGCCATTGATGGAATCACCAGTCAATCAAGAAATTTGAAATAATAATTCAAATATCATGATGGCCCTCCTGTATAATGCAATGGTCATAATAATCTACAAGACAAATAATAATGACTTCTCCAACAATGATTCAACAATGAGAGTACAAGAATCCAAGATAACAATTATCAAGGATAACAATTATCATTGTCAATAATGACTCTCAAACAGCAATAGTCATAATGACTTTTTCAAAATACATCAACAACCAGGACATAAGCGTCCAATATAGCAATTATCAAAAAACGACAATAGTGCCGTCTCCGTAAAAAAACAACAATCAAGACATTAAAATCGAGAAAACAATTATCGAGGAATCTTTATAATTTATCTTTTTCTATAATAATTATACTAGTTGTCGAATAATTAGGCAACTATTTATGCTTTTTACTGTTCTTAGTCAAAAGTAGAAATTTAAAATATTTTTACTTTTGTAGAATAGAATAGTACTGGTAAGTGATGGGTTCCCAGTGAACTCCACTTCTCTTGCCTATAAATAGGTTGTCTTCTCCCATTTGTTCCTCAAAATTGGTTTTACACTCTTAACAATTTTAAGAGAAAAACTTGTTTGAAACAAAGCTCTCTTCTTCCTCGTCTTTTGTAATCTCTTCTTCTTTTTTCTTCAACATTAAAGAGCACTAATTAATCGTAGCCAATTAATTATCTTCAATCTTGTAAGTTTTGAATCTTACTTCAGATAACAATTTTACTATTTTTTTGTTTGAATTCTTGCATCTAAATATCCGATCATTAAATACTTAAATTATATGCAATTCCGCCTGTTTTGGTATAAGAGCCAAATCTGGTAGAGTATATTTACTATTTACTTAATTAATCTTTCATCTTAATACCCTATTTTTAAATACTTAATTTATACATAATTCCTTCTATTTTGGTATCAAAGCCAAACCTGGTAGGGTGTTTTACTATTTAAATTAATCTACTTAATTATTATTATTCACCGCCTTTATGACTAGTTCTTGTTGCTATTGTCACTCAACTGCTTACTTGAATAATTGCTTTTGTTTAATCTCACTCTCCTCCCCAATGACTGGTTATTTTTATGCTTGATTAGTTCTCTGTAATCTTTGATTCTTTAATATGTGAATCTGACGTTTCAATTTCTATTTGGTTAGCTTCAGGCACCTCAGTAAGACCTCTTAGATACGTAAATCTTGATGATAGGGTGGTTGTAGGGGCAAAGAGGTGAAGAGTCAACCTAGTACGAGGTTGTAGAAGTCATAGTTGGTTTAATAATAAAAATACAATATGAAATTTTCAATCATAAGAATAATTTAGTTATTTAAGCCACAAGTAGATTATTTAGAAGTAATTATTTTTGTAGTGATAGGTTATAATAACTTCAATACCATACATAATCAACGAAGAACGCTTTGAATACTTAGCAGATGATCAAGTAGATCTTAGGGTATGGAATATATTCAAAATCCCTAGAAAATAAATTTATAAATCAACATGGTCTGTTGCTTCCTTCAAGACTGAACATCATATAAAAACAATTCAAAAAATATATGCTCTTGGGAATGAGTATAAACTTATCAATTACTTTCCCCCAATGCAATTAAACATCACATTGAAAAATGATATAATTTCCTTCACTTTGGTTTAGTCCAGATTGGAGTTAAACCACTCACAAGGAGAGGCATAAATACATATGTCTTGTTAGCCTTGTGTGATGACTATCCAACAGTAATAGTCAGAATGACTTTTTGAAAATACATCAACAACTAGGACATAAGCGTCCAAGATAATAATTATCAAGAAACGACAACAGTACCCTCTCTGTAATAAAGCAACAATCAAAACACGAAGATCGAGATAATAATTATCGAGGAATCCTTGTAATTTATCTTTTTCTATAATAATTGTACTAGTTGTGAAATAATTAGATAACTATTTATGCTTTTTACTGTTCTAAGTTAAAAGTAGAAATGTAAAATGTTTTAACTTTTGTAGAATAGAATAGTGCAGGTAAGTGATGAGTTCCAGAGTGAACTCCTCTTCTCTTGCCTATAAATATGTTGTCTTCTCTCATTTGTTCCTCAAAACTGGTTTTGCACTCTTAATGATTTTAAGAGAAAAACTAGTTCAAACCTGGTTGGGTTTATTTGTTATTTTCTTAATTAATCTTGCATCTTAATACACTGTCTTTAAATAATTAAATTATACGCAATTCCACCTCTTTTGGTTTCAAAGCCAAACCTAGTAGGGTGTTTTACTGTTTATATTAATCTACTTAATTATTGTTCTTCACCATCTTTATGGCTGATTTTTGTTGCTATTGTTACTCTTACTTGAATAATTGTTTTATTTAATCTTACTATCTACCCATGTGGCAAGTTATTTTTATGTTTGATTATTTCTATGTAATCTTTAATTCTCTAATATGTGAATCTGACGTATCAGTTTCTATTTGATTAGCTTGAGAAACCTTAATAAGACCTCTTAGATACGTAAATCCCAAGGGTATGGTGGTTGTAGGGGCAAAGAGGTGAAGAGTCGATCTAGTAGCAGGTTGTAGAAGTCATAGCAGGTTCAATAATCCAAATATAGTATGAGCCATTAGTAAATTATTTAGAAGTAATTCTTCTTGTAACAATAGGTCTACAATAACTTCAATACCAGACATAATCAACGAAGAACACTTTGAATACTTAGCTGATGATCAAGTAGATCTTAGGATATGGAATATACCCAAAATCCCTAGTAAATAAATTTATGAATCAACATAGTTTGTTGCTTCCTTCAAGGCTCAGCATCATGTAAAAATAATAGAAAATATATATGCTCTTGGGAAAGAGCATGAAACTTGTCAATTACTTTCTCCCAATGCAATTAACATCACATTGAAAAATGATATAATTCCCTTCACTTTGGTTTAGTCCACTGGATTTAAACTACTCACAAGGAGAGGCCTAAATACCTTTGTCTTGTTAGTCTTGCGTGATGCAAGATTTATAAATTTGCATGATAATATTTTAGGATTAATTGAATCATCACTTTGTAAGGCTCCAATCCATTTCTATTGTTTTCCAAATATCAAAAATAGTGGTTACCAAATCCTTGAAGGTGCACAACCCCTAACTTTAATTTTTAGAATGTATTACAAAGTTACCAAAACCAATATGAATTTTCAAGCCATCAATAAAAGTTCCAAAAATCAAACCCTATTGATTCAATCTAGCCAAAGCAATGCAAATATTAGAGTTCCTAAAACTATTGGTGGTCTTATATTACTTTTCCTACAAATTGGCTTGTAATAAATAAAAGCCAACCCACTCCAATTCAACATCCAACTGAAGATGTCGATTACATCCAGCAGTACATGGATGGTACTATTAAAATTAATTTTTAATCTTCCAGTTCTAATCCTAAAATTAGGAAGTATAGCCAGTATAGTAACCCTAGGAATTCCTTTTTTGGATCATATATTAATAATGATAAAGATCTTAGGATTCAATCATTAGAATAAGAATTAAAAAAATTAAAAATTTAAGACTTAAAGTCATGGCCACAGATTCTCAAGTCAATAAGCCAATCTTTGATAATAAGTCTGAACAATCTGACGAAACTGAAGCACCTATTGAATCGGATCTCAAGGAACCTTATCACATGTTAATCTCATCTCTTAGTTAAATTTAGGTACCCTGATCCAAGAATACAAACCTAATTGGTAAGATCTAACCCAACCCAATACTTGACCCAGTCAAATCTTAATAGACGAAATAGGTTCAGAGATACATATAATGTGGATCAAAGAAAAATCATACTTGCTGAATGGAAGGCGTTCATGCTAGAATTTAAAGTTGATATGTTTTTCCTTGATTATATTGAGGACATTTATGTGAAAAAATATTAAAGTAGATTCCAAATCTAAATGGGTTAAGGAAGACTCCAGTGTAGTACCTGCTAGTCATCCACCACCAAAAAGTATTATAATTAATCATAAAAATTTCTTAATCACTACTTCTCCTTTCAAGATTTCAAAGGAAGAAGAACCCAATAAACAGTTGTTGAAGAACTTAATTATACCAATCAAAATTTAATAACAATATGAAAATAATTAGATAAAATTGAAAATAAGGTTGATGATCTTCATGAATCTAAAATTAATGAATCTCTGAAAGAAACTCCTTCAATAAATCTTTAAAAAAAACTACTCTGAATATTGTTCCCCTCAATAAGAATATTGATAAAATGCTTCAAGAATTGAAGATTAAAACTATTGAATTATCTTCTTCTTTTAAGGTTATTAACCAAGACCGTAATTCTGAGTCAGAAAGCCATAAGTCAGAATCCTCCTATGAATCATCTATAATTCATGAATCTTCAAGCATTCATAATATTGAAGAAACAATTAAAAATTTAGAAATCAATAAATTGTAAAGGAAGTGCCATAAAAGGCCTATTCCTCCAGACATTCAAATTATTGAATCTTCTTTAGTTAACCGATTTTTTGCTTCTGTAGAAAAATTATACTAATAAAATATTGATGGTCTTTCTGAACAGGAAGTCCTCAACAAATTATAACACATGGCGATGGTAGCCAACAACTACATCACCACACACAATTTACCTCATAATGAGGTAATCGAACTCTTAGTCACAGGATTCACAGGAATGCTTCATTCCTAGTGGAAAAAATATCTGACAGAAGAATCCAAAAATATCATCCTTTCAGCAGTGAAGATTGATGTTGAAGGAACCCCAATTATTGGAGAAGATCAGGAAAAAATGCTTGATGCCATCAATACACTTCTTTACACAATAATTGGACATTTTATTAGAACACCAAGTAATGTTACGTCGCGTATCTATGACTAATTAACCAATCTTAGGTGTCCTACCCTAAGTGATTTTGACTGGTACAAAATGTATATTTGTCTAGAGTAATGACGAGGGATGATAGTTATCAACCCTTTTGGAAGGGAAAATCATCAATGGCTTACCTTATTTGTTTGCTAATAAAATTAGGACAGTCCATAGTGATGACCTAGAAAATATAAATTATAATAGTCTTACCTAAGGTACAATAATCACTACAATACAAAAAGAATGTCTAAAAATGTGCATAGACATGAAAATCAATAAATAAATTAAAAAATAAAATAAAGCTGTCAAATATGAATTAGGTAATTTCTGCAAACAATATGGTTTACCCGCTATTACTCCTTTCTAAAAGAATAAGAAAAATTCTCATCTAAACACTAGAAGAACCTACTAGTCTTATAGGAAAAAATACCACAAAAATAAGAATGAAAATTTTGACAAATACTTTTCAAAAAATAAAAAATTTGACAAACACTTCTCTAGGAATAAAAATTATTCTAGAAGAAAATTCAATAAAACATTTATTGATAAGAGTAAAATTAAGTGTTTTAAATGTGGCTAGAATAGTCATTTTTCCAACATTTGTCAAGTCAAAAATAAAATTAATCAATTGAGAAAGTATGATGAAAATAAACAAGAATTATTTAGAATCATAGAGTCAATAGAATATTATAAAAGTAGTAATGAAGATTTAGGAGAATTTGAATCTCCTGAATTAGACGGATCAAGCTCTTCTAATTCTGACAATGATTCCCCTAACATCTCTATGGGGTGCAGGAATAGAGGTTGTCAAAACATTAATGTTTTATATAAAAATGAAGAACAAGAAAATTTCTTGTTAGATTTAATTAACAAAATTAAAAATTCAGAATTAAAACAAGAATTCTTTGAAAGACTTAGAAAGATATTTCAAAAGAAAGAAAATACTAAGTCTAACAATAACAATATTGCATGCCTTTCACAAACCCTTGAAAAAATCAACAAGGTTAAAGGAAAGGAAAAGGAAGTTACCTTACAAGAACTTCAAAAAGAAATTAAAAATATTAAAATTGAAATAAAATAATTGAAATAATCTAATACAGAAATAACAAAAGAATTAAATCTTTTAAATATAAAGAATTTAATTAAATATCATGAATCTAGTGAACTATGAGAGCCTAGTAGATTCTCAATTTCTGATAATGAGGTTGAAGAACCCGTCACCAATCAAGATTATGATGATTTCATGCAAATCCTTAATCACATTAAAATAAAAAAATGCCACATCCAATCAAGATTATGATGATTTCATCCAAATCATTAATCACATTAAAATAAAAAAATGACACATAATGGTCAGAATAATAATTCAAGATTTTGATTTTACTTCAATGGCTCTAATTGATTCAGATGCTGATTTAAATTGTATACACGAAGAACTCATTCCTAACAAGTAATTCAAGAAGACAAAAAAATTGTGTCCTCTACCAATGGTACTGTAATGCATATTAATTATGAAATCTCCTAAGTTCATATTTGTCAAGACAATGTATGTTTTAAAACAACATTTATCTTAGTGAAAAATATGACAGATAAAATTAATTTAAGTTTACCATTCATTTCTCTATTATATCCATTTATCATAGAGCATGATGGGATAATTACTTAAGTCATGAAAAAAAACTCATTAAATTCAAATCTCTTTCTTTTTCTCACAATGTGAAATTGAAAATATTAAAACAAAATTCTATTTTTAAAACTATAAATTTAATTTCTTGTAAAGGAAAACTATTATGTTTTTTATAAGAGAATAAAATCCAAAAGAATTGAAGAATGCCTAAAAATCCTACTCTTCAAAATCAAATTAAAATCTTTGAACGAGAAGTTCCTCTTTAGTAATTAATTGCAAGCCCCTTAACAATATTTTTACATGGATAAGATATTCAATACCAAAGAAAAATGACTCAATCAAGAGACTTGGAGATGTTGTAAAATATGGATTTTGGCAAAATCAGATAAATGAAATTGATGAATACAATATTGCATGTGGTCGTTATAAATGGAAAATAATATCATTTGACCTTAAAAATGCTCCAAGTACAAAGAATGAAATTTTCAACCAAATCGCTGATTTCTTGATTGTTTGCATTAATAATATTATTATTTTCTCCAAATTTGTTACATAACACTGATTGAATTTCTAGATTATTTGCATTAGTAATATTTCCCCTAAATTTTCTTGGCAATACTGGAAACACTTTAAATTATTTGCCAAGATGATAAAACAAAACAGTTTAGTTATCTTTGTAAGAAGAATCAAGTTGTTTCAATCTAAGAATAGATTTACAAGACTTGAAATTTATTATTTCATTATTAAGGGAATTAATCAAATCATACAATTTGCTTTATTAAATCAAAAATTTCTTTCAATTAATTACAAATCTATAAAATATGTTTTGAAATTGCTTCCAAACAAAGTGTTTTTAGCAATTTTATATTTAATTTATCCGGTGCATTAATTATTAAATTTCTGACTTCCTTACTTATAACCTTTTGTAGGAAATCATTTCAAGATTCCACAATGGAAGAATATGAGAATTCTGGTCTATTAGAATACAGAAAGATAGAACCAATAATACTAAACCAAAAACTCCTTCAAAATAAAAAAGATCAATGGTAGGATTAGCCATTTTTTGTTCAAAAACTCCATTCATTAATTATTGTCATAATGGATTTGAATATCTAAGAATTGTATGGATTGATGAATTTGATGAAATTTTGAAAGATGTTGGGTTGAAGCATGGTTTCAATGCAGCACTAATTCAATGTTATGAAAAATGTGGAAAAATAGGTTTTACAAAGATAATGAAATTTGTTATGATGACAGAAAATTTTTAACTGTGAAACTATTGGGACAAGCAATTTTCAAAATTGAATTTTCTGACGAAATAATAATGATACTGGAAGGAACTTTCTTCGTCATGCCTGATGGAATTCAAAAAGTTATAGGCATACTGTGAAATCCTTAACAAAAAGAATTAGTATCAATTTCAAAAATCATACGAGAACGATGAATGGTTCAATAATAGAAGAGTTTTTGACGCAACAATTGTCCCTTAAGTCCCAAATCAAATAGGAGACTTCTACTTCTAACCAAGTCAATCAACAATACTTGGGTCCATCAGACTCAATTGTCAATCAACCTTGGTCAATCAATTTGACCCATTTTCAATTATTCTCAACCTTTAAATGCCCAATCATTCAAACAACCACAAAATACAAAAAAAATCATCTCAATATTTCAAAAAAATCCTCAACGAAAATCTCTTTTATATTAAGCATCGATTTTCTCATTTGAAGGATCCTGCCCAAATCGCCAAAGCTCATTTCATTCCTGAATTCCATTATGTCCTTGGACACGATGACAAAAGTCTCAATTTCTATAGAGACATTCTCTTAGAAACAAAATCCGCAAATATCAGCCCAATAAAAAATTCTGAAGGAAATATCTTGTATCATTCCTTCTACATTCTCAGAATCGTAACTATGGTGGATTGGAAAATCCATTCTTCAACTTTCAAAATACTTTTAAATAAAAAATATATATTTATTTTGATTATATTGATGTTTGGCATAGGATTTTCTTGCATAAAAATAGTGACTTTTCTCATTTATGGTTTTTGAATTTTGATAAGAATTTCAACAATAATTTTTCAAATTGGTTCTTAAAATGGTGGTCCATTCATGGTCATATCTTAGAACTTTTTTCAATTGATTCAAACAATATTTCAATTTATTTTTAAAGATTTACCTACCCTCATCAATGGAGGCTTCCTTTCCCCAAATACTTTGTTGTTTAAATAAATACAAAATACCTTGGATTTTAAAATGGCAATACTCGATTGAAAATGAAATCTTCACCAGACAATATTATGTTAAATGATGAGATAAATTGAATACCCAATTGCATCCATCCATTAGGAATTTGTGAGTGTCCATCCCAATATGAGACTAACAAATCATTTTATCCAAGTTCCATTAAAAATTAATGAGCCCATTAACCTAGCTCCACAAATAAAATTATCCAGTTTGGATTCTTCTAAACTCAAATCAAAACATGAATCCAAACCTCCTTCAAAGGGTAAATCAAAGACCGCAAAACCAAAGTCCAAATTGAAGCAGGGCATAATGCAAAATAATGCTTCTCCTCCTTGAAGACAATACTAATTCTGACCCTGAATCATTCGTAAAGTCAAATCATCCAATTAAAATAAATAACCCAAAAGGACAATCATCCAAGAATCTCCCTCAGCAAATGGAGGATAAATCACAGGATCGCATCCTTCCTCAATAGATTTATGATCTGTTCCAAGATTCACGATATCTTATTGATAATATCAATTTCAGGGATGATGAGTAAATCCAGATCATTCAGAATTTGTCCTTGCAAAATGCCAATGTTGAAATAATCAATGGTCATAATGACTTTCTAGCATAATGCAATGGTCATAATGATATTCAAGACAAGCAATAATGTCTTCTTCAAAATACACAATCAAAGCACAAGAATTCAAGATAGCAATTATCAGAGGATCATGACTCACTAGCATCAATGGTCACAATGACTATTTCAAGATACAATAAATAAACAAACAGGACACAAACGTCCAAGATAGCAATTATCAAGGAACGTCAGCAGTGCCCTCTGCTCAGATCGATCGGTTTTAAAAATTAAAGAAAATTAGATTCGAACCACGAACGGTTCTTGGACGGAATATCGAAAATATTTTGATTTAGCTTATTTAATCATATTAATTTAAAACCAATTTTAGTTTGACCATGCATATACGATATTAAAATGAATAGATTAAGGGAAAAATATTTTCTACCTTTACTATGTATCAGAGAAGTTTTGAACTGGTGGAACTCCCTCGAGCGTTGTTCGTGTTCTTCAAGCTTTAAAATCAAAATCACGAACTTGATCTTCCACGAACAATTTCTGAATTAGTCTACCAACAACCACACGTTAATTTCATAAATATATCTCAGAAGAATTTTACATAGAAATTTGAGTGTGGGCTCTCAAAATGATTGAAAAATAAAAATCAAATCTTTCCTTCTTTAGATTAATTTTGGCGGCAACAATAGTGAGAGGAGAAAATGTTTTTCTCTTGTGTTGATAACAACAATTGTATATAATACTCATTATCTATTTGCAATCTAATTATCATTAAATATTTATCAAAATACAAATATACCCATATATTATAAAATTTCCAAAATTCTCTTCATTATCTATTATTGCCGAAAATTACATGATCTCCTAGAGTTTTAGTTGTATCAAAATTCTTCAATCCAATTGATAAATATAATTTATCATTATCAATCAATCAATTAATTATTTTATTTTATTTAACTACTTATCTAATAATTAGAAAATAATTAATAATTATTTTAATACAACAATTACACTTAACTAACTTAAGTAACATCACCTATCACATATAGGTGTAGAAAATATGCATTGGCAACAAAATACATTTTGGTCCAACTTAGTTCATTTTTTACTCTTGTTCTCTGAGCTATTTCTGAGACCGAATGGTCCCACGTAAACAAAGATTCAGATTAAAAAGCCTGGTGAACTTATCTCCATAAATTCTTGACCTATTTAATCCTGACATCGTATGACTCTATTATATATTCGATGTCGAATCAACTCTCGACTCACGTGCGCTACATTTTCTGTTAGTTTAAATAAACTCTATTTATTTTCACGATCCACAGAATATTTTAACATAATACCCATCATGAATATCAGTAACAAGAGCAGAATATAAATTATTATTTTACCCCTCTTGTAATTATTTCCTTAACTTCTTTATTGATTGTGAATAAGAAAGACATTATAGTGAATTGTCTCGTACAATTCACAAGTCTTATTTAATGACTCATTTCATCGAATATTTGGCCAAGTTAATTTATTCACACACCCATAATTAAGAATAAGATGATATTGTTGCTTACGCAATCCAACCACGAATTTTCATATATGTGAATCACGCAACTCCTACTTAATTAAATTACAATCCCAACAGTCGAGGTATTACCCGCCAATTCACACTCACTCATTTGACATATCATTCGTTGCAACTAACCAAGTCAAGTTACGTATTCACCTCAGGATTAAGGTAATTACAAAAATACCCTTACGGTGTAACAATTAGAATTAGAGCTAGGTAAATGGCCATATTCATTAATGAGACTATGATCTTGTATTAGTACGAGAGGATTAAGATCATAGATAATGAATAAAATTGTCAGCAACATATTAAAGTATGGAATCTTTAATGAATGGTTGCTAGTACGGTTCACTAAGTATTATGAATTATCTAGATCTAGATCATTGATGTGGATAGACATCTTAGTGAATGTACTTTATATAATAGGATTAAATATGGTAGGACCGATGTAAATTAATATCTTTATTAACGTGCCGTTTATCATAAAGATTTAATACACATCAATTCGATGATCATATGTAAATCACTCAGAATATTGTGTAGTCATGAACTCTTATGATTATCTATTAGATCTTTTGATTCACTCGTTAAGGTTTGTTTGTTAATCGGGCTAGTTACTTTTAGTTTGGAGATTCAGTGATATGGATAGCTGGGGACATGATCTTACAAGATTTGAAATCTAAGTTTTCCTAACATATCGTATATTGGTTCCCTAAAGTGTTAATTCTAGAACTAAATCGCTGTTGAGTTCAAATTTATAATAAGATTATAAATTAGTCATTCACTAGTGGATTAGTAGTACATAAGGATTAATAAGTAATTAGAAGAGAAAATTATAATTTTGACTAGTTCTAGTTTATGAATCAATAATTGGATAACAGAACTACAGGAAATGATTATGTCAGTGGATTACATGAGAATACTCTGTAAATACATTCTATCATCTCTAAGAGTGCAATTCCATATTTATAGTGGAGTAATAATGGAATTAATAAATAAAATTATTTAATTAAAGAATTTAATTAATAATCTGGTTTATTAAAACTTAGGATTATAGGCCCATGGTCTCCAAGTCACCTCTATACTACGCTGTCTAGGGTGTGAATATTTCAAAACATCAGAAAAGTACTCACTTGCAAAATGAATTTTTATTCTGGGGCAAGTAAAAATTATGAGACAATTATGTGTGAATCAAAGTATTTATATATTTAAATATAATTTTTGGAAATTATATATATAAATAACTATCATTTTTTAATTATCGATAAATGAAACAGAATATATAATTTGTGAAATTAGATAATTAAATTATTATTATTATATAATAATTTAAATCAACTAAATCTATTATTTGTGAAATAACAGATAAGTTAGTCGATCGGGATCATCATATATGTTAATTTTGAATTAACTGATATTTAGATAATTATCTTATTACAATAAATATTCACAGCAATTGTCACGTGTCAATCACTAATAGGATATCAGAAATTGACATGGACCATTGTGGTGTCACGTGTCAACCATTACGATTGGTAATTTTACAATTAATATTATTTCAGTTTATCCCTCAAAATCTGATACGTCATTATCTAAAATATATACAGATATTATTCTAATGGCCTAGGTGGTTGAGAGAAGGGAAGAGAATCAATTAATCAGATCATCAGTTTTTCAATCAAGAGTTGAATTGAGAAAACGATTGATGTCAGCGAGATTGTCTTTTGTGATTATACATTATTCAAATCTCTAAAAGAATAATCATCACATTTTTTTAGAGAATCGTCTCACTAAAGTCATTCTCAGTAAATCTCTAGATCTCATGTGTTGAGAACATCTAGAGATAGAAAACATGTCTTGTAATATTCTACGTGCCCACACATGTCCTAGTGCGTTGAGGATTGACTTGCAAGATCTTGGTGTGGATCTCGGAGTATACTGATCGTTGGTACGATTTCGTGGGAACGGAGGATCGATCGGTTTTTTCAAGGATACTTGATATATACAACAAGAGGTATATGATTTCTAACCTTGTATGTTATAGATTTAACTTATGTATATATATAATGGATCCTGACTAATTGAAAAAGAATTTTCAATAAAAAAATTTCTTTGATTATCGTGGAGTTGCGTAAGTTTTTTTTATTGAAAGATTCGATTTTTATTAAAAACTTAATTTTTTAAAAGGTCACGCGCCTCCACGCTTCCGTCGTGCAATGACCAACAAGTGGTATAAGAGTGATCTTTATATATTTATAAGTTAAATGTTGTGTGGGTTTTCTTGTATTATTCATATAATTTGAGATATGTATGATGATGGATGGTTATGTTTTTGGAATATATAGAAAATAATGGATCGTTAATTGTACCGTGATTATTGGGTTGGGCTTTGTTTTAATTTTTCTTAGATCTTGTGTAAGCCGAATCGAGGCGTAGGAATATTTATAATTTTATTTTGAATATTATAGTAATTATTCTGAACGCGAGAAGACGAAGAACACACGAGACAAACGGCATAATTTTACTGTTCACGCGAAAAAATGTTCATCCGTAGAAACACTATTCATCTACCAAAATATTGTTCGTCCACAAAAAAGTTGTTCATGTCAGAAATTTACTGTTCTGTTGGAGGTGAACAGTGTCGGTGGTACTGTACCAGTGGTGAACATAGGTTGTCAGGCGTGGCAGACAGCTATCGGTGGTGAGACGGGTAGCGGTGGGGATTGGAGAGTCCTATCGTCAGTGTCAACTATTGTCACATTTTAAGAAAGTTCCTAACAAACCATGCAACCAACTCTATCATCTAAGTATTTCATTAAAACTCAAACTCTTTTAATTATCCATTTAAATTTGGAAACTAATGTAATTTTAAAATTAATTATTAATTTTTTTATGGAAACCAAAAAGTATTAGGTGTATGGAGTTTGACCAAATCAAATAAAGTGTTTATTTAACTAAGTCAAAGTCAACAATATTAAAAGGGATAATTATATAAAATATTTCAATTAAGAAAAATAGTTTTTCTAAATAAAAAATGTTTTGTTTAAAACTTGAAGATTATGATGATGGACATTAGAAGGAGAAGGTAATATTTGGAAAATATGTATTCTTGAAGTTCGCTTTGTAATTTTATTTCTTTTTTTTCAAGGGTTGTAATTTAGAGATACTCATTAGTCACTCGGTCCATTATTATTTTATTTAAATGTTAAATAATTGTTTAATTGTTATGCTTCATAACATGTCCATATATTAGTCGATCATATGTCATACATAAAAATCTCACACAGTTTTATTTAATCATGCATCTCATCTATAGAAATCATAATTAGGTTTTAACTAGTTAAAACTTGTAATCACACCACCCTAAAGGCTATAGTAACCTTTAGATTAACCGACTTTAGTAAAAGAGTTTTATTAAAGTTTGATGAATATAATTAATTAGCTAATCTAAGTTCACCTACTTATGATTTAGGAGCTTCAGAAAGTTAAATTAACTTAGACCAATGAGATTGGATTAACTGATAATTAAATATTCATAGGGTTATTATTTTAACTGGTAATTAATTCAGAATTAATTGATTAGTTAAAATAGAAACACATTATCCTAAAATAGTGAGTATGAGAAGGTTGAGATGTCAATGTAACGTATGGTCTCCATCATTAGTACAACACCGTGAGAAACACTGAGGGCCTCAAGATGGCTTTGTTTTCATCCCCATAAGAAATGTTTCGAGCTGTACCAATACCAAGGTTGGACTTCTTAAGAAGATAGGAGGAAGTGAGGTAGTTTAGTTTTGACCGACCCTAAGGCGACATATTCTAAATGGAGTCATGAAATCTGAAATGATGTGTTACACTCACAAAGTCACAATTAAGCTTTCATGTGGATAGTTGTGAGTTGACCGAACAAGCGATACCTTATTGTTAAAAGAGAATATATGAGATATTTTAAGTTTTAATTAATAAGGATGAGAATGTCTCATAGGCGGTCTGAGGTTAATCTGACCGACTCTAAGGCGGCAAATTAATCGTTGGGTTATTTTATCATGATTAGTAAATGCTAAACTTATGTGTTTATTATGATTGCATTAATGGATCACGTTTACTTTTCAAATTCTAGATATTTATCAATTATATTTAATCATGTATATTTTAAATTTCAGTTATCAATTTTATGTATGCCATGGGCAACCATGTTATTGTTTTACTCGCTCTTAAGAAATTGAATGGTGATAATTACGTACGTTGGAAATCAAATATGAACTTAATATTGATTTGTGAGAACCATAAGTTCGTTCTTATTGGGTAATGTCTTGAGGAGCCCATTGCTAACGCCCCTAAGAATGTTAGGGAGAAATATGATACTTGGATCATATTCAAGAACAAGGCGAAGTGCTACATGCTTGTGATCATGAATGATGTTCAGAGAACTAAGCATGAAAGCATGGAGACTGCCTATGTGAGTATGGAATCTTTACAAACAATATTTGGGCAGCAGTCCGATCAAAGTCGTCAAGAGGCCACAAGGAGCTATATGACAACTAAGATGAGGAAGGGTACTTCTGTTCGAGAACATGTTTGAACATGATCAACATAATGCATGAGGCAGAAGTACATGGGGCGACCATTGATAAGCAGACTCAAGTTAGCATCATACTTGAGTCGCTCACACCAGATTATTCTATGTTCACGAGCAACTATTATGAACAAGTTACAATTCAACATGACCCAATTATTGAATGAAGTGCAGACGTATGAGTCACCCAACCATAGAATGACCAAAGAGGGCGAGACAAAGGTTGTCGAGAAAAATCCTTCTTCCAATATTATTGAGAACAATAAAAGGAAGAAGAACAATGGTAAGGACAAAAGTAAGAACAAAAGAGTAAAGAAAGCCAAGACATCGCCAAAAGCCAATAAGAACAAGAAAAACGGCAAGCCTAAAGGAAAGTGTTTCCACCGTGGGGTTGATGGTCATTGGAAGAGAAACTGTAACAAGTATCTCTCAGAGCTGAAAAAGAAAGGTAAATATGATTTACTTATACTTGAAGCTTGTTTAGTGAAATATAATTTGTCATCTTGGATACTTGATTCAGAAGCCACTAACCGTGTGTGTTCTTCTTTTGTAGATGCTTGATTCGTCATTGGAGTTGGCTGATGGCGAGGTTGTTTTGAGAGTTGGCAGTGGTGCGCTCGAGTCAGTTAAAGCAGTAAGGACAGTCCATTTACTTTTTGGATATAATTACTTAGTTTTGAATGATGTTTATTATATTCCTGCTTTTTCGAGAAATTTGATTTCTCTTTCATTTTTGCAAGGACAATTATTCATCATTGTCAAATGGTGTTTATTATATTCCTCTCTGGAACACCATAGAAAAATGGTGTTCCAGAGAGGAGAAATTGAACCTTATTGGATATAGTTAGGTGGATGCTAAGCTACTCATCATTGTCACTTACATTTTGCATACATGCACTACACACGACAACTTACATTTTGAATGTAGTGCCCTCTAACTCTGTAAGCAAGACGCCTTTAGAGTTATAGAATGGCTCCAAACCTAGTTTGTGTCATTTAGGTATATGGTAGTGTCCAGCTCACGTTCTTAGACCCAAGACTGGAAAGTTAGGCTCAAAGTTTGAGGTATGCATATTCGTTGGTTATTTTCTAGAGACTAGAGGTGGGTACGTTTATAGTCACAATGATCAAAAGGTGTTTGTGAACAAATGCAACATTTCTCGAGCATGACTATATGCAAAACTACAAAACTCGTACCAAAGTAGTTTTCGAAGAATTAGCCACTAATGAGATCAGACCACCTTCAATTTCTACTGATAAACGATAAATCAGAGAAACCACAGTTCCTGTCAAGGAAACTTTAGTACAACCAGTTCGCTACGAACTAGAGGAACATGTCCTAGTGTCAGACACTAACAAGGACAATCCATTATCTTATGAAGAAGCAATGGATGATCCTGAAAATGAGAAATGGAAAAATGCCATGAACCAGGAAATGGAATTTATGTATTCCAATTATGTCTGGGAACTTGTAGATACACTTGAAGATGTGAGGCCAATTGGATGTAAATGGATCTGCAAGAAGAAAAGATGTGCAGATGGGAAAGTAGAGAGTTTCAAGGCACGGTTAGTAGCCAAGGGCGATACATAAAAGGAGGGAGTCGATTATGAAGAGACATTCACCCATGTGGCCATGCTAAAATCCATTCGCATCATTTTTATCCATATCTGCTAGTTTTGACTATGAGATATGACAAATGGACGTTAAGACAGCTTTTCTGAATGGCTCACCTGAAGAAAGCATGTATATGATGCAACTAGATCGATTCGTACAAAATGGGCAAGATTAGAAAGTATGCAAGTTGCTTAAATCCATTTATGGATTAAAGCAAGCATCTAGATCTTAGAATCTTACCTTTGATGAGATTATAAAGTCTTATGGCTTTGAGAAAAATGTTGACAAAGCCTTTGTTTATCAATACACCAAAGATAAGATAATGGTTTTCTTAGTTCTTTATGTTGAGGATATTCTACTCATTGGGAGAAGCGAGCTATGTTCTAGGCATCCAAATCCTAAGGGATAGAAAGAAAAAGTTCTTGACACTTTCTCAGGCATCTTATATTGATAAGGTGCTGGAGAGATTCTCTATGGAGAATTTCAACAAAGGTCAACAACTAATCAGTCATGGAATTGTCCTCTCCCAGGAACAATGTTCTAAGACACTGTAGGAGTAAGAGGATATAATAAAGGTTCTTTATGCTTTAGCAGTTGGAAGTCTCATGTATGCCATAATGTGTACGAGACCAGACATCTGTTATGCAGTGAAAATTGTCAGTCGTTATCAATCTAATTCAGGTTTGGAACATTGAAATGCAGTAAAGCTCATTCTTAAGTATCTTAGGAGAACGAGAAACTATATGCTTCTTTATTTAGGTGGAGACCTGAACCCCACTAGATATACTGATTCTGATTTTCAATTGAACAGAGACAGTCAAAAGTCAAAATATTGATCAGTATTCACCCTAGTTGGAGGAGCTGTAGTCTGGAGAAGTATTAAACAATCCAACATTGCAGATTCCACTATGGAAGCCGAATATATAATGGCTTGGCAGCGAAAGAGGCGGTATGGCTCAAAGTTCTATCCTGATCTGGAAGTAGTTCCAGATATGGACAAGTCACTGATCATGTACTGTGATAACAGTGGAGCGGTAACAAATTCTAAGGAACCTAGGAGTCACAAAAGGCGCAAGCACATAGAAAGGAAATATCATCTTGTAAGAGATATCGTGCACCGATGGGATGTGACTGCATGAAGATAACATCATAACAGAACCTGGCTGATCCTTGTACAAAGATAGTTCCTGTGAAGTCATTTGAGGGTCACATGCGTAACATGAGATTTAGAGAGATGCCCCATTTTCTTTAGGAAAATTGGGAGATTGTTGGGGGTTATGCCCTCAAAGCATGTGTATTGACATTTTGATATGAAATTTAAAGAGGATTACATTTTTCTTATTATTGTTCTTTTAGATTATCGTTGAATAATTTATATAAATATCTAAAAAATTTATATTCAATAATGAGACTATGATCATGTATTAGTACGAGATGATTAAGATCATAGATAATGAATAAAATTGTCAGCAACATATTAAAGTATGAAATCTTTAATGAATGGTTACTAGTACGATACACTAAGCATTATGAAGATCTTGATCTGGATCATTGATGTGGATAGACATCTTAGTGAATGTACTTTATATAATAAGATTATATATGACACGACCGATGTGAATTAATATCTTTATTAACGTGTCGTTTGTCATAAATATTTAATACACATCAATTCGATGATCATATGTAGGTTAGTCTGAATCTTAAGTAGTCATGAACTCCTATACATGTCTACCTGGTCTTTTGATTCACTCATTAAGGTCTATTTGTTAATCAGGCTAGTGACTTTTGTTTTGGAGATTCAGTGATGTGGATGGCTGGAGACATGATCTTACAAAATTTGAAATCTAAACTTTCCTAAAAAATTGTATATTGGTTCTCTTAAGTGTTAATTCCGGAACTGAATAGTTATTGAGCTCAAATTTATAATAAGATTATAAATTAGCCAATCACTAGTGGATTAATAGTACTTAAGGATCAAAAGGTAACTAGAAGGGTAAAATGATAATTTTGACCTGTTCTAATTTACGAACCAATAATTGAAGGACAGAACTACATGAAATGATTATGTCAGTGGACTACATGTGAATACTCTGTAAATACATTCTATAATCTCTAAGAGGGCAATTCCATATTTATAGTGGAGTAATAATGGAATTAATAAATAAGATTATTTAATTAGAGAATTTAATTAATAATCTATTTTATTGGAGATTAGGATTATAGGTCTATAGTTCCCAAGTCACCTCTATATTATGTTGTTTAGGGTGTGAATATTTCAGGACATGAGAAAATAACTGACTTGTAAAAGAAATTTTTATTCTTGGGCAGGTATTTAATTATAAGATAATTATGTATGATTAATAATTAAGAATTATTTAATTGAATTATTTATATATTTAAATATAATTTTCAGAAATTATATGTATATATATAATTTTTTTTAATTATCGATAAATGAGATAGAATATCTAACTTGTGAAATTAGATAATTAAATTATTATTAGATAATAATTTAAATCAACTAAATCTGTTATTTGTGAAATAACAGATAAGTTAGTTGATAGAGATAATCAAATATGTTAATTTTGAATTAACTGATATCTAGATAATTATCTGATTCAAATAAATATTTAATTTTAGCAATTGCCATATGTCAATCACTGATAGAGTATCAAAATTTGACATGGACTATTGTGGTGCCATGTGTCAACCATTCCGATTGGTAATTTTACAATTAAATATTATTTCAGTTTATCCCTAAAAATCTTATACGCCATTATCTAGAATATATACAGATAATATTTTAATGGCCTCGGTGGTTGAAGGAAGGGGAGATAACCAGTTAACTAGATCATCAGTTCGTCAATCAAGAGTTGAAGTGAGAACACGATTAGTGTCAGTGAGATTTTCTTCTATGATTAAACGTTAATCAAATCTCTAAAATAATAACCACCACGTTCTTTTAGAGAATCGTCTCACTAATTTCCTTCTCACTAAATCTCTAGATCTCATGTGTTGAGTACATCTAGAGACAGAAAAAGTGCATCGTAATATTCTACATGTCTACACACGTCCTAGTGCGTCGAGGATTGACTTGAAAGATCTTAATGTGGATCTCGGAGTTTACTGATCGTCGGAACGATTTCATGGAAATGGAGGATCGACCGGTTTTGCAAGGACACTTGATATAGCTACAAGAGTTATATAATTCCTAACATTGTATGTTGTAGATTTAACTTATAAATATATAATGGATCCTGACTGATTGAAAAAGAGTTTTCAATAAAAGTTTTTATTTAATTATGGTGGCGTTGCGCAAGTTTTGTTTTATTAAAAGATTCAATTTTTATTAAAAGTTTAATTTTTTTAAAAGGCCACGCGCCTCCACACTTTCGCCGCGATGACGAGCGTTGACAACATTCCAATGCTCAATTCCAGGATTAGATTAGAAATGACTTACTATGCCCACGACATAGTGAATATCAGGTCTAGTGTAAAGAATCACGTACATGAGGCTTCTTACGGCTGATGAATAGGGTATCCTTCTCATATCTTCCTCTTCTCGAGGTGTCTTGGGCGACTGCTCCTTGAAGAGGCTGACTCCATGTCTAAACAAAAGAAATCCCTTCTTGGAGTTCTGCATACTGAAGCGATCCAACACCTTATAAATATAAGATACTAGAGAAAGTGTCAGTTATATTTTCTTCTGATCTCAAAAGATATGAATATCCAAAACAAATGCAGCTTCTTCAAGATACTTCATGTCAAATTTTTTTGCAAGCCTAAACTTGACATCAAACAATTTTTCTACATCATTCCCAATGAGTAGAATATCATCTACGCACAAGACTAGAAAAATCACATTCCCTTTGTGTATCAACTTATACACGCAGGGTTCGTCTACCAACTGTTTAAAATCATAGTTCTTAACAGTTTCTTTAAATCTAATATTTCATGACCATGACACTTGATTAAGTCCATAAATGGGCTTCTGCGGTTCATAAACTTTTCCCTCTTGGCCTTTCTCCATGAACCCATCTGGTTTATCCATATAAATGCGCTCTTCAAGATTGTCATTCAGAAAGGCAGTCTTGACATCCATTTGTCAGATTTCATAATCAAGAGCAGCAACAATTTATAAAAGAATTCGGATGGATTTAAGCATGGCTACCGGCGAGAAGTTATCCTTGTAATCTATACCTTTCCTTTTGGGTGTAGCCCTTAGCTTCTAGCCTAGATTTGAATGTCTCTACATTCCTATCCATACCTATTTTCTTCTTATAGATCCATTTGCATCCTACGGGTTTTATCCCTTTAGGAGGATCTACAAGTTTTCAGACTCTGTTCGAGTACATCGAATGTATCTCAACGTTCATGGTTTCCTACCATAAGTTTGCATCAGGACCAGCCATGGCCTCCGAGTAAGAGATTGGTTCATCTAGGTCCTTGTCTGAGATAGTTGTCAAAGCTTCTCTTTAGGACATGTACATTTCAGGTTGTCTCATAACTCTCCCACCATGTCGAGGCTCCATAGTCTCTAGCTCATGTCATGGTTCTTCCATTATGAATCAGAAACAATTTCTGATTAGGGAGTCTGTGTTCCCTCACTCAATAATTCATCTGACATAATTGTGTTTCTCGGCTGTACACTTGTAATATAATATTCTTTGAGAAAATGAGCATTCATGCTAATGAATGTTTTCTTGTCAGTCGTACTGTAGAAGATATACCACTTCGTTTCCATAGGATATCCTACAAACATCCACAATTCTAAACGACTTCCCAACTTGACTGTCTTAGGTCTTTGAATATGTGTTGGACAACCCCATATTCTAAAATAATAAACGGATGACTTTCACCCATACCATCTTTCATATGTTGTACCAGGCACCGTCTTAGATGGAACTTGGTTCAAAATATAAGCCATTGTTAGTAAGGCATATCCTTCGAACGAATCTGGGAGGGATGAGTAACTCATCATGGATCTAACCATATCCATCAGAGTTTGATTCATTCTCCCTGACACACCATTTTATTGTGGCGTACCAAGTGCTATAAGATAAGAAAGAGTACATTCTTCCTTAAAAAGGCATCGAACTCTCTTAGCAAGTACTCTCCACCATGATCAGATCGTAGTGTTTTGATTTATTTTTATAATTTCTTTTTAACCAAGGCCTTATATTCTTTGAATTTTTCAAAGGTTTCAGACTTTTGATGCGTTAGATAAACATGACCAAAATGTGAGTAGCCCTCAGTGAAGGTTATGAAGTATTCATAACTTCGTCTTGCTTGGATATTCAATGGCCCACATACATCACTATGTATGAGTTCAAGACATTGAGTGGTTCTTTTACCTTTTGATGAAAAATATCTCTTGGTCATTTTACCTTCTATGCAGGATTCACATGTGGGTAGTTAACCACACTTATAACTTTAAAGGACCATCATTCACAAGTCTTTTAATCATGTCTAGGCTAATATGTCCAAGACGTAAATGCCAAAAATAGGTTAGATCGGTTGAGTCATAGTTTAACCTTTTACTATCCCTATATGAATCGATATTCACTTTAGTCTCACAAATCATGGGTACTACACATTTTACGTGTAACAATTTGTTAATCATTCGTGCAATAGTAATTAAGCATTCATTTCTAAAAATAACAATATCTTTATCAATGAATTTTAGATCAAATCCTTGCTCAATTAATGCACCAATGGAAATCAAATTATTTCCAAA
This sequence comes from Datisca glomerata, assembly GCA_003255025.1. NCBI lineage: Eukaryota > Viridiplantae > Streptophyta > Magnoliopsida > Cucurbitales > Datiscaceae > Datisca > Datisca glomerata. The sequence continues at coordinate 163,379 of QANY01005209.1, read as the reverse complement.
ACTCGGGACATAATTAACATCGCGCAAGATAATCAAATGTTTCTCAAAACATAATTTAAAAGTTTCAATTGATGTGACCGATACTAGTGCTTCATTCTCCAAGTGGAACCTGAACTTGCCCATTTCCCAGAACTCCTGCAGGGAGCAACAAATGTGTTTAGTAGTTGTAGAGTCTACAATCCAAGAAAAAGTAGAGTCATCTACATAACAGGCCGCAATAACCATTATTATAGCTTTAGATCTTCACCCTTTAAGATATTTTGGGCAATTGCATTTCCAATGACCAGCAGCTCCACGGTAATGACATTTGTCTTTCGACTTATCTACTCTCGCAGTGCTCTTGCCTTTGGCAGGTCTCGGCTTCTACTTTTTCACTTTCGTTGTACCCCTTCTCTATTTCTTCTTAGAGCTAGAAGTGGAAGGCCTACTTTCAGTCAAGTTAGCCTCTCCAGATTTCTTCATGCCCTTCAAAAACAGGGTCTCAGTAGCTTGCAGCTCCTTCATGAGCTCAAGAAGTGAGTAGTTCAGCTCATTCATCGAATAATTAAGCTTGAAGTTCTCAAAGTCTCTATGATCATATCCACTTGAGTCTCGATATCGACCTCAGCACCCATGATCTCCATCTCATTTAGATATATATATGATCAACATCATATGTTCTCTTATAGGAGTTCCAAGTTCTATACTACAGTTCATGAAGTTACGCACGACTGTCTGTTTGGCTTGACGACCCTGATCCTCGAATATTTCAGTGATGTTTTACATCATATCAACGGCGGTCTCAAAATTCTGATGTTGTTGTTGCAACACATTGCTCATAGATGCCAAGATGTAACATCTAATGATCTCATCAAAATGTAGCCAATAAGCATAAGCATCATTTTCCTCTTGAGTGGATTCAACAAGAGGCTCAAGACTACAAAGGGTAGTGAGCACGAACTTGTGTTTTTCTACCGTGAGCACGATATCAAGATTTCATTTCCAATCCACATAATTTTCATCGTTGAATTTGTTCGCGTTAATAATAGTTGAGAGAGGGGATAGCGACATGATTATTGAAAAGAATAAATAGAGCGGTATAAATAAATGCTCAATTGTTTAGGAAAGTATGATGCATGATGCAACTACTAAATATTTTAAAATCCATTAAAAAAATATTTTCTCCATGATGTTACAATAAAAAATGATAGCTTGTCTCATCGAGGGATGAAGTTCAAACTATCTCCTATCGCCTCGAGACTCCTCTAGTTTGGTTAGCGCTCAAATGTCTCCACATCTAGTTTAACCAATCACCAATGGTTTTGGTCACATTGGCCCCATTGACTTGTCCCTATGGGGGGATTCCAATGTATTTCAGTCTAAGTGTTTAACCAACGCATCAACTCTTAAAAGTTGCTATGGACTAACAATCCGTCTGTGGGATGGCCCTACCCCACCACTCCTTTTAAAAGTCTTAGCTTCTAAAGTAACTTGATGACTCAAAGTGACACGATTTCAAAGTTTCTCACATTCAAGTGAGAACTGCTATGGGCGGTTCTAACTCTTCCTTGTGGCACGATCAAGCTTGCGTTGGAGGCCTTGGAAGCGTTTCAACGTAAACGACCCTCCCACTTAGTTTTTGAAAAAAATAAATTTTTGTTGTTTTTCAAAAAACATAACTTTTATTAATTTGAAAAATGTGATGTAATTTATACATATTTTATTAATTTTAAATCCCAATTTAAAATCATAATCATTATAAAAAAAATTGTATTATAATTAAATAATAACCATTATCAATTAATCTACAACGATGCATGTACATGCTACATGAAAATTTGATATTGGCATATCACTAATCTATATGGCATGTTATATGATGATGCGCGATTAAAATTAAATCATACATTTAAATTTAACATCCATAATGGCTCATTTCTAATTACAACTCATAAAAGAATAATAAAAAAATAATTTATGAACTAATCTTCATGGCGTCTGCAATTTACTCACTTGTCCCCATGTTGTCCCACCATTTTATAATACTTTACGAAATATTAGTCCCATTTTTAAAAATAATTTTCAATTTAAAAAATTTAATTTTCCAACATATTTTTACTTTGATAAACAAATTACCAAGTAATTAGTAAATTAATTTATTTTTAAAACAATTTTCAAAAAATTATAATTATACAAGTGTTGAAAAATTTACCAAATTAAATAAAGGACTGAAATTGATTTTGAAATCATATTTCAAAATTTGAATTCAAAAACCCTAAGTTTCTTGAAACCATGGGTTTCCAAAACTTGTAGGTTTTCTAATCCGATTAAGACTCTACCGTGCAAGGGACAACACATGGCAGCAGTGGCGGCCAGTGGTGAACAGTACCAGTCTTTACATTACCGCCAATGAACAGTAGCATTCTAGCGTCTTTTCGATGGCTGTCCGGCGGTTTCGAACGATTTTCGGCGATGATTTCTAGGCAATAATGAATTTACAACAAAATTAAAATATACAACAATGGGAATAATTAAATTACATAAATTCATATGCCTCAAATTCAGCGTACATCAAGTCTAAATCAAAAATGCCTAGAGCCAATAGTTCGGGATCCAATCACAAAATATATTCAAAATAAATTTGAATCTACCATACAAACATATGCCAATATCAATAAAATTCACGAAACTATCGATATTCATAATCATAAAGCCTACGCTCTGATACCAACTACTCAGATCGATCGGTTTTAAAAATTAAAGAAGATTAGATTTGAACCACGAACCATTCATGAGCGAAATATCGAAAAAAATTAGATTTAACTTATTTAATCATATTAAATAATTTAAAATCAATTTTAGTTTGATCATGAATATACGATATTAAAACGAATAGATTAAGGGAAAATGATTTTTCACCTTTACTCTATATAAGAGAATTTCTGAACTGGTGGAACTCCCTCGAGTATTTTTTGTGTTCTTCAAGATTTAAGATCAAAATCATGATGATTTCCAAATTAGTCCACCAACAACCACTCGTTAATTTCAAAAATATATCTTAGAAGAATTTTACGTAGGAATTTGAGTGTGGGCTCTCACAACGATTGAAAAATAAAAATCAAATCTACCATTCTTCATATTAATTTCGGCAGCAACAGTAGTGATAGGAGGAAACATGTTTCTCTTGTGTTGATAACAACAACTATATCTAATACTCGTTATCTATTTGTAATCAAATTGCTATTAGATATTTATCAAAAGATAATTTTTGGTATTTACAAATATACTCATATATTATAAAATTTCCAAAAATTCCCCCAATTATCTATTATTGTCGAAAATTACATGATCTCCTAGAGTTTTAGTTGCATCAAAATTTATCAATCCAATTGATAAATATAATTGATCATTATCAATTTATTTATTTATTTATTTAACTAATTATCTAATAATTAAAAAATAAAAAATAATTAATTCAATACAATAATTACACTTAACTAACTTAAGTGATATCAGTTATCACATATAGGTGTAGGAAATATGCATTAGCACCAAAACACATTTTGGTCCAACTTAGTTCGTTTTCATATTCCTGTTCTCTGAGCTATTTCTGAGACCGAATGGACCCACGTAAACAAAGATTCAGATTCAAATACCTGGTAAACTTATCTCCATAAATTCTCGACCTATTTAATCCTGACATCGTACGACTCCATTATATGTTCGATGTCGAATCAACTCTCGACTCACGTGCGCTACATTTTCGTTTGGTTTAAATAAACTCTATTTATTTTCACGGTCCACAGAATATTTTAACATAATACCCATCGTGAATATCAATAACAAGAGCAGAATATAAAATTACTATTTTACCCCTATGTTTATTATTTCCTTAATTTCTTTAATGATTGTGAATAATAAAGACATTATAATGAATTGTCTCGTACAATTCACAAGTCTTATTCAATGACTCATTTCATCGAATATTTGGTAAAATTAATTTATTCACACACCCATAATTAAGCATAAGATGATATTGTTGCTTACACAATCCAACCACGAATTTTCATATATGTGAATCACCAACTCGAACTCACGCATTTGACATATCAAATATTGCGACTAACCAAGTCAAGTTACATATTTACCTCAGGATTAAGGTAATTACAAAATTACTTTTAAGGTGTAACAATTAGAATTAGAGCTAGGTAAACGGTTTGGGGCTCTAATCTAAGTTGTTACTGGTCTATTCAATATGTTCATAACAAGTCTAGGTTAACTATTTGAGTCTCCATTCTTATGCCCTAAGACTGACATCCAACGGTTCAATCTAACAGTCGTAATCGGATCCGATTGCCTAATCAATCCTAAGACTGGGAATATCGTTCTGAACTATTTTAGAAGAGTTCGTTGGAGATGTTTTTGTCTTCACTCTTCTTTCATTGACAATAGTTCCAGGACTTGAGTAATTTATAAACACTTTTTAATTTAAAATTAAACTTTCAATTTATATATTAAAAATTCAGTATTACAAACGTCTGAGAAATGACTAAATACAAATAAATAGTTATTACACGCTATTTTATGGACATATTCCAACACCCTCCCCATAATAAAGCAACAATCAAGACACAAAGATCAAGATAATAATTATCAATGAATCTTTGTACTTTATTTTTTCTGTAATAATTGTGCTAGTTGTCAAATAATTAGGCAACTATTTATGTTTTTACTGTTCTTAGTGAAAAGTAGAAATGTAAGATGTTTTTACTTTTGTAGAATAGAGTAGTGTAGGTAAGTGATGGGTTACCGGTGAACTCCACTTTACTTGGATATAAACAGTTAGCTTTCTCCCACTGGTTTCTCAAAATTGGTTTTACACTCAAAACATTTTTAAGAGAAAAACTTGTTTTGAAACAAAGCTCTCTCCTTCCACCTCTTTTGTAATCTTTCTTCTTCTTTTTTCTCAATATTAATTAGTGAGCGGGAGCACTAATTAATCGTTGCAAATCAATTTTCAATACTTGTAAGTTTCTTTTCTTTCAATAATATTTGAATTCTTGCATCTTAATACCATGTCTTTAACTGCTTAAATAATACGCAATTCTGCCTCTTTTGGTATCAAAGCCAAACCTGTTTATGGTGTTTTACCGTTTAAATTAATCTGCATAATTAATTTTCTTTACCGCCTTTGTGGCTGGTTCTTGTTGCTATTGTTACTCAATTGCTTACTTAAATAATTGGTTTTGTTTAATCAATATAATTTAAGTATTTACAAACAAGGTATTAAGATGCAAGAATTCAAATATTAATGAAGGAAAATAAACGTACAAGTATTGAAAATTGATTTGCAACGATTAATTAGTGCTCCCGCTCACAAATTAATGTTGAGAAAAAAGAAGAAGAAAGATTACAAAAGAGGAGGAAGAAGAGAGTTTTGTATCAAAACAAGTTTTTCTCTTAAAAATGTTAAGAGTGTAAAACCAATTCTGAGGAACAAATGGGAGAAGGCAACCTATTTATAGGCAGGAGAATTGGAGTTCACCAAGAACCCATCACTTACCTGCATTATTCTATTTTCAAAAGTAAAAATATTTTACATTTCTACTTTTGACTAAGAACAGTAAAAAGTATAAATAGTTGCCTAATTGTTCAACAACTGGTACAATTATTACAGGAAAAAAAAGATAAATTATAAAGATTTCTCGATAATTATTGTCTCGGTGTTCGTCTCTTGATTGTTGCTTTATTACGGAGAGAGCACTGTTGTCATTTCTTGATAATTGCTATCTTGGACGCTTGTGCCCTAGTTTTTTATGTATTTTGAAAAAGTCATTGTAACTATTGCTAGTGGAGAATCATTATTGACATTGATAATTTTTATCCTCGATAATTGTTATCTTGGATTCTTGTGCTCAGATTATTGACTCATTGTTGGAGAAGTCATTATTGTTTGTCTTGAAGATGATTATGATTGTTGCGTTATGCTTGAGGGCCATCGTGATATCTGAATTATTATTTTTCAATTTCTTGATTGACTGGTGATTCCTTCAATGGCATTTTGCCAATCGTGAATTATTTTTCATCATTCATTACTGAGGCTCATGTTAACAAATGGATTCTTCAAATTATAAAGGGTAAATTTTTTGGGTGATTTTTTGGATTTTTGGTTTAATTGGGTGACTTGGCTCTGTAAATGATTCACGGTCAGATTTATTATTATCTTCCAAAATGAGATGCATTTTTCAGATCAATTCTTGCCTTGATTCGGATTTAGGATTTATGACTTTTGATTTACTCTTTGGAGTGGGTTTGGATTCGGGTTTGGGTTCTTTGAATGTTTTTGAACTAGAGGATTTGGCTTGTGGATCTTGGTTAATAGGCTCATTAATTTTTAATGTGGCTTGGGTAAAATGATTTTTTGTCAATCTAAATTGAGGGTGGATATTTGCAAATTCGTGGTTAATGGAGGCAATGCTTTATAGGGTATCAAATTAATCTCACCATTTAACATAATATTGCCTGGTGAAGATTCCATCTTCAATTGAGTATTGTCATTTTAAAATCTAAGGTATTTTGAATTTACTTGTAGAGCAAAGAATTTATGGAAAACAAACCTCAATTGGTGAGGGTTTGTATATTTCCATAAATAAATTAAAAGCTTGTTAAAAATCAATTGGAAACAATTCTAAGATAGGGCCATGGACTGACCACCAACTTAAGAACCAATTCAGAAAATTAATTTTAAAATTTTTATCAAAATTCAAAAACCATGAGTGGGAAAACCCACTATATTGAAAGATAGATTTCTCAATCCGTTATAGTTACGATTCTGAGAATGTAGAAGGAATGATAAAGGATCTTTCTTTCAGAACTTTTGGTTGAGCTAATACTTATGGATTTTCTTCTAAGAGAATATATTTGTAGAAGAATCAGTCACTTTCAGACATCATGTAAGGATGATGAATGGATCAATTATGAAATAATAAATTCCAAGTCTTGGAAATTTATTCTTAGATTGAAACAATTTGACTCTTCTTGTAAATATTACTAAACTATTTTGTATTAATATCTTGGCAAAAAAATTTAAGTGTTTCCAATAGTGTTTAATATATTTCGAGAAAAAAAGAATATTACTAATGCAAACAATTGAGAAATCAAGGAATTGGTTGAAAATTTCATTCATTATACTTGGATCATTTTTAAGCCCAAAAGGCATTACATTCCACTCGTAATGGCCAGATAGAATTACAAATGATGTTTTATATTTGTCATTCTCATTTATCTCGATTGGCTAGAATCCAGATTTCATGTCAAACTTAAAGAATACGACAGCATCTCCAAGTTTGTTAATTAAGTCCATTTTGTTTAGTATTGGATATCTAATCCATTCCAAAACATGGTTAAAGGGCTTGCAATTAGTTAGTAACGAGGAACTCCTCGTTTAAAGACTTTAATTTGATTTTGAAGAGTATGATTTTGAAGTTGTTCTTCAATTCTTTTAGATTTTTTTTGTCTTGCAGAAAACATTGTTGTTTTTCTTTACAAGAAATTAAATTTATAGATTTAAAAACAGAATTTTGTTTGAAAGTTTTCAATTTCGCATTGTCAGAAAAAGAAAGAAATTTGAATTTTACAGATTTATCCATGGGATTAGTAATTATCTCATTATGTTCTGTTGTAAAAGGATACAACGGGGAAATGAATGGTAAACCCAAAATGATTTTATCTGTCATATTTTTCACTAAGACAAATGATGTTTTAAAACATACATTGTCTTGACAAAAATGAACTCTGGAGATTTCATAATTGATATGCATCTTAGTACCATTGACAGAGGACAAAGATTTTTTTATCTTTTTAAAGTACTTAGTAGGAACAAGTCCTTCATGCATACAATTTAAATCAGCTCCTGAATCAATCAGACCCATTTTAGTGAAATCAAAATCTTGAATTATTATTTTGATCATTATGTGTCATTTCATAATTTTGATATGATTAAGGATTTGGATGAAGTTATCATCACTTGATTCATGATTTTTAATTAAATTATCTATTTTTAAAAGATTTAATTCTTTGTTATTTTTGTGTTCAATTTTTTAATTCTTTTATTTCAATCATAATATTTTTTATTTTCTTTTGAAGTTCCTAAAGAGTAAATTCTTTTTCCATTCTTTTATTTTTGTTGAATTTTTCCTTCAGTCCATTCTCAGGTTTGGTTAGGGGAACATCTTAGCCATTGCCTTCGTAGAGCCAAACGCGCTCATTATCCACCCAATAACAATAAGACTGATAGAGACTTCATAAGGGACAAGGTGCTAATAGAATGTCGAAGGAACACAACTTATCGAATGTCTTTTAGAGTCTGTGGTAAAGAAGTTGAAGAGACGATTATGTCCCAGCCGAGCCGATTAAGATTTTAGAGAGTGATCCCCATAGCCACTAAAGATAGCTAGTGCCAAATACCAAAACATTATAGATAGAAGAGTCAGGGGAGAGAGAGAAAAAGTCCTTCTCACTCGACTTGCGTGAGCCACTGCCACTCCATGTGGCATAAACAACACCCCCAATTTATACCGCATTTATCTAGTAGGGAAATGCCTGACTTCATCTTGTTCATCTTAGAGTGCTTATATCCTATCATACTTGGTTTCAATGGCTTCCCGAACCACTCTTTCAATAGTTTGAAATATATTTCTTGAGAAATTAGTTAAGTTATATCACATCTTTTTTTTCTATTTGCAATGTAATTTGGCAAAAAATGTAAAATACAGTGTAAGACTACTTACTTATCTTAAAATGTCCTTGATATAATAATGCATTTTTATTTGATTATATGGTTAGACATATCTATATTTTAATTGTCATAAATGGTCAGGGCTCGGGGGCCTTATCGGTCTATAAAGTGAGAATTACATCCTTATAGTCTAGGGTTCAACCCTAAGTTATATAATTCCCCTCTCTAAAAAAAATTATCCCAATTTATTTTATTAGTATATATTAAGAAGAACCATCAGGTTAAGGAAATTTTCACATGTATACTATAAGATTGAATTCCTTGGCCAATAATTAAACAGCCTCAATACAAATTACATAAATAACATTTTAACATATTACATATTCGCTTATTTCCTCAATCCAAAAGAAAATGTTCTCTAATAACAAGACAAATACAATATATTAACTAGATCCAATCAACCGCTTTCTTATGCAGTTAGCAGCATTAATAATATTAAACCACCATGATCATTCTGATCTCTCTTCATCGACTCTCTCCCAACCCACATGGTTGGATGGAAAGAAAATGATGTTCCACCAATAGAAAGCATAAAACATGATGATTATTAATTTAATTCATATATATTTTTTATGATCATTATTAGTCAGCAAAGTCAATCTAAGTATTCAACTATCTAGACTTGACATTTCAACCAGCCGTATTAATCACATTAATATACAATATCTTGCTCCATGCATTTGAATCAGCCTTCTAAGTCTTCTAGTTTCAACCATATCTTTGAAGTGAAAAGTGAGGGCTTTGGTGCAAAATCCAAACAACACTTGTTAGCAATATGGCAGAAAAGATGAAATGAGATGTAGCATTATGACTTAACTTTGAGTTAGTTAACCATATCAATATAATTATAGACAGTTTTCACTAGATTATTCTATCAACTCAGTCATAACATATAGAATTATATTCATATATATTGAGATCTAGGAAGAATTAAGTAGAAAACATTGAGAAAAAGGCAACAACAACAGAAAAATAAAAGAGAGATCATTCGATAAAGAGATACTTGAAAAAGTCTTGAAGTGGTTCCGTTATTACCTGTAATTGAGGCTTGTAAGGAGAGCTTTTTAATTCTTTCTTCTTTATGCTTGACCTCGTAATCTCCTTCACTCTTTTTGTTTTCTAACCTGCAAAATCATCACAATATCAGTTAAGTTAGAATCACAACAAAAGTAGTATCAGAGTCAATGTTATCATACAAAGGTTAAAATCTTCAAAGTTCAAAGAATCTCAAAATATCAAGATTATTGAATTGTAATTCAAGAATTCATCAAAGTTATCCACGAAAGCTCCTGATATGGCAACTACCTCCACCAAGCATGACATAAAGATATTTGTTGGCACAAATGACTTTGCCATCTGGAAAATGAAGATGCTGGCACTCTTGGGAAATCTAGCACTTATTGAGGCACTCGTGGGAGAAAACAAAATGCCTGCAAACTATTCTCTAGAGAAGAAAACTGATATCATGAAGAGGGCTTGCAATACATTAATCTTGAGCCCAAGTGACAAGGTCCTAAGCGAGATCACCAAGATGAAAACAGTTGTAGAAGTTTGGCTTAAATTGGATTGTCTAAATATGACAACAATTTTATCAAGTAGACTGAACCTTAAGGCCAAGTTCTTCTCCTGTAAGATGGTAGGGGTAAGAATCTTCAAGATCACATTGATGAGTTCAATAAATTGTGTCTTCATTTAGAGAATATACAAGTCGAGTATGATGATGACAATAAAGCATTGGTGTTGTCGCACTCCTTACCTTGGTCATATGAGACCTTTATGAATATTCTCAAACATGGCAGGTAGACCCTGCATTAGAAGATGTAGTGGGAGCATTGAACTCCAAAGAACTGCAAAGGAATATGAACATAGGGAATCAACTAGGGAGAGGTTATCAGTTAGAGTAAAGATTGAAAAGAAGAATTTTAGGAACATAAGCAAATCAAGATCAAAATCCAGGAATGCTAAGAATGGCAAAAAAGTTAGATGCTATCACAGCCATGAAAAATGTCATATTAGAATACCATGTCCTAAAAGAAAGAAAGAAGCAAAAGGGAAGGTAGGAGTTAATGGTGATGCTGAAATAGTAGAACATGGGTATGAAAGTGCATATGTCTTAGTTGTAGCAACAAGAAACTAAGATAAATAATGATTTTTTTTTATTCTGGATGTTCCTTCCCATGATGGTGAGAAGTACTATTAGCATACATCAAGGAGTATAAACTCACTAGTTCAGGCTCCTTCACGATTAGAACACATGATGGTTCAGAAAGGATTCTGACAGAAGTGAGGTATGTACCTAATTTAATTAGAAATCTCATATCACTGGGAGTCCTAGATGAGAATGGGTACACCTATAAAGGAGAGAAAGTAGATCATAAGATTTCTAAAAGCTCTATGGTAGTGATGAAAGGAGTAAAGGAGAATGGCATGTATATGCTCCATGGTAGCACTCTGGTTGGAGTAGTAACTTCAGTTTCTACTTCAGAAACTCATAAACCAACTCTATGGCATAAAAAGTTGGGTCATGTAAGTGAAATAGCGTTGTAAGAACTTGAAAAACAAGGGTTGCTGAATGGAGATAAGGTGGAGAGACTTGGGTTCTATGAACACTGCATCTATGGCAAAGCAACTAGGGTGAAGTTCAACTCAACAACACGCAAAACATATGAGATCTTGAGTAACATCTACTCATATCTCTTGGGGCCATCTACCTCTGAATCACTAAGTGGAAGCAAGTATTCATTTTTATCATAGGATGGCTGTTCTAGGAAAGTATGAGTTTATATACTAAAAACCAAGGATAAGGCTTTCCAAAGATTCAAAGATTGGAAAAGAATTATAGAACTCCAAGTTGGAAAGAAAGTAATGAAATTAAGGACGTATAATGGCCTGGAGTACCTAAATGTAGAGTTCAATAAATTTTGCAAAGATGAAGGCATTGGAAGGAATAAAACAGTGCCTCACACGCCATAACAAAATGCTCTGGCAGAGAGGATGAACAAAACTCTACTGGAAAGGGTGAGATGCATGTTATCTAATGCAAGTCTCCTCAAGAAGTTATGGGCATAGACAATCAACACAACATCTTACCTAATAAACAGGTGTCCATCAACAACTTTGGACTTTAAGACACCTGAAGAGATTTGGTCAGGTTCTCCCCCAAATCTCATCAATCTAAAGGTATTTGGATATGGCTTATAAACATGTCAATGAAGGCAAGCTAGATCTAATGGCAAGGAGATTCATGTTTATAGAGTATCCTAAATATGTAAAAAGATTCAAGTTTTGGTATTCTGACTCTAATAAGTCTAAGAGTTTCATCAATTGAGATGTCACATTCTTGAATGTGAATATACATGTGCACACACAAACCTACAATCAGTTAGAAACAAGCAAAAACAATGATGTTGGTTTTTAGGTGGAGCATGAAAGCACAAGCAAAGAACCTGAGTTCTCAGGCACTTATAATGCAGAGATTAAATTAGAAAATGAACATTTGAGGGATAGAGAAACCTATGATGAACATGAGGATTTAAATGACTACTAGTTGGCTAGAGATAGAAACATGAGGCAGTATAAAGCTCCTGTCAGGTATGGCTATGCAACTCTTATTACCTTTGTCTTAGGGGCCGTTTGGAACGGGTTAAGTAAGAATGTTGAGAAAATTAAGTTGCTAGAAAAATTTAAGTGGTAAAGTTTGATGACAAGATATTAAAATTACCATGTTTGGTAATGCATGGTTAAGTGAAAAAAGTTATTGGAAAGTATGATTTCCTTGTTTGGTATGTAGGATATTCTGGTAAAGTTCTGTGAAAAAGTTTGATAAAGTTGTTGAAAAAATTATATAAATTATATTAAAGTAATAAAATTATTTATTATTTATAGTTTCTTTTTTTATCAACTTTTAATTTGTTGTCAATATTATTTATAAATTCTAATACACATTATGTCTTATATATATGTACATTATTTTACGCACTAATTGATTAACTACTTTATTAACCCATCAATAAAATTCAATAAACTATTTTTCTCTTACTACGTCAGAAAGTAAAATAATTTTTTTACTTACACCATACAAATAAATTCAATGACAAATTGTTCAAAATTACATAGCAAAATTGTATACAGATTCTATTAGCAACTATTAAAAAATCTTAATAATTTATGTTGTGTTTGATTAAATTTTCTCTGATATCGTAAATTAATTATCATAAACTTTTCTCTTTTATTTATAAACATAAATTTGATATAAAAAATCGTCCTTGCAAAATATTTTAGTTATGTCATTGGAACAAAACAGAACAATGATGTAACTTTTTTATATTTTAGTTAAATACAATATAAAACTGAATATAAATGATTTAGGGACCCCCAATTTCGTGGTTCCGTCTCACGGGTCCGGTCTTCCACACAAAAAATGAGACGTGATTGACAATCCAGTTATATTCTCCTTTATAAATTTTGTATTTTTCAAATATTTATTTTAGGGAAGAAACTAATTTTAATTTCAAAAAAATATTTGATATTATTAATATGTATTCTAATCATTTAGATTTTATATTTTGCATATATGAAGAGTTTATCTATCCTTAATTCAAACTTAATATTTTATTTCATTCATTCCAATTAACATGCATATCTTAATCTCACGAAAAGAGGACCCCGAGACGAGTTGGCAGAGGAGTCGAAAGGGATGAAAAAATCGTAAAAATCAGTATTATGACCGTTTTTCCACCAGGATCGAGATATTTACGACACTTTTGTGAGACTTTGATCTTGAAGAAAATAAAATATCAAAATTAAGTAGGAATAACTGAAACAGATAATGATATTTTTATGGGGATTTGTGAAAGTAAAAGTTATTTTGAAAAATGTGCAGATGTGTTGTAAGATGGGAAAGTTATTTGGTAAAGTGGATTTTCTGTGGGAAAGTGGTAGGGAAAATAATGTAGGATTGTTATTTTACCAGGCTAAATAACTTTATCATGGTAAATGAGAATACTTGTAACAAACATGAGAAAGTGCTAGAAAATAAGTTTATCACGAACTTTATCACGCAGAAAGCCAAAAATAAACAGCATGTTATTACCTTTGCCTTGATAGTAGGATTGATGTAGCGGAAACCTAAAAAAACTAACAATATCAAACACCATTGAATCGCGCGTGATTACCAATAATTTGATCTTCTAAAACATGTTGAATTCTGAGATTACTAGGATTTGGGCATCAACTTCATTAAATCACGAAATATCAAAAATTAGATTTTTAGAGAGAAAACATAAAAAAATTCTTAAACAAATATCATCAACTGCCACATAAAACCTAAACAAAGGTATTTAAACTGTCTCAGAAAACTCTAAACATAAAAAAAGGTAAAATTACAAAAATATCCAAGACACGTGAAAACAGCTTTCGGGCCTCCGAAAGTGCACTTAACGAGTTTTTTTAGGGCCTAAAACTGGGACTTATACACGTAAATCTATTAACGAGCTTCGATTTGATATCTTACGGCCTCTGTGAATCCACCCGAGTCAAATGTTATGGCCTTCAGAAGGTGGATTGCGCGTGCGATGATTCATTCACTCCAAAAACTTCAACGTTACACCATCCGCATCATTCTCCCCAGGATAGAGAAAATTCGACATCAAATTTACAGCCATATCATCATCAGAAGAATCAACGTGGAAGGGAATCATATGTTTAACATTGAGCACATCAGCGGTACTAATGTGGCTAGGCAGCTTCAACTGGTAGGCGTTTGGATTAATCTTCTCAATAATATCGACAGGTCCAATCTTCTTAGCAAATAGCTTGTTATAGTCACAACCTGAAAAGCGATCCTTAGTCAGGATCGCCCACACGGAATCTCCAACCTCAAAATCCACATATTGGCGCGTATGATCAAAATCTCATTTATACTATGCATTTGCTGAATGCAAGTTGTCATGAACGGCTCTGTGAACATCCTGAAGACCAGATACAAACTTTTCTTCCTTGTCGTGGACCTTCGACTTACTAGGTAAAGCCATCTGTCGTAATTTTTTTCTATAATGCAAGTGTACATTATCGTCGTCAAGTAATAAATTTCTATAAAAATAGAATATCGTCCACATGATTGGTTGAAATTAACTAAACATTAATTCTATTTGAGAATGACGAAAATTTAGGATTTTTAATTAAACTAAAATTCTAATTAAACTAAAATGAAAAAGATTTGACAAAGATAAAATTTGAATAGTTAAAAGCTCTAGGGTTTTCGATTTCACCAAACCAAACATACTCTAAATTATAATTCCCAATCAATTAATGTTTATTCAGAACATTGATAGTGAATTTCTCTAACATAATTATCAATTTTTCTCAAGTATCGATAATAATGAATCATAAATACGAATCATACATCTCTATCAAGATTCAATATAATAAAACTCATTAAGCACAAGAAATTATAGTTGCTACACCAAATTCATAATTGTCTCTAACTTATGAAATTTTAATGATGTTATAAACAAAGAGCAGATTCAATCATCATCTTACAGTTTTAGAATTAAATCCAAAATCATGCAATAGTTGGCCAGACAATCACAAACATTAAGAATGGATTATAACACTCAATAATACTGAATAAACATCGATTGAATTAAAAAATCAAAATTTATGAACAATCATGGTTTGGCTACGTCCTAGACCTAGATAAAAATACTTGAACATACTAGAATAAGAAGATATCCTAATAATATTCATGAACATAGAGGAAAAAAGAAGAAAAAAAGTAGATTTTAGGATGAACTGAAGTTAAGATTCGTCTCCTCGTTGGATTTGTCTTCGTTTCCTCACCAAAAATATTTTCTCCTCTGCCTCCCACGTCCAAAAACTCCCCCAAGAATTTTAAAATATTATATTTATACACTAGGGTTCGTCAAGGATTGGATTGGAGTAAAAAAATTACAAAACAAATCTAAAATTACGTCAGCGTCGTGACAGTGGCTCCAGCGTCGCGACGCTGGCCAATCTGTCACGCGCCAGCATCGCAACGCTGGCCCTCCTGCCCAGTTTTTTTCTTTTTGTGATTTTGCCGAATTTTTTACTTCGAAATCAATCCAAATACAATTGAATATCAAGCCTACAAAATGGAAACAAAAATAAACATAAATCAAACAATAAAACTCAAAGAACAATTAAAGTTAAAATTGTCTAAACTGTGAGCGTGAAACACACTCATAAAATACCCTCAAAGTTAACTTTTTGCTAGTCCTCGAGCAAAACAAAACAAAACAAAACAAATGAAACAAGAAAAATAATAAACACTAATTTTGAAAAGCTAAAGACAGAGTGACGTTTGTTTTTTACTAACTAAACTTGCTTCAGAGATTCCAAAATAACGATAACCCAAGAAAAACTTCTGAATTATGATCATGTAAAGCTTTAACACAATTACCAACTTACATTATAACTTGAAAAGTCCCGAGTATGTGTGTGTGTGTGTCACCTTAAATCGTCCAATCTCTTAAACCCAGATGAGTTTATGCAATCAACTTATAAAAGCGGGTCTAATAATCTATAAATAGATTAGAACTCTATAACGAATTTTCATGTCACTCTCCACTAATGTAGGCAAACAACATCACTTAAAATCATTAGGACTTTCATAAGCTTGTAATGTATGGCTAGGTTTAGGGTAGGATAAAAGATATTATTTTCGCTTAATCTTTACCCATTCTCAAATATCCATTCTAGGAATCAACAAGCTTAATTCAACTCTTCTTGCGACACCCCCAAACTTGTCATTCCACCACTTGAAATATTCAACAAAGCTCAACCATTCTTTTATTTTTAATTTAATTTCCTTAAGCTTTTCTTTTCATTAAAGAGTTTTCACCTAATAGCTCCCAAACCAATTGGTCTTAGGGTATTACGTGTTAAAACACCCCTTCAAGCTTAATCACTCAAGTCCAAGAGGCTACGAAATCAAACTTATTCACATTTTTTTAATATATCAAAACATCTCCTATTCACCCAAATTGTCATAGCCTCAAGCATATTCCTAGAACATTCAAATACTATGAGTAAAAATAGCTAAATAAGAGAAACTTTTTATGAGGTTGGAAAGTTGTCATGGATGATAAAAAAATGGTTATGTAATAAGCTCAATAGGGATGACTAGGGAAACAATTATGCACAAGTTGTCTTGAAAAGCTCAAACGGTCCAAACAATTATGCACAAGTGTAGACTAGAATTTCGCCTCCAACAATGATCAAATTAGTTCTAGAGTTCTAGTAAAATAATTTTGGTTCCTGAGGTCACATAAACCTTCTCTAAGCATAAAGAAAATCAAACTTTTAAGGCTAGGTGCTCATTTTGTCAGGATTCTCTTCAATGTAAATCAACAATCGGTTCAACACATAGAAGCACAAATTCATCATTTTTCTAGAAATCATCAATACATCAAAATTGATCTCATCATAGGTGTTACTGTGAAATCTGGCAGCACTAAAATCGGTGTAGTGGTTAGGCGTTCCTTAATCAATCGAAATGTTGAATCTGCCTCATTGGTCCATCAAAACTTACCCCCTTTCATACAGTCAGTAATCGACGCAAGACCATGAAAACTCCTCATCTCAGTATTCATTTTCGGTCTAGGTCATTGTCTCATTGCCACAACTTTAACCTCATCTACCTGCAATCTGTCTCCCGAAACCATATACCCCAAAAACAGCACTTTTAGAGTCATAAACACGCAATTCTTCTTTGTTGCATAAAAGTGTTCCCTGTTGAGTACAACTAAAACCTCTCTCACAATATGCAAATGTTCCTTTGAGTTAGTGTTATAAATCAAAATGTATGACCGCAAATCTGCCAATAAAAGGTCTCAACAGTTGATTCATCACACGCATAAAAGTACTAGGGGCGTTAGACAACCCAAATGACATCACAAACCACTCATACAACCCCTCACGAGTCTTAAAAGCTATTTTCCACTCATCCCCAGGCCTAACCTAAATCTGGTAGTTTCTCTGTCTTAATAGTCAGCTTCTACACTACCTCTTCTGAGATGATATTTTCACAACTGCCAAGGTCAATCACGAAACGACATACCTTGCCCATGATGGCATACGTGGACTAGAAAATGTTACTCCTCAACCAATCATCCTCAGCTACTTCTTTAGACGTCAAATATGACCTCCTGACAACCAAAGCAACCCCCCACAGCTCCTATAACAACTTCCTCGTCTTCCGGATGTTCATCGTCAAAAGTTGGATGCTCAGCAATTACAACGTCCTCATCGTCACCCTTGTCAGTCTCATCAAACAACACCCTCTTACAATCATACTTCCTATGTCCTAGTTAACCACAAGCAAAACACTTCATCGTATTATTGCTCGCACCTTTGCTAAATTGACTTCCCACGACTTTGTTGCCAATGGCTCTAGTATTAGTATTATTGGTGTCGCTCAATCCACTCCCACCACTAACACGGCGTGACTGTTTCTCCACCATCAAGATTCTCTGGTGTGCTTCTAGCACAGACACATGATCAAACATATTAAGGGTATCTTGAATCTGAACCATCAATCCTCCAATGTATCTCACCACCAACTGTTCTTCTGTTTCTTGGATCTCGTGTATGGCCATCAACTAGTAAAATTTTGTGGTATAATCATCCACCGATCTCAAACCCTATTTCAGATTATGCAACCTCTGATACAAAATTCGCTGATAATTATAAGCCAAAAACGCAGTTCGCAGATGTTTTTTCATCTTTTCCCAAGAAGAGATTTTTTACTTACCCAACCTAGCATGAGATAGTTTTAATTGTTGCCACCATGTCGTAGCCCTACTACACAACCTAGTCGCCACCAAAGGTACTCGCTTATTCTCTAGAACCCCTTTGAACTATAAAATCTCCTCAACAGTAGCCATCAAATCAAGGAACTCTTTAGCCTGAAGACTGCCATGAAATTTTGGTATTATAGTCCGTATATCGATCCTCCCACCGTCTATTATCCTCGTCCACTTGGACTCTCTGCCATCTACAACAGACCTGTGGAATGTCCTCGTAGTAGTCTTCTTCATCTTCCCCTCCTGATTCGTCTACCCAATCTCCTTGCCTGATCAGATTTCGTGATTCAGGCATATTTCCCCTATTTTAATGTTCTAGTTGGATGTCATCATCGCACTCATAAACCTCCTCAACTCGCTACTGGCACTGCTGGTTTTGTCGTGGTGCCATGAAAACGACGGATCAGTTTTAGCTTTGATACCAACTAATGTAGAGGAAAACCCAAAGAAAACCTAACAATATCAAATATTGTTGAATCTTGCACGATTACCAGTGGTTCGATCTTCTAAAACCTGTTGAATTGTAAGATTACTAGGATTTAGGCATCAACTTCGATAAATCATGAAATACCAAAAATTAGAATTTTAGAGAGAAAACATGAAAATGCCTTAAACAAATATAATCAACTGTCACAAAAAACCTAAACAAAGGTACTTAAACAGTTTCAAAAAACCCTAAACATAAAAGAAAGGTAAAATTACAAAAATATCCAAAATGACTGAAAATCTAGGCCTCTGAAAGTGCTCTAAATGACCTTTTTATGAGCCTGAAACCGGGCTGCAATGGGTAACCCTAATTGTACACATATATCTCTGAACAAACTTCAATTTGATATATTACAGTCTCTATGAATCATCCCGAGTCAAAAGTATGGCCTCCGAAAGTTGGACTGCGCATGCGACGATCCATTCGATGTAAAAACTCCAACGCTACACTGTTTTATCAAGGATGCAAATGGATTTTCAAGAAAAAACAAGTAATTCCAGGAACAAAAAATCCTAGATTCAAAGGCCAGGCTAGTGGCATAAGGTTTCAGTCAAAGAGAAAGAATATATTATTCAGAAATATACTCACAAGTAGTGAAACACATTTCTATAAAACTACTTCTAGCACTGGTCATTTAGTTTGTGCCGGAACCAGAACAAATGGATGTAAAAATAGCTCGTTTACATGAAAATCTAAAAGAAAGAATCTTCATGACACAATCTGATGGGTTTATAAGGAAAGGAGATGAAAACAAGGTGTGTCTTCTCAAGAAATCTCTTGATAGCCTTAAGCAAATCCCTTGACAATGGTACTTGAGATTTGATGAGTTTATGAGTAAGAATAGGTTCACAAGAATTAAGTATGACAGTTGTGTGTATTACAAAAGCATAGATAATAGACCATGATTGTATCTACTACTATATGTAGAGGCATGCTAATAGCATCATCTGATATACTTGAAAGTAGACAACTTAAGGCACACCTACATAGGAAACTTAAAATGAATTGGATATAGGTAGAGACAAGAGGAACAATAGACTGTTTATATCTCAGGAAGAATATATCCGTAAAGTTCTGAAAAGTTTGGTAGGACAAAATCAAAGCTTGTCAAAACACCTCTAGTTAAACACTTCAAGCTTTCATCTGATCAGATACCAAAGACATATGAAGAACTAAATCAGATGAATAAAATTCCATATACAAGCACTCTTGGCAGCCTAATGTACACAATGGTCTGTACAATACTAGATTTAGCCAATGCAGCTAGTCTAGTAAGCAGATTCATGGCTAAACTAGGAAAAAATCATTGGGAAGATGTAAAGTGGACTATGAGGTATATGAAAGGAACTACCAGGACTGGTTTGATGTTTGAGAAGGCAAGTCATGGAAAAGAAATAATGATAGGCTTTGTAGACTCTGATTTTGTAGGTTACCTAGACAAAAGAAGATCATCGACAGGGTATGTTTTCACTTTGTTTGGATTCATTGTTAGTTGGAAAGCAACCTTTCAACTAGTGGTGAATTATCTACTACAGAAGCTGAGTACATAGTAGTTACTGAAGTAGTAAAGGAAGCAATATGGTTAAAGGGAGCTGCTAGAGAACTAGGTAACAAACATGACAGGGTAACTGTGTTCTGTGATAATCAAAGTGCAATTCACCTAACCAAAAATAAGATGCACTGTGAAAGGAAAAAACACATTGATATAAAGATGCTTTTTATTAGAGATATAATTTCAGTTGAGAAGGTATCAGTAGAAAAGATTCACACTGATGAAAATGTTGTTGATGGGATTACAAAGTTTGTCACAAGGGTCAGACTTTAAATTATAACTTTTAGTTTGTTTAATGTTTTTAATGTAATGTTTTAAAATATAAGGTTTAAACTTTTTATTTAAGTGAAAAGTGAAGTTTACCATTTAATTAATTGGTTTCAAAGAATAGCGCATTTTTTTTTCACTGGCGCCATTACTTGTGTAGCATCTATTTTTAAATGCTAGCTTATGTTTTATTTCTACCGTAGCATCTATTTGAGTGAGAGAAAAACAGAACTTCTTGATTACAGCCAATTTCTCATCCGAACCGATGGAGGAAGATCAAGAACAGAGACAACACGTATGCGAGCACTGCAACAAGACTTTCTTGATTAGGGAAATCCTGGAATGTCACATGAGATCATGCCATGGAAACAACCATGAGAAAAGAAAGATCGACATGGGTTTTCAAGATCGAGGCCAATCTGGTTATGGCCTTAGAGAAAATCCCAAGAAAACACTGCGTTTTTCTCCCCAAAAAGACAACGCTGATATTTTTTCAGAGGAAGAGAAAGAAAATATCTGCGAAGTCTGGGACAAAGGGTTTGGGTCATCTAAAGCTCTGTTTGGTCACTTGAGGCATCACTACTCTGATGAAAGGCGACAGAAAAGAGATCAAAATAACGGTGTGAATCAAATTCTGGATAGGCTATTTCAGTATGAGCGGTTGGTGTGTGCGAGGAGAAAGAGAACCAATAGAATGGTTTATAACAAAGCTGATCCCATTTCAACTTCATATTTTTCTGGGTTTAAAGGAAATTCTTCTTCCTTTGGATTGGAACCAGAGGAAGAAGAGTTAATCGTATATGCTTACTGTGATACTTATGTTTTGTTAATTCTGTTACAATTTTTTATTTACTCTTAGTGGTTCCCTGGACAGGGGTCTTATAATTTTATATGATTTCTTTGTAACTGCAGCATATCCAAGCAACGCCTTCTTTTATTATTTTTATTTACAGGGATTGATGTTCGATCTGCTAAAAATTGAGGGTTTCTAGGTAATGGTCAGATGTCACTACATATTGAAGGCGAGTATTTATTATTTTTATTTACAGGGATTGATGTTCGATCTGCTAAAAATTGAGGGTTTCTAGGTAATGGTCAGATGTCACTACATATTGAAGGCAAGTATTTGCCTTTTAAGTTTCATGCATGCTTCATACGTAATCCCCCCACGCCCAACCAATCACCTTTCTACCTCTAGATATGGGTTTAAATATATAGTTTGATTTGCCGCTTATGGATTTAAAAATGCAATTACCATTTTATCTTGTTTTTGCATCAGATGCTTACTGTCATAATTGATAAGGAGACATTGTTTTGGCAATGCTTTTGCAAAGGTTGGGAAAAGGCATACAAAAAAGGTGGAAAGCATAGATTTAGGTAATGTTCTTGTTTTTTTTTCTAGGCTTGTGTGTACTTGTTTTGTAGAACCTACATGGAACTTTAGTTGTAGTTGTTATTGGGGCTTGCATGCCTTCTTATTGGGCCTGCGTGCCATTTTTTCTATTTTATTTATGAATTTGATATTTTTTGTATCTTTTTCATTATTATTAATAAAACGGATACTGTCTGAGGATATTTCAGCATATAATTGTCTAATGATGCGTTTTCCTCCTAGGTCAGTCCACCTTTTTAAAAAAAATTAGGTTTTGCAATATATTCTTAGTATAATGTATTTTTCTTCGGAAAGGAGAAAGATTGTTCAGACTAAAATTATATTTGGTAATGTCAAAATCTATACAATAAACATATATTGGTTTTTAGAGGAAAGTATCTTTGATATAAGGCTTAGCTGGTTGAGCTACACATTTTCATGATTAAATTATTTCCAACTACACACAACACCACGTGTTAACTCTTCTAACAAAAATATGCTTGACGCAATAAAGTAGAAACAAAAAAAGCAATATGGATTTATTATCATTTAGATGATTCAGGCACATCACCTCTATTAAAAAAATAAGTATCATTATTGGATTTTATTTAAGTATTAAGAGATGAAAGATGAATTAGCATAGTAGATATTAATCAAGAACATTCATGCTAAAAGCTTGTCGGCTTTCTTTAAGCAGGTTTAGATGCTTGTTTTATAGATCTGAATAATGGTTTTGGCAACTACAAAAAGTTTGCAATCTAACCGAGCCCATAACTTAACAATTTCAAAGAAAAAGCAATCATTTTATATACTTGACATTATGGCTGGAAAATAACAGAATAATCATGTATAAATTAACTTGATTTCAATTGAGGTTAAAGTTGCCCGCCTGTGACCCACAACGATATGCCTTAGACATTCCTTGTGCTGCAATTTCCTTTAATTCATTCTAATTTTAGGTTAGGGGAACATCCGAGCGATTGCTTTTGTGGAGCCAAATGCACTCATAAAGTGCTTAATAACAATAAGAGTGACAGAGACCTCTTAAGGGACAAGATGCTGATAGAGTCTCGAAGGAACACAACCTACCGAATGACTTTCAGAGCCTGGGTTAAAGAAGCTAAAGAGACGATTATGTCCCAGTCGAGCCGATTGCGATCCCAGAAAGCGGTCCCTACAGCCACTAAAATAGCTAGTGTCAGGTTTTTATTTTTAGGTTGTTTCTTCCCTACTTCCATTACCAAAACCTTATTAGATAGAGGGGTTAGGCGAGAGATACAAAGTCATCCTCACTCAACTTGCGTGATCCACTGCTACTCTATGCGCCATAAACAACACCCCTAATTTATATCGCATTAATCTAGTAGGGAGAAGTCTGAATTAGTCTTGTTCATATTAGATTGCTCCTATCCTACCAAACTTGGTTCAATGGCTTTTACGGATCACTCTTTCAATAGTTTGGAATATATTTCTTTGAGAAATCAGTTTAAGTTATATCACATCTTTTTCTATTTGCAATGTAATTTGACAAAAAGGGTAAAATAATGTGTAAGACTACTTACTTATCTTAAAATGTCCTTAATAGATATAATAGTGCATTTATATTTGTCTATACGGTTAGATATATCTATATTTTAATTGTCGTAAATTGATAGGGATCGGGGGCCTTATTGGTCTATAAAGTCAGAATTTCATCCTTATAGTCTAGGGTTCAACCCTAAGTTACGTAATTCTCCCTCTCTCAACAATTAAAAAAAATTTAACCTGAATTATTATATCAGTATATATCAAGAAGAACCATTAGGCTAAGGAAATCTTCAGATCTATACCTACATAAGATTGAATTCCTTGGCCAATAACTAAATAGCCTCAATACAAATTACATAAATAACATTTAGACATATTACATTTTCACTTATTTCCCCAATCCAAACAAAAATGTTCTCTAATAATGAGATAAATACAATATATTAATTAGATCTAACAGACCACTTTCTTATACAACTAGCACCATTTATAATATTAAACCAACATGATCATTCTGATCTCTTATCATCGGCTCTCTCCCAACCCACATGGTTGGATGGGAAGCAAAATAATGTTCCACCAATGGAAAACATAAAACATGAGGTTTATTATTTTCATTAATACATTTTTTGGTGATCGTTATTAGTGAGCAAAGTCAATCTAAGTATTCAACTATCTAGACTTGACATTTCAACCAGCCATATTAACCACATTAATATACAATTTTTTTTCTTTAAAATTAGCTATGTTTCATCAAGAAAATAACTATCCAACTTTCTTAAATACTTTAGTTTGCAAATGAGAATCAAGCTTCTATTAAACAAAATCTTTAGGGTTCATTTAAACTAGTGATTAAAACATTGAGAAATGCTACAATATCTTGCTTCATACATTTGAATAAGTTTTTTAAGCTTTCTAGTTTAAACCATGTCCTTCAAGTGAAAAGTGAGGGCTTTGGTGCGAAATCCAAACAAAACTTGTAAGCAATATCTTGCTCCATACATTTGAATAAGTTTTTTAAGCATTATATTTTCAACCATGTCCTTAAAGTGAAAAGTGAGGGCTTTGTGTTAAATCCAAACAACATTTGTAAGCAATCTGGCAGAAAAGATGAATGGAGATGTAGCATTATTACTCAACTGTGAGTTAGTTAGCCACATCAATAGGCTTATAGAAAGTTTTCACTAACTGTCATTGTATTGGTGTGGACCTAGATACATGAAGAATTAAGTATAAATTAGAGAGAAAAAGGCAACAACCATAGAAAAAGAAAAGAGAGATCATTTAATAAAAAGATACTTGAAAAAGTCTCGAAGAGACTCTGTTATTACCTGTAATCGAGCTTGTAAGGAGAGTTTTTCAATTCTTTCTACTTGATGCTTGAATACCTTGTAATCTCCTGTAAAGTTGACTCCATCATAGTAGATTTGCATGCCAGAAATTGGATGTAGGTTCTTTTATAGAACTGAACCAATATAAACTTCTGTGTTTCTTCTTCATCTTCTCCATCACTCCTTCTGTTTTCTAACCTGCAAAATCATCATAATATCAGTTAAGTTATAATCACAACAAAAGTTGTATCAGAGTCAAGGTTTACATACAAAGGTTAAAAGCTTCAAAGTTTAAAGAATCTCAAAATATCAAGATTGCTGAATTGTAATTCAAGAATTCATCAAAGTTATCCAAGAAAGCTTATGATATGGAAACTACCTCCACCAAGCATTACATAGAGAAATTTGATGGCACAAATGATTTTGCCATATGAAAAATGAAGATGCTAGCTCTCTTGGGAAATCTAGCGCTGGATTAGGCTCTCGAGGGAAAAATAAAAAATACCTGCAAATTATTCTGAAGAGAAGAAAACTGATGTCATGAACAGGGCTTATAATACATTAATCCTAGTGACAAGGTCCTGAGCGAGATCACCAAGATGAAAATAGTTGAACAAGTCTGGCTTAAATTAAAGAGTCTGAATATGACAAAAACTTAGTCAAACAGACTGTACCTTAAGGCCAAGTTCTTCTCCTATAAGATGGTAGAGGGCAAGAATCTTCAAGATCATATTAATGAGTTCAATAAACTTTGTCAAACAGACTGTACCTTAAGGCCAAGTTCTACTTGTATATGATGATGAGGATAAAGCATTAGTGATGTTGCACTACTCCTTACCTAGGTCATATGAGAGACCTTTGTGGATATTCTCAAACATGGCAGGGAGACCCTGTCATTAGAAGATGTAGTGGGAGCATTGAACTCCAAAGAACTGCAAAGCAAATATGAACATAAGGAATCAACTAGAGAGAGTTTGTTAGTTATAGGAAGGATTGAAAAGAATGATTTTAGGAACATATCAAGATCTAAATCTAGGAATGCTAAGAATGGCAAGAAAGTGAGATGCTATCACTGCTATGAAGAAGGTCATATTAAAAGACTGTCCTAAAATAAATAAAGAAGCAAAAGTGAAGGAACGAGTTGATGGTGATGCTGCAATAGTAGAATATGGGTATGAAAGTGCAGATGTCCTAGTTGTAGCAGCTAGAAACTTAGATAAACAATGGACTTTTTATTCTGGATGTTCCTTCCATTTGACTCTAAATATAAACTGGTTTAAGACTTTCACTAAGCATGACGGTGGGAAAGTACTATTAGGAGACAACAATGAGTGTAAGATCACTAGTTTAGGATCCATCAGGATCAAAACACATGATAATTCAGAGAAGATTCTGACAGAAGTGAGGTATACCTGATTTAAAGAGAAGTCTCATCTCACAAGGAGTCTTAGATGAGAATGGGTACACCTATAAATGAGAGAAAGGAGTTCTTAAGATTTCTAAAGGCTCTATGGTAGTGATGAAAGGAATAAAGGAGAATGGCATGCATGTGCTCCAAGGTAGTACTCTCGTTGGAGTAGTGACTTAAGTTTCTGCTTCAGTAACTGATAAAATAACTTTATGGCATAAGGGGTTAGGTCATGTAAGTGAAATAGGACTGAAAGAACTTGAAAAACAAGGGTTGTTGAATGAAGATAAGCTAGACAGACTTGGGATCTATGAACACTGCATCTATGGCAAACAACTAGGGTGAAGTTCAACTAACCAACACACAGAACATATGAGATCATGAGTTACATATACTCATATCTCTAGGGACCATGTACCTCTAAATCACTAAATTGAAGCAAGTATTTCATTTCTAATGACTGTTCTAGGAAAGTCTGGTATGTATCATAAAATCCAAGGATGAGGCTTTCCAAAGATTCAAAGATTGGAAAATAATTATAGAACTCTAAGTTGGAAAGAAAGTAAATAAATTAAGGACAGATAATAACCTGGAGTACCTAAATGAAGAGTTCAATAAATTTTAAGGCATTGGGAGTCATAAAGCAGTGCCTCATACACCACAGCAAAATGGTGTGGCAGATAGGATGAACAAACTCTACGGGAAAGGGTGAGATGCACGTTATCTAGTGCAAGTCTCCTCAAGAAGTTTTAGGCAGATGCAGCCAACACAACATCTTACCTAATAAACATGTGTCCATCGTAGCTTTGGTCTTTAAGACACGTGAAAAGATTTAGTAAGGTTCTCCCTCAAACCTCACAAATCAAAATGTATTTGGATATGGCTTATGCACATGTCAAGAAAGGCAAGCTAGGTCCAAAGGCAAGGAGATGCATGTTTATAGGGTATCATGAAGGTGTAAAAGGATACAAGTTGTGCTATTCTTCTTACTCTAATAAGTCTAAGAGTTTCATCATTCGAGATGTCACATTCACAGAATGTGAAGTATACATGTGCACACCCAAGCCTACAATCTAGTTAGAAACAAGTAAAAACAATGATGTTGGTTTTGAGGTGGAGCATGAAAGCACAAGTAAAGAACCTGAGTTCTCAGGCACTGATAATGCACAGACTGAATTAAAAATGAACACTTGAGGTATGGAGAAACCTATGATTAACAGGAGGACTACTAGTTGGCCAGAGATAGAAACATTAGGCAGTATAAAGCTCCTGTTAGGTATGGCTATGCAGACCTTATTGACTTTACCTTATTGCCTTTTTCCTTGATAGTAGGATGCAAACAGATTTTCAAGAAAAACAAAACAAGGAATTCCAATAGCAGAAAAGCCTAGATTCAAGGCCAGGCCGGTGGCATAGGGCTTTAGTCAAAGACATGGAATATATTGTTCAGAAATATACTTACCAGTAGTAAACACACTTCAATAAGATTACTTCTAGCACTAGTCACTTAGTTTGGACTGGAACTAGAATAGATGGATGTAAAAATAGCTTTTTTACCTGAAAATCAAGAAGAAAGAATCTTCATCACACAATCTGATGGGTCTATAAAGAAATGAGATAAAAATCAGGTATGTCTCCTCAAGAAATCTCTTTATGGCCTAAAGCAAAGCCCTAGACAATGGTACTTGAGATTTGATGAGTTTATGACTAAAATAGGTTTATAAGAATTAAGTATGACAGTTGTGTGTATTATAAAAGCATAAATAATTGACCAAGGTTGTATCTACTACTATATGTAGATGACATGTTAATGACATCATCTGATATGCTTGAAATTAGATAACTTAAGGCACAACTACATAGGAAATTTGAAATGAATGATTCAAGAGCAGTTAGAAGGTTACTTGAAATGGATATATGTAGAGACAAGAGAAATAATAGAGTGTTTATATCTCAGAAAAATATATCCATAAAGTTTCGAAAAAGTTTGGTATGAAAGAATCAAAGCTTATCAAAACACCTCTAGCTAAACACTTCAAGCTTTCATCTTATCAGTGACCAAGGATAGATGAAGAATTGAATCAGATGGATTAATCTCCCTATAAAAAAATTGATGCTAGTCTAATGTACACAATGGTCTATACAAGACTCGATTTAGCCTATGCAGCTACTCTAGTAAGCAGATTCACAGCTAAACCATGAAAAGAAGATTGAGAAGTTATGAAGTGGACTATGAGATATCTGAAACGAACTACAAGGAGTGGTTTGATGTTTGAGAAGGCAAGTCCTGAAAACAAATTATAATAAGCTATGTAGACTCTGATTTTGCTGGTGACTAGGACAAAAGAAGATCATTGACGGGGAATGTTTTGACTGTGGTGAATTTATCTACTATAGAAGCTGAGTACATAGCAGCTATTAAAGTAGTAAAGGAAGCAATATGGTTAAAGGGAATTACTGGGGAACTAGGTGTCAAACAGAACAGTGTAACTATGTTTTGGGACAACCAAAATGCTATTCACCTAACCAAAAATAAGATGCACCTTGAAAGGAAAAAACACATTGACATAATGATACATTTGATCAGAGATATAGTTTCAGTAGGGAAGGTATCACTAAAAAAGATTCACACTGATGAAAACGTTGCTCATAAGATTACAAAGCCTGTCACATGGGTCAAGTTTGAGCATTGCTTAAACTTGATAAATGTGAAACCTGGTACAAACTGAGGTTTGAAGTAAAGCTAGAAAATCTCAAGTTTGGGGTCCTATCTCAAGCTTGATTCAAGGTTGAAATTTTATAGCATTATGACTCAACTTTAAGTTAGTTGACAACATCAATTGGCTTATAGAAAGTTTTCACTAAGTATCACGCTACTAATCTAATGTGGACCTAGATAACTATCATATTCTATCAACTCAGTCATAACATAAAGAAATATATATTCAGATCCCTTAAGAATTAAGTAGAGAACAAAGAGAAAAAGAAGAGAGAGATCATTCGGTAAAGAGATACTCGAAAAAGTCTTGAAGAGGTTTTGTTAACCTGTAATCGAGGCTTGTGAGAATAATTTTTCAATTCTTTCTTCATTGTGCTTGAATACCTTCGAATCTCGTATAAAGTTGACTCCATCATAGTAGATTTGCACGTCAGCAACTGGATGTAGGTTCTCTTAGAGAATTGAACCAGTATAAACTTTTGTGTTTCTTCTTCTCCTTCATTCATTATGTTTTCTAACCTGTAAAATCATCATAATATCAGTTAGAATCATAGCATGAGAACATACCAGAGAAGATTTATTTTAGACAAACAAGAAAATGTGTTCTTCCAGTCCAGACATGCTTACGAATGATTAATTCATAAGCAAAATAAGAAAATGTGTTCTTCCAATGCATTACATAAGGCCTTTCCTACACAGGATAGAGCACCCACATTTTATCAGTGCTTTAGGATCATGCAAAATGATAACAGTGAAAGCATGCTACTCTCAAAATGACGTTAGTCATTAACCTTTCATCTTTTGGCCATGCATTCCTTTTTATATCCAAAGATGACATTGATATTGTTAATGTCCTATGGTTTTAAAATTAGAATCCAACATGGTTTTCCTCGCCATAATGGCAAGAATGGCTAATTAGAAAAAGGTAAAACCACTACTTATATTCCACGAGACTCCCCTACAAATACAACAAAGCTAAAGTAAATTTCATATTACATTATGTAAAGCTATGAAGAACTACCTAATCATGAATCTGCAGTCTCATTAAGCCTATGGGTTAGACCTAAATTTAAATATGTAAAAAATTCGTAGTATTATTCGAGTGGTCGGTCTTATAAAGCTCGTTCAGCTTCGCTCAAGGATAATTCAAGAAATAAACAATCAAGCAATCAATGATGATTCGGGATACAAAAACATTCAAACAATCAAATAATCGAAACCCAAGCAGCCTTACCCGTTTACAACAAACCCAAGACTAACCAAACCCGTTTCAGCAATTCCAGAAACTATGTCCAAGAGTCTTAGGCAGAATCATTACATTAAAAACTTTAACAAAACGAAGTCATTCCGGTAAAATGGATGGAGTTTGATTCTAAATTATAACTTTTAGTTAGTTTAAAATTTTTAATGTAATGTTTTAAAAATATAAGGTTTAAACTTTTTATTTTGGTGAAAAATGAAATTTGGGTTTTAAAGAATAACGCCTTTTTCCATGGTCGCCTTTACCTGTGTAGCATTTGTTTTTAAATGCTAGCTTATCATAAGCTTGTGTTTTATTTCTACTCATGCGTAGCGTCTATTTGAGTGAGTGAAAAACAGAGCTTCTTACTTTCAGCCAATTTCTCATCCGAACCGATGGAGGAAAATCAAGAACAGAGACAACACGTATGCGAGCACTGCAACAAGAGTTTCTTGATTGGGGAAATCCTGGAATGTCACATGAGATCATGCCATGGAAACAACCACGAGAAAAGAAAGATCGACATGGGTTTTCAAGATCGAGGCCAATCTGGTTATGGCCTTAAAGAAACTCCCAAGAAAACACTGCAGTTTTCTCCCCCAAAAGAAAAGGCTGATATTTTTTCGGAGGAAGAGAAAGAAAATGTCTGCGAAGTCTGTGACAAAGGGTTTGGATCATCTAAAGCTCTGTTTGGTCACTTGAGGCATCACTCCTCTGATGAAAGGCGACAGAAAAGAGATCAAAATAACTGTGTGAATCAAATTCTGGATAGGCAATATCAGTATGAGCAGTTGGGGTGTGCGAAGAGAAAGAAGAGTTAGCTGTGTTTAAAGGAAATTCTTCTTCCTTTGGATTGGAACCAGAGGAAGAAGAGTTAGATGTGTGCTTGTTGATGCTGCCAAATGGTGTTTTCAAGTCCAACGGGGTTGGATTTGATTCTGCTACAAGTGAGTCGATAGTTTCTAATAATGACGCTTCTGCTGAACATGATTCTGGGTTTGCTAAAGATGAGGAAGAAAATGTTATCTTGGAAAATCCCAATGAAGAATTTTACACATTGGCTGAATCTAAATGCCTGAAAGAACTAGACCTCAGTACCCAAAATCTTAAGGAAAATAAGGATGGATTGGAGGATCTAGTACGATCCGTAAACGTCAAGTTTACTCTGAGGAAGAAAACTATCTTCTATGCTTACGATGTTAAAATAACGGAGAATCGTAGCAGCAAGATGTCATCTACTTGTGAATCTTCTGCGAAATTTGATAATGTCTCTGGCAAGAGAAGTAAGTTTAAATGCAAGATTTGCACCAAAAGTTTCAGTTCTTATCAGGAACTTGGAGGCCACAGCACTATACATAAAGAGCCAATGAGAATTCGGGGAAGAAGGAGACTGGTGAAATGGGGGATGGAAAGGGACATCAATGTTCCATCTGTTTAAAGGAATTTGGATCAGGTCGGGCTTTGAATGGTCACAAGAGAGCTCATTTTAAAACAAACTGCATGTGATGAAGAGTACAGATGTAGAGCAGCAGGCACTACATTTAAGCATCAGTTTTCTGGTATCAAAGAAAGTTGGCTTTCCATGTTAGCTTTACATCGAGATTGTCTGCAATGGTAAGTATAAAGTTTGCTTTGCTGCTTATGATCACAAGAGAGCTCATTTTAACTAGTTTTGCCGTATATGCTTACTGTGATACTTGTTCTTTGTTAACTTTTTGACGATTTTCTGTTTACTCTTAGTGGTTCTCTCGACGGTGGTCTTATAATTTTATATGGTTTCTTTGTAACCGCAGCATATCTAAGCAAGGATTAATTTTCGATCTACTAAAAATTTGAAGGGTTCTAGATAATGACCAGATTTCACTATATATTGAAGGCAAATATTTGCCTTTTAAGTTTCATGCATGCTTCATACTTAATCCCTCACCCAACCCCCTCTTTTTCCTCCACAGCCAATCACCTTTCAACCTCTAGATATGGGTTTAAATATATAATTTGATTTGCTGCTTATGGATTTAAAAATGCAATTACCATTTTATCTAGTTTTTGCATTATATGCTTACTGTCATAATTGATACATAATATTCTTTATTAACTTTGAAACTATTGTAGGAATTTCATTCTCCATTTTTTGTTGTAATTTTCTTCTAGATTCACTATGTGGAATGAGCTAAGGAAACATTGTTTTGGCAATGCTTTTGCAAAGGTTGGGAAAAGGGTGGAAGGCATAGATTTAGGTAATGTTCTTGTTTTTTTTTCTAGACTTGTGTGTACTGCTTTTGTAGAATCTATGTGCAGAATTTTAGTCATAGTTGTTTTTAGGGCTTGCATGCCTTCTTAGTGGGCCTGTGTGCCATTTTTTCTGTTATATTTATGAATTGGATATTTTTTTTTGTACATTTTTCATTATTATTAAAAACGGATACTGTCTTGGGAGTTTTTCTACCCATGATTGTCTAATGATGTCCACCTTTAAAAAAAATAGTTTTTGCAATATATTTTTAATGTAATGTATTTTTCTTCTAAAAGGATAAAGATTGTTCAGATTAAAATTATATTTGGTAATACCAAAATTCATACAATTAACATATATTGGTTTTCGGAGTAAAATATCTTTGATATAAGACTTAACTAGTTGAACTACACATTTTCATGATGAAATTATTCCCTACTACACACAACATCAAATGTCAACTCTTCTAACAAAATACGCTTGATGTAATAAAGTAGAAACAAAAGAAGAAATATGAATTTATTATCATTTAGATGATTCAGGCACATCACCTCTATTAAAAAATAAGTATCATAATTGGATTTTATTAAGTATTAAGAGATTAAAGATGAATTAGCATAGTAGATATTAATCAAGAACATTCATGCTAAAAGCTTGCAAGCTTTCTTTAAGCAAGTTTGGATGCTTGTTTTATAGACCTGAGTAATGGTTTTGGAACTACAGAGAGAGTTTGCAATGTAACCCACCCTTAACTTAACAATTTCAAAGAAAACCCATCATTTTATATTCTTGACATTATGACTGGAAAATGACAGAACAATCATGTAAAGATTAACTTGATTTCAATTGAGGTTAAAGTTGCCCGCCCGTGACCCACAGCGATAGGACACAGACATTCCCCGTGTTGTAATTTCCTTCAATCTATTCTCATGTTGGGTTAGGGGAACATCCGAGCGATTGCCTTTATGGAGTCAAATGCTCTCATAAAGGGCACAATAACAATAAGGCTGATAAAGACCTCTTAAGGGACAAGCTGTTGATATAATGTCGAAGGAACTCAGCCTACTGAATGTCTTTCAGAGTCTGGGGTAAAGAAGTTAAATAGACGATTATGTCCCAGCCAAGTCCACTGAGATCCCAAAGAGCGGTCCCTACAGCCACTAAAATAGCTTTAGGTTGTTTCTTCCCTACTTCCGCTACCAAAACCTTATTAGATAGAGGGGTCGGGCGAGAGAGAGAAAGTCCTCCTCACTCAACTTGCGTGATCCACTGCTACTCTATGCGCCATAAACAACACCCGTAATTTATACCGCATTAATCTAGTAGGGAGATCTCTGAATTAGTCTTGTTCATATTAGAGTGCTCCTATCCTACCAAACTTGGTTTCAATGGCTTTCGTGGATCATTCTTTCAATAGTTTGGAATATATTTCTTGAGAAATTAGTTTAAGTTATATTACATATTTTTCTATTGGCAATGTAATTTGACAAAAAGGGTAAAATAATGTGTAAGACTACTTACTTATCTTAAAATGTCCTTAATAGATATAATAGTGCATTTATATTTGTCTATACGGTTAGATATATCTATATTTTAGAGAGCGATCCCCACAACCGCTAAAGATAGTTAGTGTCAAATTTTTTTAGGTTCTTTCTTCACTACTTCCACTACCAAAACCTTATTAGATAGAGGAGTCGGGCGAGAGAGAGAAAGTCCTTCTCACTCAACTTGCATGAGCCACTATCACACCGTGCACCATAAACAACACCCCTAATTTATACCGCACTTATCTAGTAGGGTGATGTCTGACTTAGTCTTGTTCATCTTAGAGTGCTCGTATCCTATCAAACTTGGTTTCAATGACTTTCACGGATCACTCTTTCAATAGTTTGGAATATATTTCTTGAGAAATTAGTTTAAGTTATATCACATCTTTTTCTATTTTCAATGTAATTTGACAAAAAGGGTAAAATACAGTGTAAGACCACTTACTTATCTTAAAATGTCCCTAATAGATATACTAGTGCATTTTTATTTGTTTATACGATTAGATATATCTATATTTTGATTGTCGTAAATTGACATGGATCGGGGGCCTTATTGGTCTATAAAGTGAGAATTTCATCCTTATAGTCTAGAGGTTCAACCTTAAGTTATGTAATTCCCCCTCTCTCAACAACAACAAAAAATTATCCCAAATTATTTTATTCGTATTTATCAAGAAGAACCGTTAGGTTAAGGAAATCTTCACATATATACCTACATAAGATTGAATTCCTTGGCGAAAAACTAAACAGCCTCGATACAAATTACATGAATAACATTTAGACATATTAAATTTTCACTTATGTCCTCAATCCAAATGAAAATGTTCTCTAGTAACGAGACAAATACAATATATTAATTAGATCCAACCCTCCATTTTCTTATGCAGTTAGCACAATTTATAATATTAAAGCACCATGATGCATAACTCCTCTGATGCCTGCGAAGTTTGTGACAAAGGGTTTGGGTCAGCTAAAGCTCTATTTGGTCAGTTGGGGCATCACTCCTCTTATGAAAGGCGGTAGAAAAGAGATCTAAATAATTATGTTAATCAAATTCTTGATATGTTATTTCGGTATGAGCGGTTGGGGTTTGCGAGGAGAAAGAGAACCAGTAGAATGGTTTATAACAAAGCTAATTCCATTTCAACTTCATATTTTTCTGGTTTAAATGAAATTCTTCTTACTTTGGATTGGAACCAGAGGAAGAAGTATTGAGCTATATAAATTCAAAGACTCCACCATTGCCGAAGCCACTGAGACAAAGCATTATAACGGTAAAAAATAATTCAAATCCATGAATCTTTAAAGCAAGAAGAGGAGAAGGTTGAAAAATGACACAGTTTTGGTTGAAGGTTCAAATCCAATACGGCACCGTTCCACTTAAACTCATTTGCTCACCTCAGCTCATTCTGTTGAGCTTTCAGTTTCTTTCTCCCTGCCATGTGTAAGCATATTAGAGGATTAGTTAGCTTTTATGTTGCAATACTTGTCTATATATTCTTTTGTACAATTCTTACAGAATTAATTAACACAGAAAAATCTTATTTACTCTTCCTATCCTAATCTCCATGTCTACCATTTTTACTATTTCTCAAACTCTGAAATGGTATCAAAGCCTTATTGAAAAAGGAAAATGACGGAGCAAACATCTGGAAAACAGATTACCAAATAATCTGATACCTACAAATACAATTCTGGTGACTCAGATTTCTTGACAAATTTATCCAAACTCATTAATCCTTACAGAATTCAACATGGAGACGGTCCACAAACGATCCTCGTCCTAGACCTGCTAACTAAGGACAACTTTGAAATATGGTCGAGGACCATGAAGAGAGCTCTAAGAGCTAAAAACAAACTTTTTTTCATTGCTGGTAAACTACCAAAACCAGAACCTTCATCCACTGATCCTACCATCTTTGGGCAGGAAGACATCCTCATTAAAGCATGGGAACGTTGTAATGACTTGGTTATTTCATGGATTCTAAACTCAATCTCTCTAAAAATTTGAAACAGCGTATCCTAATTGGGAGTGCAAAGGAATTATGGGATGAATTGCAAGAAAAATTTGAGGAACAAAGAGTCCAACGAGTGTATGCCATCAAGAAAGAAATCTCTGAACTCAATTATGATTTATTACAATAAACTTAAAGGCTTATGGGACCAACTAGCATATTTTGAACCCATACCTGAATGCACATATGGACCATTAAAAATTCTTGTTGAAAATATATCATACAGACCGTGTTATCAAATTCTTAATGGCACTGCAAGACTATTACTTAGCAACTTGGGATCAAATACTGCTACAAACCCCTATGCCCAAAGTTAACCAAGCATACAGACAAATTTTAAAATAAGAAAAGGCCTATATCCTTGCCTCCACAGAAACAAACACACATTAACCTGCACTCATGGCTGCCAGAAAATTTCAAAACACAATGTCAAATAATTCTCTCTACCTTAACAAATAAGGAGAATATGTTAAGAACCTGAAAATGTTATGTTTCCATTGCAAAATTACATGACACATTTTGGAAAATTGTTTTAAAGCTTGGAATTCTGAGGCACCTATATGTGAATACTGCAAAGTGGCTGGACATATTAAAGAAAAATCTACAATCTGCATGGATATCCAGAAAATCACAAGCTGCACGGGTATACACTTAAGACTGGTTTCTCTAACCAAGTATCTCTAACCAAAAAAGATGAAAAACATAAGGAATAATTCATAGTTTCAAAAGAATAATATCAACAGATCATGGCTCTTCTCAAAGGGAATCAAAATTCTCCACAAGTAAACATGATTCAGAAAAATTCAAAACACAATTCAGGTTATTCTATCATGAAAACTCGATTTGTTAATTCTGTCATTATAATTAAGATACCAATGATATTAGATATGGGAGCACTGACCACATTGTTAGTCATATATCTTATTTCACTGAGATTGTGATTGCTTCTAACTTTTATGTGCAACTTTCTAATGGACAGATGGCCACTATCACACATATAGGAACCATAAGGTTATTTGAGAAGCTTATACTATATGATGTTTTGTGTGTGCCTTCTTTTTCTTTCAATTTTCCCTATGTCTAAAAGCTTACAGAATCATTGAATTGCTTCCTCGTCTTCACATCCTCCTACTGTTTATTCAGGACCTAGCGATTGGAGGACGATTGGGAGGGTAAAGTGCATAATGGTCTTTATCATCTCATGATAGAAGACAATCGTATAGCATTAACTTCTAATTTACAAGTTTCTTTTCCACAAAAACATTTATCTAACATGTCTAAAGTTGAATCTGTTGACTTATGGCATGTAAGGGTTGGTCATGCCTCTGTTTCCAGATTTCAATTAATGAAAAATTCATTTTCTTCCACTAAATCTCTTTTATGTGACATATGTGCATATGCTAAACATCAAAAAAATTCATTTCCCAATAATCCCACTAGATCTAAAGTGTTTATTGAACTCATACATTGTGACATTTGGGGCCCTAATAGTACTAAAAGTCATGAAGGATATAGGTATTTTTTGACAATTGTTGAAGATTACACAAGAAACACTTAGATATATATACTTAAAAATAAATCTGAAGTTAAGCAGCATGTTCAAGCTTTTCATACCTATGTCCAGACACAATTTGGTGTCCCTATATGAGGAGTGATAATGGGAATGAATTTCTTTTAAAAGATTTTTACTCTCAAAAATGAATTTTACGCCAATGCACATATGTTGCCACACCCCAACAAAACAATATGGTTGAAAGGAAACAGCAAAACATGTTATATGTTGCTAGGGCTCTAAGATTTCAATATGTCTTACCACTTCATTATTGGAAAGAATTTGTGCAAACTATCATTTTTCTCATCAATAGAACCCCTCACACCTCTTTTGAACAATAAATCACCTTATGAGCTTTTAACTAAAAGAAAACCTGATTACCAATCCTTAAAGACCTTGAGGTGCCTATGTTATACAACTACTTTAAACTCAAACAGAAAAAAATTATACTCAAGAGCCAAACGTTGCATTTTCATAGGATATCCACAAGGTGTTAAGGGATATAAGTTGCTAGATATGAGTTCAAGTAACATCTTTATTTCTAAGGATGTAACGATCTTTGAAAAATGTTTTTTCATGCACTACTCACTCTATCACTCAAAATATTTCTTGTAATTCTCAAATTACACATCTATCTTATCCAGAATCTGAATCTGAAGAAGAAATACCTTCCCAACATCTTGATCATGCCATAACACCAGCAATTGAACCAGAAAATTCCACTGAAACAGAGACTGGCCTTTCTCTTTTCACCCATCCTCCCATTGATTCTAAACAACCAACAGAATAGTCAACTTCACCTATCATTGCTCCTCCTCCTAGACAATCTCAAAGGCAAAGAAAACCACCCAAACATCTCGATAATTTCATTTGAAATTCAATTAATAATGCTAATACAGGATACATTTCACTCCCTTCTCAGTTATCTAACACCAAAAGCACACCCTTATATCTCATTACTAAGCACATGATGAAGTTTCAGGACGTCTAAGGGCTTTTGCAATTTCAATCAATCACCTACAAGAACCTAAGACTTACAAAGAGGCTACTATGAATCCTAAATGGGTAGAGGCTATGTAAAATGAATTGCAAGCATTAGAAGGAAATAAAACATGAGAAATCATTGATTTACCACCTAGAACAATAACAGTGGGATGCAAGTGGGTATACAAGCTTAAATATGACTCAGATGGGAGTTTAGAAAGGTATAAGGCTCGTTAGTGGCAAAAGGATACACACAGCAAGAATGGTTGGATTATCATGAATCATTCTCACCAGTTGCTAAAAATGACAACACTGAGATGTATATTAGCCTTTGCAGCTATTAAGGGGTGACATTTGCAGCAATTTAATGTGCAAATGCCTTTCTCCATGGTGACTTAGAAGAATAAGTTTACATGAAGCTCCCTCCTGGCTACACTAAAACTTCTAAACCTTTTATTTGCAAGATACTTAAAAGCATCTACGGACTCAAACAGTCTTCTAGGCAGTGGTATGCAAAATTCTCTCAGCCCCTTATTCATTTTGTATACACACAATCTAAAGTTGACTATAGTCTTTTCACACATACTACTTCCTCTAGCTTCACTGTTATCTTAGTCTACGTTGATGATTTAGTAGTAGCTAGCTCAGACAAACACAGCATTACAAAACTCAAACTATTTCTTCAAACCAAATTCAAGATCAAAGACTTGGGTTTACTAAGATACTTCTTAGGAGTTGAGGTAGCTCGGTCTAGAAAAGGCATTCAAATTTGTCAAAGAAAATATACTCTGGACCTCCTCAATGTTGAACAGTTCATTGATGCTAAACCAATAAAAAAATCGAATGGAACAAAATTACAAATTTACTGCTACAGATGGAACATTATTACAGGATCCCTCTACATATTGAAGGCTCCTAGGGAAACTAATTTATCTGAATATTATGCGAGCCGATATCTCCTACTCTAAATAGACCCTTAGTCAGGTTATGGCTAATCCAACAGATAAATATATGCAACGAATTCGAAAGGTTCTAAGATACATATCAAAATGGCTTGTTATATCCATCTTCATCCCAGATTCAACTACCTGCTTTCTATGATTTGGTTAGGTAGCTTGTCTGTACACTCGTAGATCTGTCTCTAGTTTTGCATATTTTTAGGAAACTCTCTTATTTCCTAAAAATCCAAGAAACAACATATTATCTCTCTTTCTTCCACTAAAGCAGAGTGTCGATCCATGGCAACCACATGTTGTGAATTGATCTGGTTACAGTACTTACTGTATGATTTTCATGTTTTTATACACATGCAGCACATCTCCATTGTGATAATCAAGTTGCTGTCCATATTGCTTCCAACTCTGTTTTTCACGAACGCATAAAACATATTGAACACGACTGTCATTTGATTTGTGAAAAGATTCAAGAACAGAGTATTAGAACATCTTATATTACCACTACAAATCAAATTGTAGACATTTTCACAAAGGCCTTACCTTCTCAAATTTTTCTCTCTCATCTTTCCAAGATGAACGTAGACAATATCTACGCTTCATCATCCAGGGGGTATTGATCTATACCAATTCAGAGACTCTACCATTGTCAAAGCCACTGAGATAGAGCATTACAACGGTAAAAAATAATTCAAATCCATGAAGCTTTAAAGGAAGAAGAGGAGAAGGTTGAAAAACGAATCAATTTTGGTTGAAGACTCTAATTCCAATACAGCACTCTTCCACTTAGGCCCCTTTACTCACCTCACCTCATTATGTTGAGCTTTCAATTTCTTTCTCCCTGCGATGTGTAAACATATTAGAGGATTAGTTAGATTTTCTGTTGTAATACTTGTCTATATATTCTTTTGTACAATTCTTACAGAATTAATTAATACAGAAAAACCTTATTTACTCTTCGTCTCCCCCATCTTTTTTTCTACCATTTTTACTATTTCTCAAACTATGAAAAGAAGAGTTAGTTTTGTGCTTGTTGCTGCTGCCAAATGGTGTTTTCAAGTCCAACAAGGTTGGATTTGATTCTGCTACAAGTGAGTCGATAGTTTCTAATAATGATGCTTATGTTGAACATGATTCTAGGGTTGCTAAAAAAGAGGAAGAAAATAGTATATTGGAAAATCCAAGTGAAGAATTTTGCACATTGGCTGAATCCAAATGCATGAAAGTACTAGACATCAGTACTCAAAATCTTAAGGAAAATAAAGATGGACTGGAGGATCTAGTAAGATCGGTCAACGTCAAGTTTACTCTAAGGAAGAAAAGTATCTTCTATGCTTACGATGTTAAAATAACATAGAATCATAGTAGCTTGATGTCATATACTTGTGAATCTTCTTATGTCTCTGGCAAGAAAAGTAAGTTTAAATGCAAGACTTGCACCAAAAGTTTCAGCTCTTATCAGGAACTTGGAGGCCACATCACTATACATAAAAGTGCCAATGATGATTTAAGGAAGAAGGATAGTGGTGAAATGAGGGATGGAAAGGGACATCAGTGTTCCATCTGTTTGAAGGAATTTGGATCAGGTCGGGCTTTGGGTAATCACAAGAGAGCTCATTTTATAACAAACTACATGTGATGAAGAGTAGAGAGGTAGAGCAGTAGGCCGCTGCATTGAAGCATCAGTTTTCTGGTATTAAAGAAAGTTGGCTTTCCATATTGGATTTACATAGAGTATATCTATAACAGTAAGTATATAATTTTCTTTGCTGCTTATGGATTTAAAAGTGCAATTATCATTTTAACTGGTTCTTGCAGTATATGCTTACTGTGATACTTATTCTTTGTTAACTCTGTGACAATTTTTGGTTTATTCTTAATGGTTCCATGGACAGAGGTAATGGGTCAGATTTTACTCCTTCCCCTAATGATCTCAACTTCATTTCTCTACCTTGAAGGCGTTTGCCTTCTAACTTTTGTACTTCATTCTTACCCCCCCCCCCAGCCGTCAATCACCACTTTCTACCTATAGATATGGTTTTGAACAGATAATCTTGCTGCTTCATGGATTTAAAATGAAATTACCATAGTTTTTGTTGTATGCGTACTGTCATGATTGATACACATTCCTTGTTTCAATTTTTTGTTTATCCTAGTGGTTCCCTGGAAAGAGGTCTTGTAATTTTATATTGTTTCTTTATAACTGCAGCATATCCAAGCAACGGCCTATTCTTTTATGATTTTTATTTACAGGGATTGATGTTTGATATGCTTAAAAGTTGAGGGTTTTTAGGTAATGGTCATTTTTCACTATATATTGAAGGAAATTACATTTTAACTTTCATATTTCATCCCCTTTCATAAGCAACCACTTCTTTTATAATTTTTCTTTTTCAGATCTCTCATCTGGTCAAAGGTACACTTTCTTTTATTCAACAAATAAATCCCATGCCTGAAACGAGTTGAAGGAGGGGGTCAGGGGATAGATGAAGGAGCTGCATGTTAATTCGGTTGCTTGTTCGGTGTGGTACCAAATCATATCTCCTTTCTCTAGTTGGTCAAGGGTACACACTTCACTTTTTATAATTTATGTATTCCATTCCCGGTGATCCTGTCCCACTAAACACAAATCTTTCTTTTCACAATCACCTTTCTACCTCTAGTTATGGATTTAAATAGAAAGTTTTGTTTTACTGCTTATGGATTTAAAAATGCAATTACCATTTTCACTAGCTTTTTCATTATATGCTTACTCTCATAATTGATACATAATATCTGTTATTAACTTTGATACTATTGTAGGAATTTCATTCTCCATTTTTTGTTGTAATTTTCTTCTAGATTCACTATGTGGAAGGAGCTAAGGAGATATTGTTTTGGCAATGCTTTTGCAAAGGTTGGCAAAAAATTATACAGAAAAGGTCGATGGCATAGATTTAGGTAATGTTCTTGTTTTTTTCTCTGGACTTGTGTGTGCTGGTTTTGTAGAACTTACGTGCAGACTTTTAGTTTTAGTTGTTATCGGGGCTTGCATGCCTTCTTATTGGATCTGCGTTCCATTGTTTTATTTATGATTGGATATTTTTATGCATTTTTTCATTATTATTAATAAAACAGATACTGCCTGGGAGGTTTTTAGCATATGATTGTCTAATGATATTTTTTCCCTAGGTCAGCCCACCTTTTAAAAAAATAGTTTTTGCAATATATTCTTAGTGTAATGTATTTTTCTTCGAAAAGGAGAAAGATTGTTCAGATTAAAATTATAGTTGGTAATGCTAAAATCTATACAATAAACATATATTGATTTTCAGAGGAAATTATCAATGGCTTTGGTGGATCACTCTTTCAATAGTTTAGAATATATTTCTTGAGAAATTAGTTTAAGTTATATCACATATTTTTCTATTTGCAATGTAATTTGACAAAAGGGTAAAATATCTTCAAATGCCCTTAATAGATATAGGTGTGCATTTTTATTTGTTTGTACTGTAGATATATCTATATTTTAATTATACTAAATTGACAGGGCTCGGGGCCTATTGGTCTATAAAGTTAGAATTTCATCCTTATAGTCTAGAATTCAACCCTAAGTTATGTAATCCCCGTCTCAACAACAAAAGAAAAATTATCTTGAATTATTTTATCAGNGAGGTTGTTTAGTTATTGGCCAAGGAATTCAATCTTATGCAGGTGTATATATATATATATATATATATATACACCTGCATAAGATTGAATTCCTTGGCCAATAACTAAACAACCTCAAGACAAATTACATTAAAAAAAACATTCACATATTACATTTTCACTTATTTCCTCAATCCAAACCAAAATGTTTTCTAATAACGCGACAAATACAATTAATTAGATCCAACCAACCACTTTCTTATGCGGTTAGCACCATTTATAATATAAAACCACCAAGATCATTCTGATCTCTCTTTATCGGCTCTCTCCCAGCCCACATGGTTGGATGGAAAGTAAAATGATGTTCCACCAATGGAAAGCATAAAAGATGAGGATTATTAATTATATATATATATATGATCATTATTAGTGAGCAAAGTAAATCTAAGTATTCAACTATCTAGACTTGACATTTCAACCAGCCATATTAATCACATTAATTTACAAAAAAAATCTTTAAAACTAGCTATGTTTTTTCGAGAAAAAAACTATCTAACTCTCTTAATTACTTCAGTATGAAAATGAGAATCAAGCTTTAACAAAAAAAAGTCTTTAGGTTCCTTTAAACTAGTGATTAAAACTAAGAAATGCTACAATATCTTGCTCCACACATATGAATCAGTTTTCTAAGTATTCTAGTTTCAATCATGTCCTTGAAGTGAAAAGTGACGGCTTTGGTATGAAATCCGAACAACACTTGTAAGCAATCTTGTAGAAAAGATGAAATGAGATGTAGCATTATGACTCAATTTTGAGTTAGTTAGCCACATAGATAGGCTTATAGATAATTTTAACTAACTATCATGCTATTAGTGTGAACCTAGATAACTACCCTATTCTATCAACTCAGTCATAACATACAAATAGAGATCCATGAAGAATTAAATAGAGAACAAAGAAAAAGGCAACAACGGTAGAAAAAGAATAGAGAGATCATTCGATAAAGAGATGCTCGAAAAAGTCTTGAAGAGGTTCTGTTATTACTTATAATCGAGGCTTGTGAGGGAGAGTTTTTTAATTATTTCTTATTTGTGCTTGAATACCTTGTAATCTCTTGTAAAGTTGACTCCATCATAGTAGATTTGCACACCAGCAACTAGATGTAGGTTCTCTTAGAGAATTGAACCAGTATAAGCTTTTGTTTTTCTTCTTCTCCTTCATTCTTTCTATTTTCTAACCTGTAAAATCATTATAAT
The DNA here is from genome assembly GCA_003255025.1 of Datisca glomerata. Taxonomy (NCBI): domain Eukaryota; kingdom Viridiplantae; phylum Streptophyta; class Magnoliopsida; order Cucurbitales; family Datiscaceae; genus Datisca; species Datisca glomerata. Next base: position 118,685 of record QANY01005209.1, on the reverse strand, counting down.
ATCAGTTAGACGCTACTAGAAATATGGCATTCTACAAGTGGTACAAACTAAATTGAAAAGTTATCCACAGGGTTCTCGCGGCACCTGTGACAGCCCCACATGTTAAAAGTCCGCGTTTTTTACAAGGCGCAATGCCTCATGCGACGAACAATGTGGTCTCTCACTTTTTACAGAGTTTTTCGACTCCCGTAGAATGTTGTTTAGTAGAGTTTTCGGACCCTTGATGAATGTATTCAACATGTGTTTGTAATACTTTTAATGGTATTTTATGAATGCTATTTTTATAATTAATTTATGTGTACTTAATTTACATACATATTTACGCATTAAAAATTTATATACACCATCAATGAAAAGCTTAATAACATTAATATATTATTCAGTTCCACACAGGCATAATATGAAATTAAAACATATCGAAAAGTATCATCACTAAGCCTAACCATCCACATATCATCATCATTTGTTCTAAAAAGCTAAAATCATCTAAATATTTCACAAAATACTACAAATAACCTAAAAAGTTCGTTAAAGTATCATATAAAGCCTATAATCCAATACTTCAATCTTTGGACGTCCATGTTCAACAACCTCAAGTTATTGTAGGCCGTGCATTTTAAAGAAAACTAAGTTACCAATATTGAACTTAATAGTTTAATATAACATTGAACTAATTTACCAAAATATATACATACCCAATACCTACACCCTACGTGAATAAACCTATATAATATAAAAACAAGTTATAGATAAAGCCACGGACCATTTATGTTCGCCTCAAGCATCATTTTTTGCAACATTGTTGTTGCATATCCATCATCTCCAAGGCTTGTCACCAACTACAAGGTTGCATGAAAATAAAAGATGAATGCTGCCAATAACATCCCTTGCACAATACCTAGAGAAGGTACACAGAAATAGGAAGCAATCTCTTCAGAATGTACAATAATCTACAGCCCAACTACATCAAGTGCACAAAATAATAAACCACGTAAAGAAGTAGTAAACAAGCAAAAAAAATTTATGTTATTTAAAAGAACAAAGAAATAAGAGTGATTAAATTTCACATGAAGGTTGCCCAAATAGTTAAGTCAGACATATAATAACCAACCAAAAAAGTCAGGTATACAATAAGATTATTTGTAAAAAAAAAAATAGTATGATGAAGCAAACAAAATGAGAAATACATTGCCTAGGACCACGAATAACTTTGGTGTTACAATTCTTGTAATCTCTTCATAAAATGTGCTAAAAATGGCATCTAGTCTTTTGATGCGAAGCACGAGAGAAATGCTGAATTTATTTGGGATCCAAAAAACTATATCTAAGGAGCCTTCAAATAGTCATATTACATAATTATTAGTAGTGCACATTTAAGAATGCATATAAAACCATACTACCTCCCATATCATGGTACGATAGAGCAGCACGCTTCACTTGAAGTAGCTAAAGACACTAAGAAATCATAATGCTGGAAGCAACTCTACATTATACAATACATCATATACTGTAGACTTTGATTTAGGCTTTATACACAGTGATCATTCTAGCTTCTAAGCATTCTTTTTCTATGTACTTAATTGTTGAAATATAGATCACGAGTGAAACACAATTAGGAGATTTTGTATCTAGCCACAGACACTGCCTCAACAAATCAAGTTGTGCATAAAATGGTTCTCGGTATTACCATATGCAGATTTTGATACATATGCGTTATAATAAGTTTCATTACCATCAAAGCAAGGAAAATATTTGATAAGATCATACGGATCCATCATAGAAAGTAAATGAAATGATAATTACCAAGGAGAACTTGCTCCAAGTTGAAAAGGTGATCAAAAAACTAAAATGTAATACCCACTTAACGTAAAATAGACAAATAGGCAAGCTTAAAGCAACATGGCTCACTATCCTGTCAAAATATATTATGTATACTAAGAACCTACCTGAATGTAGCTAATTTCATCACTCCATCCAATTTTAGGTTGTGATAATACTGGCACAATCTTAACACCAGAAGATCCCCAGTCTTTAAATCTATCATATAATAATAAGAAATGGAAAAATGAGAATCGGTTTCAATCCAGGGGACGAACTCAGTTGATCCTAACAAAAAAAATGTTGTGAAGTAATGAACAAACCATTGATCAAACTTGGTAAGCCATTCTCTTCAAGTTTTCGGCCCCATAATAGATCTCTCATTAGTATAAATCCTGATCACTTTTTTCTTCAACATATCCCAAAGATTCCAAACAATGGATATGCAATCATACACATTTCCTTTCATTTCCTAATCAATTACCGAGATCCAAACATAGCCTAAATCTTGCAAACTAGGAAGAGATGCAGATTCACAATTGCCTTACTATAAATCAATGCATTCGGTTCAAGGATGCATTAAATGTATTAACAACAAAAATTACCTGAGGTTGTATAATTCGGTCCATCTCCAGCATTATATCATCTAGCAAACAACCTTCTCCCGCATTTTTATACAGAGATAAGAGATGGTTGGCATGCAACAAATCATATGTGCGCGGATAAGTTGAGAATGGTTCACACATAGTATTAAGATAAATATTAGCATCCATTATTGGAAATAGTTGAATAACATATGTCTGATTAACCTTTTGTATGTCAACATACCACTCATTCCTCGATCGTATATAGTAGATAAGGTTTTTTTTCTGGTTTACAGGAACTACATTCATTACCCAAACCGGAAAGACATTTTAAGCCACTGAAAATCCACCATAAAGAGCATTCATGTCCATGACATTTCGTATTTTGGTTGTATTGATATCCATTAACTTCCAATAACGATGAACTTGCTTTTGCGAAAAGAGAGTATCTGAGCCAAACTCTTCTTGACTAACACCTCATATAGAATACAATAATAAACCATCTTATCACATCAAAATGAGATTCTGTATATAATCTAAAATTAAACAAAAATTAGTGCACATATGAGTTAACTTTAGTGCCAGGCCTTAAGTGATATGGAAATACGAACACAGTATATTCACACTTGTGATGCTTGTTCATACCCAATTACAATACCCATTCTAATTTTGAATTCTTCACTGATAAAAAAAAACAAATGTAATTGCCATTCTAATTATTATCATTATAACTCTATATATGCTATAAAAAATAAAGTCAGCAAATCATAGAAGCATAGAGATATAAAGATCAAATTGGGCTGTATAAAAATGAGGTAAAGGAGTAAGAGTGAGTAATGAAGAGCTACATGTGAAGTAGACAACTAGATTTCACATGTAAAGGACCAAGATCTAAAGTATGAAATATTTGGATCTCAATACATATCATAATACTGCTCATCATAATAAAGGACCAAGATCTAAAGTTTGAAATACATTTGAACACATTGAGTAGAAAGGCAGGTTGAACAATAAGAGAAAGCAACTATTGAAAACAATATCTTACTAACTTATAACTTGATTTTATAGCAGGCATGGAGGCGCCACTGCTGAAAATCTGCACAAATATGAAAGCCGTGAATATAAATATTAAAAAGTTAGAACATACACAAGCACTCCCAAGCACACTATTAATCTATGATAAACGAATTTAGAATTGTAAAAGGAATATTACAAACCTTGCTTGTAGCTTATAGTAGGGGTTTGTTGTGAGGAGATACTCGGCTTGAGGATAAGTTTATCCTCAAGGAAATAAAATCTAAGAGTACTAAGAGGTTTAGTAAAGAGGTATGCAAGTTGAACTTCAGAAGAGATGTGTTTAACTTACAAGTCTTTCTTCATAACTCTTTCACGAACAAAGTGTAAATCAATCACCACATGTTTGGTTCTTGCATGAAAAATCGGATTAGAAGCTAAAGTAATGGCTGAGGTGTTATCATAGTACAAGATAGGAGCTTGCTTCAGCCATGTCAACTCAGCTGCTGTATTTATGAAGGACTTGTAGTCTACTTGAGTAGAAGAATGTACAATTGTGGACTACTTCTCTGCACTCCAAGAAATGGCATTTGCACCCAGGTAAATAACAAAACCTGAAGTAGAGCGCCTATCAAAGGGGTCCTCAACACAGCCAACGTCTGTGAAGACCTATAAGTGAAGTGAATCAGGCTTAAACATGAGGCCATGATCAATAATTCAACAATATACCTAAGGATGTATTTAACAGTAGCAAAATGAGCAGTGGTGAGTGAATGCATGAATTGGCAGACCCTATTGACAGAAAAATAGATGTCTGGCCGAGTAAAGGTAAGGTATTAGAGACTACCAACCAGGCTTCGATATAGAGTAATATCAGAAAATGGAGACCCAACATGAGTGAACAAAGGTGATTTAGTGCTACAAGGTGATTGACATGGTTTAGAGTCTATCATTTCAGCCTTAGCAAGAATGTCCCTAGCATATTTGGACTAATTAAAAAATATTCCAGAAGTTATCCTACGAATTTCAAGGTCACTTTGTAAGGTTAAAATAAGTTTATCAATATATGCATTATTAGTTCCATTAATCACAATATCGTCAACATAGAGAAGAACATATGTAAGAGAATGAGAAGTAGCATGCACAAATAAGGAGTTATCAGCAAGAGATCTAACAAAACCTAAAGAGAAAAGGTGACTGGTGAATTTTTCAAACCAAGCTCTAGGAGCTTTCTTGAGAGTATATAAAGATTTATGAAGCCGACACATATGATTAGGATAGTTAGGATCAATGAAATCAGGTGGTTGATTCATATAGACTTCCTCATCAAGGTGTTCATGGAGAAAGGCATTCTTGGCATCTAACTACCTCAAGGACCAACCGAAAGTAGCAGCAAGAGAAATAGAATTCTAATAGTTGATTTTTTACAACAGGGTTAAAGGCTCCCCATAGTCTAGACCAGCATGTTGGTGGTACCCTTTGGCCACCAATCAGGCTTTATATCGAGATATTGTTCCACTTGGGTTGTAGTTTAACTTGTAAACTCATTTACAACCAACGAGATTCTTATGAGTAGGTGGGGAAACCAAGATCCATGTGTTTTGTGAAAGCAAAGTATTACACTCAAGTTGCATGGTTTTGACCATTCAGGGCTTTTGGCAGCAACAGTGAAGGAAGTAGGTTCATTAAGAGAGGAAGAAGCAAGGAAGGCTTTCTTTTTTGAGATACCAGACTTTGATCTAGTTTGCATGGGGTGAACAGACTAAATGTGAGGTTGGGAGGGAGAGTTAGGTAAATCAATAGGTAAATGGGAAGAGAGATCATGAAGGTGCAAAGCAGAAAGATTATTAACAGTATCATCACCAGTGTTAGTGCTAGTAGTGTGAGTGGCAGTATCATGAGAAGCAGACAAATCATTAACATGAGATAGAACAGTGGCTTCAGCAGGTAAACTAGCAGAATCAGTGAACAAAAAAGGTAAGACAGAATCAATATGAAGCTCATTAGTTGTCCTAGAGACAGTATGTAAATCAGATGCAGATTTATCAGCAGAGTGAGAAGTAGTAGATAAAGAGGGAGAATGAGAGATAATACTTGATGAGTTAAGGGAAGAAAAGTAAGAGAAGTATTCACCTTGGTGAGATCCTATGAAGTCCCTATAGAAGAGATACTAGAAGTAGAAGAAGTAAAAGGGAAGTTTGTTTCATCAAATAAAACATGCCTAGAAACATAGTATCTTTTATTAACTCTATCATAACAAAGATATCCCTTTCTGGTTCCAGGCATAACCCATAAAAACACATTGTATCATTTTAGCTTAAAATTTGTTGTGCATATAAGGTCATAGATTAGGATACCAGGCACAACCAAACACTCTAAGATTTTTATAATCAACATATTTTCCAAAGGGTCTGTAAAAAGGTGTCTCATTCTTTAAAACAATACTAGGCATTCGATTAACTAAGTATGCAACATTGGAGAAAGCATAATTCCAGAATGTATGAGGCATAGAGGCATGATGTAGCATAGTAAGACCTGTCTCAACCAGGAGTCTATGTTTTCTCTCAGCACTTCCATTTTGATGAGGGCTGTAGGGACAAGTCTTCTAGTGTGTTATGCCATTCTTAGTGGGATAGGATTCAAATTGGAGGCTGGTATACTCACCACCTCCATCAAGATCTAAAGATCTTGATCCTTGTAGAAAACATGTTTTCAACTATAGGTTTAAATTGTTTAAAAACAATGAGAACATCATATTTATGTTTGATAGGAAAAATTCAAGTGAACCTAGACATATCATCAACAAATATCACATAAAAACGATGACCAAGAGAAGAAGTAGTGGAAGCAGGGCCCCAAACATCACTGTGTATAACAGATAAAGGAGAAGTTGAGACATTACCAGAAGTATTGAAAGGAAAATTGGTCATTGTATTTGTCATACAGCTAATACAAATACAATTTCTCAAATTCAGAGAGGTACATGAAATGTTGGTCTTATTTAAAATTTGTTAAATAACACTAGCAGTGGGATGGCCTAACCTATAGTGCCAAAGAAAATCAGAGTGTTTGAATTCAAGAAATGCCACAGTATGATTTTGAATAGATAAAGGGATGGGATATAAGCCATTTATACATGGTCATTTATGTAAAATTTGTCCTATGACCTTGTCTTGAATACAAAAGAGATAAGCATCAAAATAAAATGCACAATTATTGTCAAGACAGAATTTATGCACATATAGAAGATTAGAAGCAATCTTAGGCACACAATATATTTGTGACATAGGAAAAGACTTAGAAGAAATGTTAAGAGTGCTAGAACCTGTATGTGATATAGCAAGGACTGTCCATTGCCAACCGAGATGCTCTCATCACCATTATATTCAGTGTTTATTGCAGGTTACTCAGATCATGTGTGAGATGGGTGTTACACCTCATGTCAGTCAGCCATACCTGTGGATCTGAGAGATGTGAAACTTGACTTTGGGCTGTCATGGCAGAAAGATTATTGGAGGGACTTCTGCCTTGGTAAGTGAAGTTAAGCATGTTATAGCAATCTGAAGCACTATGACCCATTTTCTGACAAGTTTGGAATTGGACCTTACCTGTCTATGTCTTAGAGAAGGCTTTTTAACTCCCATTAGGATTCTTGTTAAAGAAGTGTGAGTTGTGACCAGGTGGTGCACCAAGAACGGAGAAGGAAGGATTCAAGTTTTAAGTTCGACCCCCTCTCCCGGAATTATTTTTGTTACCTCTAAAGTTTCTAAATCCACGGCCTCAATTTGTTCCTTTGTTGTTATTATTGTTGTAAGAAAGAAAGGCAGTGCTCTAAAAGGGATTCTCAGTATGCCTTTGTTGATTCTCCAAGAAATGCTCCTCTGATTTGAGAAGGACATAGAGCTCTTCTAGTGACAAGGGTTCTGCCCTTGTTCTTATGGACGTTCGAATGGTATTGTACGCACTTGGGAGTCTATTTATTCTGTAGATCAGGATATTCTCATCTTCTACATTCACTAAGACTGCTACTAATTTGTCTGTGATTTCTTTGATTCGTTGCATGTAGGTGTCTATGTTCTCAGAAGCCTTCTTTGAGGCAGATTGTAAGTCTGACTTAAGTTGAAGAACATTAGTTCTTGAGATTGAAGAAAAATGCCTCTTGATTGAGAGAGCTTTGCTTTGATAAGTGCCATAAGAGTCTGGTCCTGTGCAACCTACTGATCATATTTTGGATCTCTACTTTCTTCTTCATTGACAGTCTTGAAAATTGATGGGCACTTAATTGTGCCATCCACATATCCGAACACTAGGTGTGCTTTCAGGATTGAAGTTACCTGGTATTTCCAAAGTACAAAATTATTGGAATCTAACCTAATCGAGACCAGGTTACAGATGTTAGAAAGAAGAAAAATATGATAGGGATGAGTAGTTTCTGAATTCATGGTGATGGGAGGAAGGTTGATAATTTCTTGTGTTGAAGAAGATGAAGGAGGCGTTTGCGAGTTGGGTTGGGATCCTACTCTATTTTCGATGGTTTCTTGAGTTTCAGAAGATGGATTTTCTTCAATGTCTACCATGATAATTGACATTATTCGGGAGCTCTGATACCATGAAGAGAAACAAAAAGGGTGGAAGAGACTAGATCAAGAAGAGAGAGAGAGAAGAAGATAGCAAGAACAAGAGAGAAATATTAGGAGTGCAGAATACTCATTAACCAAACAAAACCAAAGTATAAAGATAATAAGAAAATGTGTACAACAGCCGTAAAGAAGTAAAAGATTAAACTACCCTCAAAACAGAAGACTAACTAAAGCTACTCCTATTGCTTAACACTCACCACCTCTTGTCGTTAACTAAAATTATTCATCAATTACAGCAAATTGCAGACTTCATTCGCCCAACCTCACCTTCTCCGACTTCAGTAACTCCAAGGTGTAATGGATAGTCCCAACCATGAACATACATTTCAGCTACTAGCAAACGATATGCTTGAACCATTACTACTGGGTTACTTGCTTACATTGAGAAGACAAAATTATGGTAGTCCAACTTTGGACAAATCCTTGCAAACTCAAATGCAGATTCAACCTGCTCAGAGATATTACGTGAGTGTGATATCATATAATTGGAAACAAAATAAAAAAGGTGTTTGGAGAATGAAATAAAGATTTCACCATTCCCCTTGGAGAGTGCCCATCTTCCTCGGAGTCATTGTCCATCTTCCTGGCCATGAGATTTAGGAACTCTAAAGCTTTTTACTTAAATTGGGTTCTAACCTAGCGAACTCCTAACAGTCCCAAGTTCCTTCCTACAGATACAACCAGCAATATTCATATAAACAAAAAATAACCATATATTTTCATCGTTCAACCACTTCACCCAGCACTCATTCTAGTGTTGAAGCCTTAAAACTCCAATCACTGTTCAGAAATGGAAGAAAAAATACTTGAAACCCATAATTTCAGGCTTGCAAACAGATTGAAACTAAATTTCAACCTCTTATTAGCACAAAACTCACAAGATTTGCAATCCCTAATACTAATACTGATTTGCCCAAAAATATTAGAAAAGTGATCAGATTTCTTGAGTGAAGAAAGAGGAAGAGAAATATAGGGATTTTGACTTCTCCGTGAGAGATGCTCACCTTCATGACAAAGAGCCTACCAGGTGACAATGGCGATTAAAGACGAGGTGAGCATGAGGCAACTATAGTGGAGAAGGCTAAGGCATTCATTCCATTTCTTCTTCGTGCGACATCTCGATCTGTTCTTCGGACCTCCCTGTCTTAGAATGAGAGAGAGAGACTTTAAGTTGAAACGAATGAACCCTGTACTTAAAAGTTATGGAAGTTCATATTTGTTGTAGTGAGAATCATAACCTAAGCACAGACCAGAGATGAATTATTGCAGTCAAACAAGAAAATGTGTTCTTCCAGTCTAGACATGCTTACGAATGATTACTTCATAAGCAAAATAAGAAAATGTGTTCTTCCAATGCATTACATAAGGAATTTCCTACACAGGATGGAGCACCCAAAATTGATCAGTATTTTAGGATCATGCAAAATGATAACAATGAAAGCTTGCTGCTCTCAAAATGACGTTAGTCATTGACCTTTCATCTTTTGGTCATGCATTCTTTTTATACCCAAAGATCGCATTGATACGGTTAATGTTTTATGATTTCAAAATTAGAATCCAACATGGTATTCCTCGCCATAATGGCAAGAATAACTAATTATAAAGAGGTAAAACCACTACCAAGACTCCCAACAAATACAACAAAGCTATAGTAAATGTCATATTACACTTTGTAAAGCTCTGAAGAATTACTCAATTGTGAATTTGCAGCCTCATTAAGCCTATGGGTAGTCCCATATTTAAATATAAATTCAGAGGAATATTTTAGTGGTCGGCATTATAAAGCTTGCTCAACTTCGCTCAAGGATAATTCTAGAAATAAACGATCAAACATTCGGCGATGATTCGGGATACAAAAACATTCAAACAAACAAAATAATTGAAACCCAAGCAGCTTTACCCGAGACTAACCAAACTCGTTTCAGCAATTCCAAAAACTATGTCTCGGAGTCTTGGACAGAAATAGAAAATGAATTTGGTTTGTCTCGGGTTAGTGGAAAATGGGTAAGGGCATGACTGGGTTTCGATTATTTTAATTTAGTTTATTGGAACAGTCAAAATGCCATAAAACATGAATCAAGATTCGTGAATCGAAAACTAAAATCAGAATGGGGAAGAAAAAGAGACGTCATTTTGTGTTTAACAAAATGATGTTATTCCGATAAAATGGAGTTTGATTTAGATTTTAAATTATAACTTTAAGATAGTTTAAGGTTTTTAATGTAATGTTTTAAAATATAAGGTTTAAACTTTTTATTTGAGTTAAAAGTGAATGTACCATTTAATTAATTGGTTTCAAAGAATATCGCTTTTTTCACGGGGCCTTTACTTGTGGAGCATTTGTTTTTAAATGATAGCTTATGTTTTATTTCTACTCATGCGTAGCGTCTATTTGAGAGAGAAAAACAGAGCTTCTTGATTTCAGCCAATTTCTCATCCTAACCGATAGAGGAAGATCAAGAACAGAGACAACACTTATGCGAGCACTGCAACAAGATTTTCCTGATTGGGGAAATCCTGGAATGTCACATGAGATCATGCCATGGAAACAACCATGAGAAAAGAAAGATAGACATGGGTTTTAAAGATCGAGGCCAATCTGGTTATGGCCTTAGAGAAAATCCCAAGAAAACACTGCGGTTTTCTCCCTCAAAAGAAAAGGCTGATATTTTTTCGGAGGAAGAGAAAGAAAATGTCTACGAAGTCTGTGACAAAGGGTTTGGGTCATCTAAAGCTCTTTTTGGTCACTTGAGGCATCACTCCTCTGATGAAAGGCGACAGAAAAGAGATCAAAATAACTGTGTGAATCGAATCCTGGATAGGCTATTTCACTATGGCGGTTGGGGTGTGCGAGGAGAAAGAGAACCAGTAGAATGGTTTATAACAAAGCTGATTCCATTTCAACTTCATATTTCTCTGGGTTTAAAGGAAATTCTTCTTCCTTTGGATTGGAACCAGAGGAAGAAGAGTTAGCTGTGTGCTTGTTGATGCTGCCAAATGGTGTTTTCAAATCCAACGGGGTTGGATTTTATTCTGCTACAACTGAGTCGATAGATTCTAATAATGACGCTTCTGCTGAACATGATTCTGGGTTTGCTAAAGATGGGGAAGAAAATGTTATCTTGGAAAATCCCACTGAAGAATTCTGCACAATGCCTGAATCTAAATGCCTGAAAGAACTAGACCTCAGTACTCAAAAGTATGTCTAAATGCAAGACTTGCATTTGATAATTTCTCTGGCAAGAAAAGTATGTTTAAATGCAAGACTTGCACCAAAAGTTTCAGCTCTTATCAGGAACGTGGAGGACACGGCACTATACATAAAAGAGCCAATGAGAATTCAGGGAAGAAGGAGACTGGTGAAATGGGGGATGGAAAGGGACATCAGTGTTTCATCTGTTTAAAGGAATTTGGATCAACCCGGGTTTTGAATGGTCACAAGAGAACTCAGTTTAAAACAAATTGCATGTGATGAAGAGAAGAGGGGTAGAGCAGCCGGCCACTGCATTGAAGCATCAGTTATCTGGTATCAAAGAAAGTTGCCTTTCCATGTTGGCTTTACATAGAGTTTGTCTGCAATGGTAAGTATAAAGTTTGCTTTGCTACTTATGGTCACAAGAGAGCTCATTTTAACTAGTTTTTTCCGGTATATGCTTACTGTGATACTTATTCTTTGTTAACTTTGTGACAATTTTTTGTTTACTCTTAGTGATTCCCTGGATAAAGGTCTTATAACTTTTGTTATAGTTTCTTTGTAATTGCAGCATATCCAAGCAACGGCTTCTTCTTTTATTATTTTTATTTGTAAGAATTGATGTTCGATCTGTTAGAAATTTGAAGGTTTCTAAGTAGTGGTCATATTTCACTATATATTGAAGGCAAATATTTGCCTTTCAAGTTTCATGCATGCTTCATACTTAACCCCCCACCCCCCAACACCCTCTTCTTTCTTTGGCAACCAATCACCTTTCTACCACCAAATATTGGTTTAAATATATAGTTTGATTTGCTGCTTATGGATTTAAAAATGCAATTACCATTTTATCTAGTTTTTGCATTATATGCTTACTGTCATGATTGATACATAATATTTTTTATTAACTTTGATACTATTGTAGGAATTTCATTCTCCATTTTTTGTTGTAATTAGATTCACTATGTGGAAGGAGCTAAGGAGACATTGTTTTGGCAATGCTTTCGCAAAGGTTGGGAAAAAGGCATACAAAAAAGGTGGAAGGCATAGATTTAGGTAATATTCTTGTTTTTTTTCCTAGACTCGTGTGTACTGGTTTTGTAAAACCTAGACTTTTAGTTTTAGTTGTTATTGTGGCTTGCATGCCTTCTTATTGGGCGTGCTTGCCATTTTTTCTGTTTTATTTATGAATGGGGTATTATTTTTTTGTACCTTTTTCATTATTATTAATAAAACGGATATTGCCTAGGTTTGTCCACCTTTTTAAAAAAAATAGTTTTTGCAATTTATTCTTAGTGTAATGTATTTTTTTTTCGAGAAGATAAAGATTGTTCGGAGTAAAATTATATTTGTTAATGTCAAAATCTATACAATAAACATATATTGGTTGTCAGAAGAAAGTATCCTCAATATAAGACTTAGCTAGTTGAGCTACACATTTACATGATAAAATTATTTCCAACTACACATAACACCAAATGCCAACTCTTCTAACAAAAATATGCTTGATGTAATAAAGCAGAAACAAAAGAAGAAATATGGATTTATTATCATTTAGATGATTCAGACACATCACCATTATTAAAAAAATAAGTATCATGATTGGGTTTTATTAAGTATTAAGAGGTGAAAGATGAATTAGCATAGTAGATATTAATCAAGAACATTCATGTTAAAAGCTTGCCAACTTTCTTTAAGCAAGTTTGGATGCTTGTTTTATAGATCTTAGTAATGGTTCTAGCAACTATAAAGAAGTTTGCAATCTAACACAGCCCATAACTTAACAATTTCAAAAAAAAAATCGTCATTTTATATTCTTGACATTATGACTGGAAAATGACAGAATGATCATGTATAGATTAACTTGATTTCAACTGAGGTTAAAGTTACCCGCCTGTTACTGACAATGATAGGACATAGACATTTCTTGTGCTACAATTTCCTTCAGTCCATTCTCATGTTGGGTTAGGGGAACATCCGAGCGATTACGTTTGCGGAGCCAAACGCACTCATAACGCGCAGAATAACAATAAGACTAATAGGGACCTCATAAGGGGCAAGTTGTTGGTAGTGTCGAAGGAACACAACTTACCAAATGTCTTTCAGAGTCTGGGCTAAAGAAGTTGAATAAACGATTATTTCACAGCCGAGCCGCAAAAGATAGCTAGTGTCAGGTTTTTTGTCCTTTCTTTCCTACTTCCTCTATTAGAACCTTACTAGATAAAGGAGTCAGACGAGAGGGAGAAAGTCATTCTCAATCAATTTGCGTGAGCCACTGTCAGTCCGTGCGCCAAAAACAACACCCCCGATTTATATTCCATTTATCTAGTGGGGTGATGTCTAACTTAGTCTTATTCATCTTAGAGTGCTTCTTGTTGGATTAGATTTTGGAGAAAAATTAATGAATTGTGACAAGTTCATGGTCGGATTTTGAAAAAAAATTCATACAAACGTTTAATCCTATTAAACATAAAACCAATCTATGAACATGCATAACCATAGAAATGTATCGAGAAGAAATAGAAATATTTTATACATTTTCAATTAATTGAGAATCTCTTATTTGGCGGGATCTAATTTCTATCTCGCGTTCTTCGTTATTCGTAGAGCTAGTAATTGATCTTCATACCAAGAACTACCCGTTAGAATCAGAAGTATATCTTTCAAAGATATCGATATGAATTGAGTGTGGCTCTCAAAACAACTGTGGAAGAGAAAAAAATTCTCTTCTCCTTAAGGTTTCGGCTGCAACAATGTACGGAGGAGGGAAGAGACCTTTTCTGCTCTGCTCAACACACTTAGGGATACAATCCTAATGCAATCGATTTATCAAATAATACTTTGTAATGCCATGCCCAAATTAACTAACAATGGAATGGACTAATACAACCGTTATCTTATTTGTACAATAATTATTTTTAAAGTCTTTTGACAAGAATGATCCTATTATAAAAATAATAGATAAAAATGAGCCCTGAAAAATAATAGTTGCGAATCGGCCCACTAACTAATACAATATTATAGATGAAATACTAAATTCTAAAAATACTCTTATTATTCACGAAAGAAATCAACTTTATTTAAAGCATTAAAATGCTCATTCTTATATATACATATACAATGGTCATTTTTACATCTAATGTGTTATTTAATATTTTTAACTTTAATATGGTGGGAAACATTTTTTGACTACTTCTAATTCCACTTTTACTTCTATACTACTGGTTGAGACATTAAATTAACATATTTATAACTTATTGACATTAGAAATAGTATGTGACATTACTTCTTCTATTAGCTCCATTTTCATAAACATATTTAAACTTACTTACATTCATATGTAAACACATATGATATGATACCATTCATCATTTAAAAGTCGGGATGTGGGAAAAAAATTTGGACAAAGTTATCTTCGTTTTTTTTCTTTAATTCACTCAATTTTCTTTCAACTTAAATTAAATGTCATATCAGTAATAAATTTATTTATTAAGTGATTGAATGAATATTTTTATTACTTTAAGTTATATAATTCATAAATATTTTAAATTAGATTTTATGGTGATTATTATGTTGGATTGTAATATTACAACTCATGGTGTAATTTGATACATATTTGATGATTAGATATAAGAAAAATAATAGGTAACAAATACTGAATAGGTATATTATATTAATTTATATATGATAAAATTGAATTATATATTTTCTAATTAACTCGATGTGATTAGCTCATCTAATTCAAATACAACTCTAATTCAAATTCAGAGAGAGAGAAATCATAACAACAACAAACATCATCTTATGACAAAAAATTGGGACTTATCATACAACTCATATAAGTTACTTTTTTATTAACGTCTCACAATTATGAAAAATCCCATTATATTCATAAAAAAATAGAGGGTCAAAAGATTAGCTAATAAATTATATATTGAAAAATTATAAAACTAATATATTTTGACTTTTGTTAATTAACGATTAAATGCGCATGAACAATTAGTTTAATATATTGCTAAATTTGAATGTATAAAGAATAAAATAAATAAATTATATGTATCATATTTAATTTTTCCTATAAAAATGATATTATAAAATATAAATAAATTTTATAAACCTAAAAAGAAACAATTCATTATTTTTTATTTCCTAACTTAGCCGCACAAAATAGTAATTAAAAAAAAAACATAATACTACTTGATATAAAGTGTCCAAAAGTATGACTGCATCTGACACTTATCCAAGTGTTGAGTCTCTATTGTCTAAGTGTCACTCACAGGCAGGCTGGTACTGCCATGCCCCAGCAGCGACTTTCTTAGGCTTAAGTAATTCAGTGAAGAAGGCCCACAAGAATTATAGCCAGCTGATGCATGATTTCTCCTCTCGTGACATAGGTCGATTTTAGTGAGAGAAAGAGAGATTTTGGGGTGGGCTTAGATCTTTGTGATCACTTACAAAGACTAAAAGCCACCTCCAATGTGTTCATCTTCAAAAGAAGTCCTCAATACTTATCTTTTTCCTTAATCAGGATCGTAATCGGTCATTCAGTTTCTTGGAAATTATTTTGCTTTCTCGATTCTGATAAAAACTTTCAAACTTTCCGGGAAAATTGAAGTGTTACGTCAGTTCATATTCAGCCAATTAATGATACGATGGAGCAAGATCAAGAACAGAGGCAACACGTATGCAAGCTCTGCGACAAGAGCTTCTTGAGTGGCAAAATCTTGGGGGGTCACATGAGGTGCCATGGAACAACCCATAAGAAAAGAAATTTCAACGTGGGTTTTGAAGATGGAGGCCAATCTGGTTATGGCCTTAGAGGAAATCCCAAGAAAACATGGAGGTTTTCTTCCCCAAATGAAAATGATGATATTTTTCCACGTGAAGTAAAAGAAAATGTCTGCAATTTCTGTGGCGAAGGGTTTGACTCAACTAAAGCTCTGTTTGGCCACATGAGGCATCACTCCTCTGGTGAAAGACAAAAGAAAAGAGTTCAAAGTGCTTGCGTTAATCTGATTCTGAATGGGCAATTGGAAAATGAGGGTTTGGTGTCTGTGAGGAGAAAGAGATCGAGTAGAATGAGGTATAATAAGGTTGATTCAATTTCAACCTCATATTCTTCTGGTCTTAGGGAAAAATCTTCTTCCTTTGGATTGGAACCAGAGGAAGAAGAGTTAGCTATGTGCTTGCTGATGCTGTCAAAGGGTGTGTCCAACTGGGTTGGAGTTGATTCTACTGGTAATGAGTCAACGGATAACAATTCTGCCACTTTTGATGCCAACTCTTTGAATCAAAATGATCCAATTTTAGAACCTAATGATGTTTTTGCTGAACATGACTCTGGTTTCACTAAAGATGAGGAAGACAGTGTAATCTTGGAAATTCCCAGTGAAGGATTTTGCATATTTTCTGATTATAAGATGCCAAATCTGGTTGATGAATCTAAATGCCTGAAAAAACTAGATCTAGCACGATTCGTACCCGTCAAGTGTACGCCAAGAAAGAAAGCAATCTTATATGCTTCCGATATTCCAACAATGGGGAACTGTAGCAGCAAGGTGTCAGATGCTTCTGAATTTCCAAAGTTTTATGAATCTTGCAAGAAAAGTGAATTTATATGCAAGATTTGCACCAAACGTTTCAGCTCTTATCAGGCACTTGGAGGCCACAGCACTATTCATAAAAGAGCTACAAAATGCGGCCCCACAATGGAATTTCACGCGGATTGCGCCCTTGAACTTGGGCACAATGAGGAGGAGATTGGTGAAATGGGAGATGGAAAGGGGCACCAGTGTGCCATATGTTTGAAGGAATTTGTGTCAGGCCGGGCATTGGGTGGTCACAAGAGAGCTCATTTTAAAGAAACTGTGATGAGAGTAGAGGTAGAGCAGCAGGACATAGCACTGAAGCAACAGCTTTCTGATATCTGTCATCTATAGAGTTCTACATAGAGTTTGTCCGGCAGCGGTAAATATAGAGTTTCTGCTAATGGAATTGAAATGCAATCACCATTTTAACTAGTTTTTTCAGTATATACTTAGTGTCATAATTAAGACATATTCTTTGTTAACTTTGACACTGTAGTAGGAATTTGATTCTTCAATTGCTTCAGAATGAACAAGAAGATATAGTTCTGCTATTCCCTTTTGTTTTTTCCTTAAATCAGCAGTGCAAATATCTGGTATTGAAAGAATAAAAAATTGTAGTGTATGATTTCAGAGAGAAGAGGTTGGAAAGCTAACTGATATGAGCCTAAATAAAGTATGTCTAGCTTAAAAAAGGTGGTGATATTTACTTGGTGAAGTGGCATAGTGATAGGTTTAACTGGTTGTTGTATCCATTAGTATCATCAGTTCCCCTATCAACATCAATATTTTGACATTTTGTTTGTTACAAATGATTTTTATCATTTTAAGGAAAGAAAGAAACGAGACAAAAGAAAATGCATCATGATTTATACTTATTCTTCGATGTGCTAATTAATAATTAATAAAGTGATAGCAGATTAAATTAGACCTCATAGAATATCATAAATGAAGAATTGTCCCCACACGCGTGTTAGTTGTTCAAATCTTTTGGCTGAAGCCAGAATTCATTGTTTGTAATGAGTTATTTAAATAAGAAAAGGCTGTCCTAATCTAAATCCAAGGATCTATCCATCTACATAGTAATAAGAAACCCAAAAAGACCATTTTTTACTTGTTCAGCTTTTACTTTGACAATTGCGGAATTGCCACAAAAAAAAAAACCCGTTTTAGGCTTAGCCCACAACCTTTAGGAACCCTCAAACCCTCAAAAGTCTCGATCCATCGCCTGCAAGCTTCACCTCCAAATGGCTTGCCACCAGCACCACCACCACCCCCAACTCCATCACTCTCATCCCCACCAAAGCCACTCTTCCACCACCTGTTACTGCAGCTTTTGTTCTAGCAGCTGCTGTATTCAGACCCAACACCCTTCTTCACCTTCACCCCCACAACACACAGATCCATTGATCCAGGCCATTGCTTCTCGCATTATTCAGTCTACTCCTTCACAACCCTACATCCCTTACTCCGAACTCAATCGCCAAAATCTTCAATCTCACCACCAATTCCAGCGCAATCACCGCCGGAGACAACAGGCTCTTCGTCAACAAGAACCACCAGATGCCCACTATTCCACAATCGACTCCCTCATCAGCCGCATCGAGGCCCTTGAATCCTCTCTCCACCATTTTTCTGCTTCTCCTGCTCCTTTTTATTATGTTTCGCACTCTCTGCGAAACATAGCTGCTCGTACTATTCAAGCCCATTTCCGCGCCTTCCTTGTTCGTAGATCAAGAGCCCTTAGGCAGCTCAAAGACCTCGCTCTCATCAAGTCCACCTTCATCTCTCTCAAGGCTTCAGCCTGCAATGACACCCATGTCAACATCGATGCTCTTTCTCTCAAAGCTATGGATTTGCTCCACTGTCTCGACTCCATTCAGGTAAACCATTAATGGGTGTCTGTCGTTTACCATTACTAATTAGTTATTTTCCATTTTCGCAAATACTTTGGCTACGTGTGCAGGGTGGTGATCCAATGATCAGAGACGGTAAGAGATCGTTGAGCAGAGATTTGGTTCGGTTTTTGGAACTGATTGATAGGAAAAGGGATTTACTTTCGCGCAAAGCAATTAAGGATTTGAGGATTGGTCAAAATGTTAGCAAAGTTAGGGGTCTAGGTACTAAGAATGGAAGTTTAGCTGGGGATCAGAAACAAATGATTGAGAAATTGAGGAGCCGAGTCGAAAAGATTGGTGTACTTTCTAGGGCTTTTGAGAATGATGAGGAAGATGTTGAGCTTGAAGGGTTTCACCATGGTAGTGCTGATGATGAGGAGGAAAATAATCAAATTAGAAATGGAGTTCTGGTAAAAAGGCATGGAATTCAACCTAGAGTGAAGAAAAGTGTCAGCTTTGCTGAGAAAGGGAATGTGTATAGGGTTTTTCGCAGCACCAATAAGCCGATTTCACATGGTGATGGCACTTCACTAGATGGGAGTGATTCTAGTGAGGATCATGGAAAACTTGTAGAGAAATTCTGCCACGAAGCTGATGAAATTAATCAGGGAGAAGAGGAGGAGGAGGACGAGGAAGCACGGATAGAGGATGGAGGATCATCTCCTCAGAGCAGTAATGGAGAAAGAAATATGGTGAAAGATGCCAACTATGAAATTACAGGGCATTTTTCAGGTCAAAACGGAGGTTTTGTATTCTCTGCTCCTTTGCCTGTGACAATGGAGGCCAAAGCTGACTTGATGAAGAAGAGAAAGGGTTTCACAGATTTTGTCCATTGAGTTAACATTTGGTATGCTTGTCCTTAACAGTGTCACTCTCATTGTTTTAATTTGAGCCACTAGCGAGATGAAACCTGGTTTCTAGCTTTGTAGGAATAAGGTTGGGGGCTTTTTGTCTATTTGAAAGAAAGAGGTGCATCATTGTGTTTCTTTGCTTATTCTGGGTAAGTTTGTATTATATCTCTCACATAGTGAGAGGTGGAGGAGGTTGTGACATTAGTGACTGTAACCTTGGTAGCTTGAATCTCTGGATTTTTACATTCTTGTCAATTGATCTCAGCCATTTCCATTGTTATCTCCCCGTCTTTTACGAAACTAGACGGCTTCAAATGTGTCCTTTGATAACTGATCAACTAGTTAACGCTTTTCATCGGTATTGTCTGTGGAATGAATTACACTCCCACTCTGAGCTGACAGCTACAGGCTGATGAAGGAGTCGCTGAGTAGAAATTGTATCTCTAATTGATATGATCGTAAATTGTAGGAATTGTATGCTGTATACGTGATCAAATCTTTAGAGTAGAAGCGACATTAAGCTGATGACAAAAACCAAAAAGAAAACGAAGAGGAGAGGCTGAAATTTGAAGTAAAAAAGCAATAGGGACATCAATCACTGTCAGTGTTACCACGTACTGCTTTGGAAGTGGAATAAAGTGATAAAGTTATGTATACATCATCCATCTTTCATGCACATTGCCTTCATCTCATCTGCGACAAATCATGTGCTATTCCTGCCTTTCCATCTCTATTATGTCCTTTTTCACACTCCCAACCTCTTTCTTCTTTATACTCATATGGCATGCTTTAGTATCATGCGTGTGCAGGACAATCCATCCTTAAATGTATCTCACGTAGGTTGGTTTAAGGGAGGATCGTCTCTAGTACCAATACCACCCTTTACCATGATGCTCACCGTTTGGCTCATTGGGGTCTCACCACCTTTTACCATGAAGCTGCTCATCGTTTGGTTCGTTGGGGTCTCACGCATTTGGATTGTCAGTATTGATCTCATTCCAGGCCTATGTGTATTGAGGATGTTTTATGGCTAGATGCCTTGTGATCTGCCCTTAGCTTTTATGCTAGTTAAAAAAAAAATACCACCCTTTACTATAGAAATTCTAAATGGACTTTATCTGATGCCTGATGGAGGTATTGCTTCTATATTTACTTAGCCTATAAATGGGGTGTGTTTGAAAGGCATGATGAGTTTCTGCCTTTGGCAAGCAGAAGGCAATTTGGTCCGTCCATTCTGATCTATTCTGGACGGACTAGATTGGGGCGACTACACTAAGCAAAAGTTATAGATAAATGTTTTTGCTGTTTACGTTTTATATTTTAGTGAACCGATCTAAATTGTTCAAAGGTGAATGAACGACTCAAATCATCAACTATTCGGTAATTGGAATTTGAGAGACCAAACTGTAGAATATAAAAAAAATACCTGAAAAATTCACAATTGTATACCTAATGATACATGTTACACCTGAGAAAGCTACATTATTCTAATTAAATATGTGAGGCTAATTGATTGCGTGCCACATTCTACTAGTATAAAGTTTTTTAGGTTGGATAGGACAAGCATCATCCTTAGTTTGTATGTAACGAATAGATTGACTACTAAATTTGGTGGGACAATGAAACAATAGGATGGGTTTCCTCTGCGGTTGAAGATCAACTGCATATGGGAAGTTGCATTGTCTATAGAGATCTTGCCAGTTGGGATGAAAGATTCAAAAATAAAAAATAAATAAATTTTTATTTTTATTTTCTCTTTAAATAAAATTTCATTTGATCTAAACCGTCCAGATCACATTAATTATTGTATCTTTCATTGGAAGTTAAGGACCGACAACTCTCATCTAAAAAAGATAAATGAAATAAAAGTAGAATTTTAGGTAGCTGATTCTTACAAAATCAAAATCCTACTCCTAGAAGTGTCCATCTTCACCTAATCTATCAATGTTATTTTAACTGAAAATAACTTATTCATAAGAAAATTAAACTACAATTAGAAACGTTCCTATTCCAATGCCTAAAACCAATGCAAGTTCTTATTTCATATTTCATAGCTTGATCTGAAAACAACATCTTGTCATCTTCTTTGAATTAATTAGGTAGAAAAGATGATATAATTCATCGTCTGTCTTCGAACGTATATCTTATGTTTTTACAATCATCATATTTTTAAATGCGGTAAAATTTGTATCTTTATAAAAAAAATACAGACAAATCAGTAAAAACGTCACGTTCATTTATTAACTTTTTTCCTTTTTAACAAAATGGTTGTGTTTCAGAAGCAAAATCTTTAAAAATGCTGATAGAATTTGTATCTTTATAAAAAAAAATAGAGACAAATCAGTAAAAACGCCACGTTCATTTATTAATTTTTTTTCCTTTTTAACAAAATGGTTGTGTTTCAGAAGCAAAATCTTTAAATCACCATTTTGAATAACTGTTTTTACTATTAACTTTACAAACAAAACATGCTTTCCCATCACCTCTATTTTGCCCCTCTACATTCCTATCTTTACACTCTGCCCTTGCAAAAAGAATGTGCAAAATGAAGGGATTGTTTTTATTTTATTTTATTTCTTTTTTGTAAAAAAAATAGATTTTGATTTTGTTATAGAGAGGATGAAAGGGTTTTGCCACCTAAAATATGGAATTCTTGAAAAATCACTCTCTAATTATCTATATCTATGGTAGATTAAAAATGGGGAAGGGATGGAATCATTTCTGGATAATCTTCTTCATTTATTATTAGTGCATTGCCTTATTCATATAAACACAATATAAGTATAAATCATAATCATTGCTAAAAATATAATATATTCAATTCCAAGTACATTGCGTATGTATTGACTAGTTTTGTTAAAAGTTATAAGCAAATTTTGTGAGAAACCATGATCACATATTTTTTGACATGTTAACTGCCACACACTCACACACGGGTGAGACATAAAAGGAATACAAGACCGATGATAGTGTAGTACTTCTTTCAAAAAGGCTGTGATCACATACTTGAACAGAGTAATATTGAGTAATTTTCTCTTAAACTAACATGATATTTGAGCGTTAGGTTTTTAGATGTATTTATCATCTACTAAAATCTTATTTTCTAGCCAACCTTTGCCGGCCAATGACGAATATAGCATAGCTTTATCTTAAATGAGAGTGAGTTATAAATAATTAAGTGACATGACATGTAATGTATCGTGTACAAGCATCGATTTTGTTAAAAGTGAAAAATTATCAAGATTTTGTTATTTAATTATGATATATGCATTCTCATTAAACAAATACAATGGGAGTTGAAAAAAAGAACAAAAAAAACTATGATGGCTAGGAAATAAGATGTCACATTTTTTTACGATTGATGAGAGATCAGTTCAAGAATAATTATACAAGTATTTGCCTCAAATTGGTGTTATGACTTATTATATGGCATTTTGCATATTATTTAATTACAAATTTTTCAACATACATAATTACATTGTCATTCAATAAGTAATTATATATCTTCTCTCTTAAAACGATGTTAAGTTCAATTAAATCGTCACCAATTTGGCAAAAGAAAAGAATTTCTATATTACTCTCTCTCTCTCTCACAATTTTCTTGGTCTAGTTTTCTTATTCAATTCAATTTTATTTTTTTAATTTTAAAGGAGGAGTAAAATTTACCGGGAATATGAATGGGATCGGACTGATATGCCAATGAGAAGGAGCTCTCACAAACTTTGGAAAGAGAACTAAAAAAAGAGCAGCAACACAACCATTCATCAGATTTTGGCTCTCTGCCCCTTCTTTCAATCTCTCCCGGTGTTCACTCCCTCTTTCTGATCCATCTCAACAATTAATTAATCACGACCCAGAATGCTAATTGCTTCTTTGATTCCAATCCTTGATTGACTTGAAGAAATCCCATTTGCTATTGACCAATGCGGTCTTTGAAAAGACCTCTAAATCATACAGGTTTGAACAAAACAGTGAGGATTAGACCAGAGTTTGGTTGTCAATCTCAAAGTTATTGTTGGTCGGTGATCGGTGCATGTTGGTTTGGATCTGATGTTGGGTGTTTTGGGGCCATTGGTACTGGTGGATGTAACAAGGAGTTCGGGTGGTTCTGCTAGGGTTGTTATGGGTGACAACGGTTACCTGAAAAGAGAGGCTGCTTAGACGATGATGCAGCTTCATTTTTCACCTAGCATGAGAAGCATCACGATCTCGAGCAGCAATGGCTTTATTGACTTGATGAAGATCAAAGTCGCAGCTCGTCATATCTCTTATCGAACCCTTTTTCACACAATCCTCATCCTCGCCTTCTTACTTCCCTTTGTCTTCATCCTCACCGCTGTCGTTACCCTTGAAGGTGTCAACAAGTGCTCCTCATTTGGTACTCTTAACTGAACTTCTCAATTTTGCAATCTAAAATTGGTTTTGCATATGTGGCACTTGTTTATGCATTGTGATGGATCTTGGTTTGATTTTTGTTATGGTGTTATGTTCATCTAATAAGTTTCTTTTGCTTTTTTTTTAAGATCAGTGTAAATAACTGATCAATGTTTTTTAGTTATACTTGTCATTTCATGTGTTGGTTGGTGGATCAATGTTCTTATTTCTTGATTCAGATTGTTTAGGGAGGCGCTTGGGACCACGGTTTCTTGGTAGAATGGATGATTCAGGGGTAAATAACTGCTTCCGCAGCTCTTTTCTTAGATAATCATGACAAAATCTCGAGTTTTCCTTTGGAGTCAAATTATGTTGTTATCTGAAATTGCTGGTGATGTTGCAACAGAGATTGATTAGAGACTTTTACAAGATCCTCAACCAAGTGAACGCTGAAGATATTCCTAGTGAACTAAAGCTTCCAGATTCATTTAGTCAACTAGTTATGGAAATGAAGAATAACCGGTATGATGCAAGGACCTTCGCTTTCATGTTAAGAGCAATGGTATGTCGCTTTCTACAGATTTAAAGAAATAGTTTTGTGCCGTGCATTTTGTTAGCATTTTTACATCTTATGGCATTCCTTTACTGCACAGATGGAGAAATTTGAAAAGGAGATTAGGGAGTCTAAGTTTGCAGAGCTGACGAATAAGCATTTTGCTGCTAGTTCGATACCAAAAGGCATCCACTGTCTGTCCCTGCGTTTAACTGATGAATACTCATCTAATGCTCACGCCCGCAAACAATTGCCACCTCCAGAGTTACTTCCTTTGCTCTCTGACAACTCCTTCCACCACTTTGTTCTGTCAACTGATAATATTTTGGCTGCCGCAGTTGTTGTCAATTCTGCTGTGCAGTCATCTCTCAAACCTGAAAAAATTGTTTTCCATGTCATCACTGACAAGAAAACTTATGCGGGTATGCACTCATGGTTTGCATTAAATACTATCTCCCCAGCTATTGTGGAAGTGAAAGGCATTCACCAGTTTGACTGGTTAACGAGAGAAAATGTTCCAGTGCTTGAAGCTGTAGAGAACCAGAATGGGATTAGAAATTACTACCACGGGAATTACATTGTAGGGGCCAATTTTAGTGATACAACTCCACGCAGATTTGCTTCAAAATTGCAGGCTCGAAGTCCAAAGTACATATCCTTACTCAACCATATCCGCATATATATCCCAGAGGTAATTGAGATGAGGTTTGAGAATACATAATTTTTACTATAGAATAAAAAAGGAGTGATGGAAAGTAATGGAGGACTTCCAAAATTGTTTACTTTTGTCGCTACACTTAGCTAGCATGTTCTCCGATCCCTCCCCCCACCCTGTGTCAAAGTCCTGATAATTGAAATAAGTTGGATTTTAAAATTTAATCCTCTAGTAGAAGTTTTATTTAATCATGGTTACATATTACAAAATCTGAAGTATGGTGAATTATAACTACCCAAATCATTATTGGGTACTACTTTCAACTTTAGCCAAAGATATTAACAAATTTGCAAGTTTTGTAATGTGTTATGAAACTTATATGTACAGATTTCATATGGGATCGATGAGTTCAATAATGCATACCATCTTCGAAGAATAAGTAGACATATGAAGTGGAGCTTATCAATTGGGGAGGGATGATATGGATTCTTAGCGTGTAGGATCTTTATAAAAGAACTGTTAAGGCGATAAAAAGACTCCTACTGTAACATGTGAGAATGGTAATTATACCAAGAATTGGTGATAACTGAAATAGAGATTACGTTTTTCTGGTGAATGGTTAGTGGGATATAACCACTGCTTTTGTCATTAATTACTTTTCTGTGCCATTGTTATTATGCCACTTAGATTGACAATTGCTATGGTGCATTCTACTGGTATAAAAAGTGCCAATGGCATCTTCTGAGACAACTTTCTATCTCTCTCTCTCTCTCTCTCTCTCATTTTCGTTATGTCCACTGAAATTGGTGTTCTCACTTGTGAATATTTACATAAACAGCTCTTCCCGAATCTGGACAAGGTGGTGTTTCTAGATGACGATGTTGTTATTCAACGTGATTTGTCTCCCCTCTGGGATATTGACCTTGGGGGAAAGGTTAATGGAGCTGTAGAAACCTGTAAAGGTGAAGACGAGTGGGTGATGTCTAAGCGATTTAGGAACTACTTCAATTTCTCCCATCCCATTGTGGAAAATCATTTGGATCCTGATGAATGTGCCTGGGCTTACGGGATGAACATCTTTGATCTTCGTGCTTGGAGAAAGACAAATATAAGAGAAACTTACCATTGGTGGTTGAGAGAGGTACAGTTCTAAACTTAGGTTTCTCTTAAACTTACCATTGTCTCCATGCATATCAAGATTGCAGGGACTGTTTGTTTGTTGGTCATAAGCTCTAAATTTCAACTTAAGCCACTTGGTTGGATGAGAGAACAAGTTTAGTGAAACTATTGTTCCCTTATTAATAATTGAATAAGGTATTATTCTAAGTCAAGCTTGGCGGGTTCTGTTTCTTTCTTTTCCCTCGAGTAAATTTACCTTCTGCTTTTATGTTAGGACATCAAAAAGGAAACAAAAATAGAACATAAGAAAAATATATATATATCACAGAAGAAAAGGTATATCTTCTCTACAAAAGATATATACTAGATTTGGTACCTGTTATATCGATTAGGCATAAAGTTTTATGTCGATTACGAATACCTATTACCTACTTTGTTCCTACTTTGTTGTAAAAATTTCTTAAAGTGATTCCATTGGACCTCAGACTAAGAAGGGGAAGGAAGAACGCTAGTGACCGCGCAGCATTAAAATTTAACTAAACTTGAACCTGATTAAAAGTCAGTTTCTTTTTCAGGGATCATTATTGTTTTGATTTTTCCTGGTTTGCTGTGTAAGTATAATTACCAACAATTAAAGATGCACTGCTTTTTTCCTTAGATTAGTTTTTTTTTCTGTGCCAGAATCTAGAGTCAAATCTATCAATTTGGAAGCTAGGTACCCTACCACCTGCTTTGATAGCATTTAAAGGACATGTTCACCCAATTGACCCTTCATGGCACATGCTTGGCTTGGGTTATCAGAAGAAGACAAACGTTGAGAATGTGAAAAAGGCTGCAGTTATCCACTACAATGGCCAGTCAAAACCATGGTTGCAGATTGGCTTTGAGAATCTCCGGCCATTTTGGAGCAAGTATGTCAACTACTCCAATGATTTTCTAAGGAACTGCCATATTTTGGAGTCATAGTTGATGAAATCGAGGGTCCAAGAAATAGAGAACTCAAAAGAAAGAAGATGCAAATGATAAGGGTTTGCACAAAAGTATTTTTTTTCCAGCTCTAAGTACTTTTTTGAGATCGATACGAGAAGGCTAGTAGAAAATTAGCCAGCAAGTGTACATATTTCCAGGTCCAGATGTTCTATAATCCGTGTGCTGAGAGCTAGCACAGAACGTGAGATTCATTCTTTCAATTATTACGTAACAATACATTATCTATTCTTTGGTTGGAAAACGACATCGTCATCGGTCTTCCTGCGGTTTGTCTTACAGCAGAGTAATCGGAAAAGCACACGGAAAGGAAGACTGACATGTCTTATGGTGAGGGCTCATTTGCCTACAGACATGCTTTTTAACTCTACTTTTTATCCACTTTGTTTCTATTATTGTTTCCTTTTTCCTACTTCTGTCTGCCAATTGTTCATAATTTGAAATCTTAAGAGTAGATTAAGGAGGTTGCTTATTACAGGTCCCATTGGCTGGAAGTATTGTATTTGTTTTGTCCACAGCCAGGCATTTTAAATGTGCAGAAAATTCTTTTCCCAATCTCTTCCACATTGATTGCTTCATCATTAGCAGGATTATATTTCATTTTTCAAGACGCCATAAATTGTGAATTACGCATAACATACTTGTTTTCGTATGAATATATTGCAAATACCTTGAATATAATTGAAGAAATACTATTAATCTTGTGAATATGGAAATTCAAATTGGTCTAATTCCGATGTTTAGCTTCATCAACTTGAACACACTATCTTATTCCAACCCATCAATTGTCCGAACCCAACGTGCCCTCAAACAATTAGACATGATGTCCTATCACTAATAGATTCTCTATTATGCAAAGGAATATAGAAATTTAATTACCGATAATTATATATAATACTCTTCTGAGGGAATGAATGTCTTAGTTGAAGATAACAAAATGCTGAATTAGCTGTACAAAAGAGACCCAACTTGAATAATTGCAACAATTTTTTTTTTATATTGGTATCCAGCAGCCTGCAGCTCTACTCCAATTTGATAAAGCTTTGGTATCTCAACGTGGAAGCAGTTCCTTCTGCTTGCTTTGTTTATTTACACTAGGCCTCTTACTGATTTGACACAAGTGGGATTTCTCCTTTTTTCAATAATTAGCATCTTGATTAATTAATTAATTAATTGTGGTGTTAGTGTGTTGAAAAGCAATTGTTATATCAACTAGGAAAAAATATTTGTAACTAGATCTTTTTTTCAACTAACAATCCATGTCGGCCAAATAACATCATCTCCTTCTTTCATGTCAGAAAGTGGCCCATTTGGCACCATCTAAATTATTATAATATATCATCTACTAATTATAAAGATATCAAATTTAGATTCTTTCAATCATAATATTATGTATTATATTTTCACACTCGTAATTTAAAAGATCGACGATATAAGTTATATATTTTCTTATTTTTTTAAAATTAATAATATAACGTTGACAAAATAAAATCATAACGCATATTCATTTTTTTATGAAATAATATTATATATTGATTGATTTGGAAAGAATTAAGGAAATTAATTTAGAATCTCATATTGAGGTAGATTTTAAGGCGAAAATCTATAAAGTATCTAGCTACGGGCGTGAGTGCATGATTTATTAGGCTAATTAATTTATTATGCTTATGTGTATATAGTATGGTTAGCGTTTAGAAAATGGGGAGATTGGCGAAAACAGGGTCGCAGCTGAAAATGGATGCAAAAAAATAATTTCAGAAGAGAGCTAACTGTCCATTTTCATAGCCTTTTGGAGCTCCAAAGGAGAGGCAAGAAATGGAGCCATTGACCACAAATTGAGAAGACTTCGTAAACTCCGTAGCGATTCTCTGTATTTTTTTTAATCACTTCCTCTGACTTTTACAGTTAACTGTACAAAACGCATCGGCTTCTTCCTTAGCTCCAGTTTCTGAAACTAAAGTTGAGAAGAAGGATAAACCATATTTCTTCCTGACCCAAATAAGATAACCCATGAAGGGATTTCAATTCATATGAATGTTGTTGTTGGGTTTTTATGATTTTGAGGAAACCCATTGGAGGATTCAAATTTATTTTTGATTTACTAAGTTTGGTGGATTCACAGTGTTCAATGTTGATTTTACTGCTTCCCCCTTTTCTTCCTTAGTTATGTGAATTTATTAGCAGTTTTTTTCTTGCTCTTCGGTGAATTAGTTCTTAGTTTTGGAAAAATGAGGACTGGGTATTTAATCTCTTTTTCTCCGTTCTCTTATGCATGAAATGAATAATTCATATGTATTTCCTTATAAAATTTCCTAAATTGAATAAGTTTCCCATTCCAGATTGCAATTTCTGTGTGATATATTGCCAACGCACCCATTTTGGTTAATCCCTATTTTGCAGAGCATCCAACTGTAAATACCAATTCCATAGGTACTTTTTAGAGTGAGTGTTGAAACCTTAGTCAAGTATCTCTTGGGCTGTAGATTCATAATAGTTTGAATCTAATTGCCCTTTGTTGATTGAGATTGACTAAGTGAAGATGTCTGGACTGCAAGATCGATTGGAGATCAAGTTCCGATTGGCTGATGGATCTGATATTGGTCCCGAAACCTATCCTGATGCCACAAGTATTGCAACCTTAAAAGAGAATATTGTTTCTCAATGGCCAAAAGGTTAAGCATCTTTCTCTCGGTTTTTTATATTATTGCAGAATTTGTGAGTGTCAGCATGCTTTATCTCTTCTTGTAACTTCTTTACCATGTGAAATTAATATATAGTAGATGTAATATCATGGAAAAAATCCGGGGTTCATATTCGAATAGGCGAGTATTATTGAAAACCTCGATGATTAAAGACTAACAATCAGTACCGTGAAAGCTAAGTGTTATGTTAGAATGATATATTTCATATGCTTGTCATGTTGCTTTGGTTTCAAGTTATTAATTTGTTTGTTGGTTTCTAATTGTGAGAGATTCTAAATAAAGCTTCCCTTTAACATTATTTACTCTTGTTTCCACCCAAAGAAGAAATTTTTCTTCATCTACTCCAAATCTGAGCAAATTCTCTTCTTCTCTGAAATTTCCTCGGTAGTTTATCCTATATTTATGTACCATGTACTCTTGAAGTTTCTTCAATGAAGTGGAATCAATGAGAAAATGAATTTACACTTTGTCGTGAAATCAAGGAAGTCCCAGTTTCATTTTTCTCCTCAAAGTTCAGGTTTTTGTCGTAGTTGCAATGCTGATGATATCCAATGGTGAAACTGTATTTAACGGTGCTTAAAACTTGTTTATTTGTAAAGGGCAAATAGATTCCTCCACAGTCATGTCAGAAAGAGTCCATCTTGTTCAAAGAACGAATTGTTCATTAAGCTATAACCCGACCATCTTTCTTTAGTTGTTTAGTTTAGTCATCACTTTGTTACTGTGATATATGTGGGAGAATTACAATTTCTGTAATAAACAAGCAGGAGATCATACACCAGAGTGTATTAGCATGCCATTATCTTCATTTAATTCCCTTCCCTTATCTGTACATTTGTTTAACTTCAGTGCCGTCATATGTGTATGCAGTTGTAAAGTAGTCATATGTGTATGCAGTTGTAAAGTACTCGTATTATTGATATTGTTACATGATATAATTTCTTTGACCAGATAAGGAGAATGGTCCAAGGACTATGAAAGATATCAAGCTAATAAGCGGAGGGAAAATATTAGAGAACAACAAAACAGTTGGTGAGTCTCGAAGCTCATTAAGTGAACTTCCCAGCTTCATTACAACGATGCATGTTGTTGTCCAACCCCCTCCTTTAGAGAAAGGTACTAGCTCTTGCTTATTCAAGAATTTGTTTTACAAATTTCTATATATTCTATCTCTCCTCTTAATACTTAGATTGTTTGCGGAAGAGTTCTCAGTTCTAGTATAATTAATGGAAGAGAACACATGAGGTGCTGGTTGGTTCATCGTCGGCTTTGGTGTTTTGTTTCTGTTTTTAAAATGACCCAAAAATAAGTTTACCCAGAACACATTTTGATTTCCACTATTTTTTAGAACTACTACTTAACATTTCACGATATAATATTAATCCTAAAGATAAACTTATATACTACTACCAAACATGTTTTCAAATACTAAATTTTTTCCTTAAAACTAAGCTGTTTCCCCTGTCATACTACCAAACATGTCATTTTGTTTACTCCTTTCTTTCTGATTATATAGTTAAAGAAGCTTGTTTTGTTGATTATGAATACATCTGGAACTGTACAAGAAAGTGTGCCTGATACTATCTGGGGTTTGCGCCTTTTCGCGATGATTTTATTTATCGAAGGTTTTTACTGATGCAGAAAATAAAGCAGGGGACCAACTGAACCAGAGCAAGTGCCTTTGTGTTATACTGTAATTTGCAGTTCCGGGAATGAAATGGGTATTATTGATACTCCACCATTCCTCGCGATTTTGATATCGATTGCAACTCTTAGTTTATCTTACCTGTGTTATTAGGTTGAGTTTTTTTTTCCATTTTATTAAGGGAAAGAAACAGAAAGATGAAAAAGAGAATGTGAAAGCTGCATTGCTGATTGTTGTCATGCAAATATAAAGGTCATACATTTAGGTCTAAATCCATGTCTTCTGCATTCACCATCCAATGCTTCATTTGTAGTGAAAATGGTACGTCATGTGACAGCACCTCTTATATTCAACGCGAAAGCTATATTGTAATTTACGCATTTGTGTCATCTTATATTTTATCGATTTGTTTACAACGGGAATTTATACATTCATTTCATGTTTCATCTCTTTTCCATGCATCTTTTTTTTTAATCTTTTCTCATACACCATGTCTAATTTTTGTACCCACAGTGTGCCACTGCCAAAACACCCTCTTTTGTGGTATCTCATCAGTTTTGCAAACTTTAAGCAACTCTCCGTACCTGTGATGAACGAAAAACGTCACGTACTAGTAGAATAGCTTGACGGTTTAAACTCGGGACCTCATAAGTTTACAATCCGTCATTGGCATATTTATAACTCAAGTTGTATCATATTACTCTACTTTCATTATTTAAGTAGACCAAGAAAGTCATGTGGATATGGAGATTTTCCCTTCTGCTAATTTTCTATCATGAAAATATAACTGAGTATGAATGAATATATAGAGATAGAGAAAGCAGTACATTGACATTCAGTTGATAGAGCAACACAAAAGAGAGAACGAGAAAAAAGGAGAAACTCCGAAGAAGCAACAAGAGCAATCGCATTGAGCTAGCAAGGAAACTAATGTTTTGTTTATCTCTTCAACCAGTCGATGAAATTGTTGAGATTCTTGTGAGACTCTCCGCCTTCTCTGATGCTATTTATGGCTGTTTTTTTGAGTTTGCTAGCTCTTTCATTAAAATCCTCATCACCAAGTAGCTGCTCCACCTTGCTCTTAATCTCTCTCTTTCCGATTATTCCGTCTTCATCTTTATTTAGCCTCAATCCTACCTTCCATATATCACAAATGAAGCTCTCGTTAAGAAACTGGTCCGCAAAGTACGGCCAACACAAGAAAGGTACGCCATTGCATAGACCTTCAATCGTGGAATTCCATCCACAATGGCTCAGAAAGCAAGCAATCGCAGGATGACCTAGAACCGCTTGTTGCGGTGCCCATCCCACCATTTGTCCCCGAGAGCTTACTCTCTCTCGAAACCC
This sequence comes from Datisca glomerata, assembly GCA_003255025.1. NCBI lineage: Eukaryota > Viridiplantae > Streptophyta > Magnoliopsida > Cucurbitales > Datiscaceae > Datisca > Datisca glomerata. The sequence goes on along the minus strand of QANY01005209.1, from coordinate 85,720 downwards.
AAAAGGGTAGGAATCATCTGCATTGTCAGTAATGTCCGACCTCACCACCCACAGAAATGGCCTGTTAGAGATTTCAAGCCCTAGAGCCAATTCCTGGAATTGGGTGTGGTCAAAAACTGTGAAGCTACCAAATGCGACATAAATGACTGAGCGTGGTGGTTGTTGATCAAGCCATTTTAAGCAAGAGGAATCTTCTGGCCAGAAGTAACCTGCTTGGCTCGCAAATCTGTTGCTTGCTAAAAGTGGGCCTATTGGTACGATTTCAGGAGCCAAGGTGAATGCGGGTGGCTCAAAGTCATACGCTGTGTTGCAAATAACCCATTTTGCCACTTTCACAGCTTTGCTGTTCCTAACAAACACTTCAAATACGATTTTCTGTGTGGCTTTGTCTCCTATGCATGCCCAAGCCAAGTTATCTGTCTTTGTTATGGGCATATTTGGTGCCAGTTGAAATTCCCTGCTTTCCGTTGGAGTTCCTGCAAAAATTATATAAAAAGAAGATTAATTTATTCTGCTTAACTTGCATGCCCAGCTAGCAGTCTGTTCTTCTTTGTATAGACTACTAGTCTTGAAGGTAATACTATAGGTGAATAGCCTGATGGTTATTTTTATCCATTGTTTGGATATTTCTATTACTTTGTTATCGTAAATAACCCACCTTCGTGATTGATTATTCCATCATCAATCAGCTTTGGGATACTAAATCCCAAGGCCAAAAGTGAAGCAGCTGCGGGCCAGAATGCGACTGATCGGATTTTCATCTTCTCTGCCACTTCCAGAGCCCATCCTTGATTCTCATCAGCAATGACACAAGTGATGCTATTGCCTCCAAATTCATTAATTTTTTCTATGAGTTCCTCCAACTTCCGGGGCATGACCTTATAAATAGCTTCACATAGCTTTCCCAGATCATTCCTGTCCTCCCAGGGCTCCATCCCATCTGGGAGTGAAACTAGATGAATACCATCCCCAAGTTGATATTTTTCTGCTAATGCATTCATGACACGCTTGTGAATGAAATCCGTATTCACAAACGTGATTTTGAAACCGTGCTTAACCAAGCACTGGGAGAATTCCATCAAAGGAATTACATGACCTTGGGCTGGATAAGGTATGACTAGGATATGTGGATTGCCCATTTTTTGTCCTTAGTTTTTCTCTCTTTCAGATTTGGCCGTTAATGTGGTTTCTGAACTCAAATTCTTCACGATTTATAGGGAGCTTGAGAGAAGAGGCTGTGGCCGAGGAGCCAATCCTTACATATATATGTCTTAATTTGACATCAATCTCAATGTTGAGGAATTTGTGAGTAATTGTCATTTTCATTACTACATCATTTGAAAATTATAATCTACTTGTTTAGCAGAACAGCTTTGGTATTTTCTCGCAGTTGTGAATGAATTTTACCTTTTGCTCTGTCCTGATATCACTGTTTGTATTCTAGGTGGATGTCATTTAGTCACTGGCATGACTTCCTATTTTGGTCTGTTTCTCTTGATTTTTACATTACTTTTAGAAAGATGGAGTTTGTTCGTTCGATTGATTTCTCTTGTTTTTAACCATTGGGGTTTTCCCTTTTGTTATTTCTTATCCTCTTGGAAGCAGTAGCTAATATACAATAGGAAAATCCAATCCATGGATGTCATTATCATTAATTCTGAAGCACAAGAATACCCGAAAGTTATTGATAGAAGTTTAAAGCACTTAAGATCAAGATTCTATCATCGTTTGCAGATTTTCTGAAAGCCCAAGTGTGGTTACCTGCTAAAGGATATTCTGTTCTTGAAATAAGCATTTTGAATAATCTACAAAGGACTGACATGGGCATCATTTTCTTCTGTTCTTCTTTTATTGGCAAGTTTTTATGTAAAGGCATTGTACCCTTGTGCTTTATTAGATACTGGAATGTAGAAATGGAATCATTCATCTTTTGCTTATTTTGTCACTTGTCCTTGTCTTAATTGTGCTCTCTTTTTGGATTTCTGGTTTCTACAAGGACATATATCAACTTCTATGATTCTCATTTGTAGTATTGGGAAATGGCTTGTTAACAGTAGTAACAGTTGGTGATTTTGGTTCAGATACTAATAGCCCAGATCGGACAGGCAGCTCCTGTTGTAAGAACACATGAAACAATACGAATCCATAATTTTCAATAACATCAAGAATGAGACAACCAATTACTTGACTATAATCTTTACGTGGTAAATTCCACTCTACCACATGAATTTAGTGTCTTTTGCACATTATCACCCAAACTTTTCACTTGAAGTTTACTATTATTAGCAAATTCCCATCTGAAGTTCGTTTGTTCGCTTTCAGTTCAGATTGAAAACATCTCTCAAGGTATCAACAGTTAAATGAGGTGCATATGCCTTATGTTATCAGACATTTAGATGGCAGCGTGAGAGAAAAAAAGTTGGGTGATAACATGCAAACCGTGCTTTATTCATGGACACTTGTTTTAAAAAACTTGGAGGTTAAATAATCGTCTGAAATAAAATAACTGAAGTTCTAAGTTTAAATTCTCTTATCCCTAATTTAAAAAAAAATTAACGGTCTGAAACATAAAAGAGTAAAAAGAAAATGTAGAAGACAATAAGAAATTTTAATAGTTTCAAAAGAAAAGAAAAAGAAAAAACAATACAATTACACTCGAGCTACTAACAACCGTTCAAGTGGTGAAGGCTCTAGACTTGAAGATTTACTCTATTGCAGATCTTAGTTCGAATCTTCTTAGATGCAGACAACTCCAAGGATCATGCCTTGTAGTACTCAAGCCAACTATTTATCCTTAACTCGTGTGAAGAAACTTTTGAGGTCATAGTATAGTATGTGTCTCATGAGACACCCATGGATATAATCAAAAGAAGAAAAAAAAAGCTAAAATTAGCCGATGAAGTTTCTGTTCATCTTTTCAACAAGTCGATAAAATTTTGGGAATTTTATAAGAATCTTCACCTTCTGACACTGTCGTTGGCTGTACCCTGGAGTTTGCAAGCTTATGTCTCCAATGCGTGCCCATGCAGCCATTGTCGCATTAGAAATTCTAGGAAGACCCTCTTCTTGACTAGCAAGAAGAAAGCAAGCAGCCAATGTTACTTGAGAAATTCTTTTTTCTGAATGATAGTTGCTCTAATTCTGCCTTTTTGTACATCAGTTTAGCATGCACTTCTATGGGTTTAACAAGGCCTATATGCTACTGCAGAAATGATCGTGAAAGGACGATGGACGTGGTGGTCGTGCGCAATTTTGTTGGCCTGAGAGCAACCAAACATCGATCGAGTGATGCAGAGACGTTATCTCTGGAGCCACCACGTTGCTTGGAGATGGCTCTGCTAAGAACATTTTGATTTAGCAAGGGGAAGCACGGCTTCCATTCTCGTTTATGGGTTCGTCATTTCATCATCAGAAATTTGAGAGCAATCTTTTCATCACTGGACTGAGATTCAATAAACAATCCAAACTATAGCAAAATTTGAGAGCAATCTTTTCATCAAACACACTTGTGAGTTTTCTATCGTAATGGGGCTTTTATATTTTATGCTATGAAATTTGTATCACAGCTCTCTCTCTCTCTCTCTCTCTCTCTCTCTCTCTCTCTCTCTCTCTCTCAAGTTTCAAAAGAAAAAGGCTAACAAAGGAGGGTGAAAAGAAAACCCATTCTGGTTAGCATCCTTGCTGAGTAAATTACAAGGTCATAATATCTTAAATATTTTTTTATAGTTAGCATAGCCCTACTTTCCTCTGTAAATATTTTGGTGGAAATAGCTTAAAATGTGATCGAAATTTTTTAAAAAAAAATAATAATAACAATAAAAGAAAGAAAAAGAAAACACCCCCATGAATGGTGTTCCTAGAGTACATACAAACCAGCAGACAAAAGTACCATAAGTTTGTTCTGTTTTGTTCGTACTCTACTCTTCTTCTATTCTACTGGTTTAAAGAAGAAAGCTTTCTTTCTCTCTCTCTCACATCATTTTCCAAAACATAAATCTGATACTGACAAGGGGGAATCAGGTTAGTTGTAAGGATATTTGGAAATTCTCTGACATGTCAGTGCTGTATCAGAAAGTAGTACTTTCGATATAAAAAAATAAAACAGGTATTATTGAGTCAAAGGCTTCCCTTGTCTTTTGCTCCATCATAAATATACCCACTTGGGGACAATTTGGGACACAGAATCTCTCTGAAAAGAGGCTTGTACTTATCCTAGAAAGCAACCTTTTTTTGGACAGAAGTAATGGAAGTTTCTACTTTATTTTCAAAGATCTTGTGGTTCCCAATATAATATGCCAAGGTAAAAAACAAGCACATGTGCAGTGAGGAGAGAATAATTGTTGGAACTCAAAGTCAGCCATTAGCCTTTAAAATCTCCACATTCATGGGAACTTTTTCATGAAGAAACTGTTGGATTCTTTGATTTTAAGAATTAAAAAATCATTAACTGTTACCTTTTGTACTATTTCCCATTAGATTAAATATGTGATTGGCCTTCAAGATGACAAACTTTTCTGTTCCCCCCACTTGTTTGGCAAAGAGAACCTGAAAAAGAGGGAAAGAGAGAGAAAGAGAACCTATAGATCCATGGATACCAATATATATATATTAATATATAGCATAGGTTAGATTTTCTAATTCATGTAACAGCCTAGCAAACTAAAGCCATATCCAACCCACCCAACAACCCAAGTTCCTCTATTTTAAAAGACTGTTAAGGAACTCTCTGTTTTCCCAGGAATTCCATATGAGAAGCAATATATACTTCCTCAAAAATAACATCAATTTCAGCCTTGTTTCAAAAATGAACGAGCGACCTCAACTTGGGGTTGTCTTCAGTGTTCAAGTTCCTCCGAACTTTTTCTTCTGCGATGCAGTATGGTGTTAATCTAAAAGGTCGTACTTGTGCATGGCCGCGATATGATTGAGTATAGATAAGAAGAAGATTATCTGCTGGGTGAGTCACTTGATAATTACAGAGAAAGGCACTCCACCCCATCTGGTAGATCACTGGGTGTTGGGTTTATGGTAACATATCGTTGGGGACATATTCTTATTGCAGTCATAGCTAATCCTTCTGCTTGTCTTATGTGAAACTTTGCAAAACGATTAATGACAGATATCCTTTCTAACTCCTGGCATTCCACTGAGAGGTCTAATATTGATGCAGCCTTCTCCAATCTGCATTTGCGAAATAAAATACAATATTGTGCAGTCAGATGAGAATTCGCCAAGTTGCTAATTCGCTTTTGCTTATGTGGCAGTAGCGCTGACAGAATAACGGTTTCAATTCAGACAAAATGCAAATAGAGATTTTTTTTCATCATTTTGTTCCTTATCACCCCCCCCCCCCCAACACACACACACACACGCACACACACAACAAATTAAGGTGTGGAAGGCTCTAGATGTTGACTGAGTCTAAATTTGCATGTTTTTTCCGTCAGGGAAGTTTTAGTGAGATTTTCAGCAAATTACGTATGGGGAGGATCTTGGAATTTGAACTAGCATAAAGAAACTATAAATAAAGACCATGTTCCACACCTTAGCAAGTCATTTTCAAGTTTTACAGCTCTACCAGCAAAGTTCTCCACAACGTTTGCAAAGAGCCTCTTGTCAGTGTTACCAACAGCTTTGAGATTTTCTGAATTTCTGGACAAATTCCAAAGAAGATGTCATTAGCAGAACCACTATAATCAACTCTCTGTCTCAGACAGAGCTTACTAAATTCATTCAAAATCAGCATCTAAATAGAAATAAAATTCTAATATGTTCTCTTGTTTAACAGTCTGCCTGCTACACCACAAAATAATACACTCCATAACGCATTTTAGTTTACACATGTGAAAAAGAGGCATAATCAGCAATGCATACAACGGAATGGAACACTTACGTGCTACTGTTACTGAATGAGACATGCACATCTTTTCTTGAGCAGTAGATTAAGCTGCATGCATCTCCAAGCGATAATCTAGCAACAAAGTACGGCACACTATCATGCAGAGAAGAGGCATGTGCTGAAAAGATCGTGGCTGGTGCAGGAGAAAGTAACTGCTGCATCATCTGTCTTGTCCGGATAATCCTTTTCTTTGATCGAAGCATCAATTGTCCATCTTCAACCTTTTCAGTCCCATCTTCCACCTGTAATTGATTGTAAAGAACTAGTAACCAACTGTTGATCCCAAAAATCCGAAACAGTGACTTTTTAATCCTGTAACAAGTATAATTTCAAAAAATGTTTGTATGATCCTTTTGGAACTTACCTTCTCCGTTATCCGATTTGTGGCTCGTGCCCAGTCTTGCTCTGCCACACTACAGAAGCAGAAGTAAAAATTATTAATATAAAGAGGCAAAGGGGTATAACAAAGTTTACAGGTTCAGCGTAAAATGAATTTTAAATAGAAACCAGGAACTGCAAATGATCACTTTTGTGATTAAAAATAAGAACTTATCACCAAAATGAAATGCTAGATTCAACTGCTACGATGTAAAGGAAAGAAAAATGCTAATGCTTATAAGAAAATACCTAATATTAATGACCTTCAGGGAACCTTTATTGACTTCTTCATTCCATGGTAAAAGCTCGGAGGTCATAGATTTACGCTTTTTTGGTCTTACAATAGATACGGGTCCAATGACATTGGACGTCAATACATGAGGAGCTGAGAAAGGGTCCTTTTTAACCAAGCCTACAACAGTATTTGACCAAACTCTGTCACTCTGATTCACATTAGCAGAATCAGTCAGAGAAGTTTGTTTATGCAAATTCATAGAAAGATTCCCCCTAGAGAAGTTTCCAATAGCAGGCTTTGTAAGCCACGCATTGTACATCAGGGACATTTGCCCATTTCTAAGAGTCGGAATCTGCTTAAACCAGGAAGGCACCGTATCCATATTAATCTGGGAATTTTCCACATTACTCGATGCCACATCAATGCTGCTGTGTTGACTCTCATATTCAAGTTGAGCAGCTGCGGTTAGTTCCCCAGAATTTATACCTTGGGCAGGTTGTAGTGAACTCTTTACCTTAGGATCTTCTCGTACTCCTGCTAAGGAGCTTATTATGTTGCCATTCCCATTGGAGTTCAGCGGTGATGCAGAATTCTGTTCACTACCCTTTGGATCTACCCTCACTGGCTTTTCTTGTTGTATAGCGGTTACCTGCTGGAGATCTAGAACTCTCCTAGGGTCGGTCTCCACATTCTTCATTTCTTTCATTTGGTGCAGTGCAGAGTGGTTTTGATCAACATAAGTTGACACTAGAAACTGATCAGAGGAGTCATGATTTCTCTGAGAGGCAGTTAAGCGATGGTGGTCTACAAGTGTCATTCCACCAAGTTGTTGCTGGTGCAGGGGAGCCAACAATGAGCCAGAGGCAAAACTGTCTGCATTAGAATTTTTCCTTGTATTCTCATATGCCTCTGAAGTGTCGTGAATTTCAGGTTCCTCAGACGTTTGACCATTTAACCCCTTTGACACTGATGAAGTAGTCTCCATACTATTGTTGGATCCACCAATAGGTAGAACCTTGTTGGCTTCCACAACAGAGGGATTCTGAGTTGATATATTTCTCCATAGATTCGGCTGCATCATAAACATTCCACCATGTTGCCCCATTTCTCGAATGGCCTGAGGCTCAGAGACTGGTCGAGCCTCCAGAATTGGAAATTGTTGACCGCGCCCATCCCTATCAAGCAGACAAGAGGTGTCTTGAGAGAAAACAAAGTTCGGATATCTGCTAGCAGTAACTGGCAGTGATGCCAGGGAAGATGAACCTGCTGTGGCTGTTTCAGAAGAGACTTGCATTTGAAACTGATTTCTTACACATTGAGAACTGGATGTGAAAGCTGTGGCAGAATTACTATGAGGGGCACCACCACCACCACCAGTATCTCTCAAACTGCTCGATTTACCATCCCAATATGCATTTTGGGATGGTTCATGTGAATAAGTTAGTGAGAGATTACTAAATGGTGGAGCTATCGATGTCTGATTTTTCTCCCCTAACCGAGAATTTTCTGACTGAGGCTGAGATTGGAGGATGGGATGTGAATAGGAAAGCCTCTGAGATGGTGGAGCCAATCTCAAAGTAAAACCTTGAGAAGAGGGAGACTGACTGTCCTGTTGAGAAACAAACGTATTAGCAATTCCTGCCTCAGTTATCAAAGACGATGGACTGGAGGAAGTAGAGGGAAAATGTGGTTTGCTGCTATTCTCTGTTGACCGGTCTACCTTGTGAACAAGCTCGAGCATATTTTGACTGCCATATGACAAATCAAAGATTTTGTGAGACCTTGCTAAAGAAAAGTACAACATGCATAGCATATACTGTCAACAAAGAGGAATGTATCAGGAATGGACACCAATCAGACCAAATAATTTACTGAATCAACTAGATTTTTTATCAAAAAAATATATGATGTCAGAAAAAGCACGAACAACTATTATTAACTGGACTTAAAGATTCTACCTTATCTTAGCAGTTATATTTAGATCACTAGATCGATGGGAGTTAGCAGACGCATCCAGATTGCCTCCAGAAGCTGTGTTACCCAATGCTTTTGAGTTTCTTTGAAAATCGTTTAAACATCCCTATAACAGAGAAAAATCATAATCACATAAACAGTGAAGTGAAAAGGCCAATCAGCTAAGAGATCCTGAATAGAGAACAACTCTTTACCTCATCCAAGTTCATGGCATTACAAGAAACATCGTCAATGAATTTGGACTGCTCAACATATTTTCGCTCTCGACTGCTCAATGGTTTTAAACTATAATGGCCAGAAATGTCGTCCCTCTGATGCTGCTTCTCATTAAAGGTTTCATTTGCTCTCTCATAAGAATTTTTCAGACCAATAGGACCATTGGATATCTGATTATAATCATTTCTCTTGCTCTCACTTTCTTCATTGTTCATAGTCAAGCCAATGTGATTCCTGTAACTAAGCTGACTACTGTCACCATCGGTTTTCCAAGGAAAACCATCTGAGCCCCTCATGCTGAATCCAGCTTCATCTACAACACCTGTCCAATAATTTCAACATATTTCTCATCAATATGCGCAACACATCACTATCTGCAACTATGTCTAGATTTGGTGAATTAGAATCCCGTTTCAGTTCATATAATAACTCTTTTTCAATGACTTAACGTGCAAAGTGACCATTTCAGTGAATATCAATTGTTCTGATTAGAAGGGGGCAAAAACAAGAAGAGGATCCGTGCAGGTATTTAACAAAGCTACCTTGTGCTTTATTATGTGGTTGAGAGATACTTTTGTATGAGGCCGTTCTCTCCTCGTATGAATGTGAATCATTATCTGGATGCTCATACATCTGGGCATTCCTTGTATTGTCGAACTGTTTAAGTGCTTTAACCTGTTGACTTCCGTCACCATATGGCGTTTGTTGGCTACTACAATCTAACCACTCAGTGTTGTTTATGAGAGACTTCTGAAAGGATTCATGGGAGTCTTCTTGGTGCAGATGCTCTCTCTGGTTGATTGGGAGTTGGATGGCTGGTTGCTGAAACCCAGGAAAGCTGGAGCTAACGATCGAATCATTACACATTGAAAAAGACATTGAATTGAAGGAAGATGGACTCTGTAGGTTATTGTCAACCCAACCAAGTCGTTGCTTCTCACTGTCCACTATATTTGTAGGCTGGTTAACACTTGATAGGTCTGTATTCTGAAAAGTCAATCCACTCCACTCCTCCTGTATTCCAGTATCAGTACTAGAAGCTTCTGCTACAGCAGACTGCATAAGAGCACTCCAGCTCCCGCTTTGAACAGAAGGAAATGCATCAGAATAATCAGAATGTTCCATGGAATTACCAAAGCCTCCAGTACCTACATCATTGTGTCTGTCGAAAGAAGCATCCCAGAATCTATCATCAATATTATACAAAATTTTCTCTTCAATAGGATCAAGGGGAACCAGTTCCTGAGAAGGACCATGTTGTATCATCTTTTTCTGCAAGTTTCCAGGCCATCCAGCTCCAGCTGGCCTCTCTTGAAATTTTTGAAGCAGGGCGTTTTTTGGTGGAGCATTTCCCTGCTGGATGTCTCCTGATGAACGTCCACTATCTAGACTCTGAGCTCCTTGATTGAGCATATTTCTCCCATGAAAGCCTTGTTTAGAGATGGAAGCCCCTGTACCTTGGGATGAGGCTACCAGGTTCGTAGAAACCATACCCTGGTCACCTATAAAGGGATTACCAAATGCTGTGGGCTGCATTGTGGACTTCTTCGTGTTACCACTAGCCTTGGTCAATAGATTGGAAGGATCATTATCCATCCCCTGAAGTTGGGAATACTGACCAAAGTTACCTCTTCTATCAGAAACAGGAATTCCATAGAGGGATGCATCAAGCTGCTGGGGAACCTGACCTGCCGAATAAAATGCCTGACATTGCTCCTGAGAAAACATTAGTCTGTTTGATACACCTTCTGCAGTCGGAGATGCATCTTGTTGTACCCAGTTCATTCGCATTGGTGATGAATCGTTGAAAGGTGTTCTAATGAAGCCCATATCCTGTTTTGTGAGAGAAGACATCTGGTTAAAAGAACTCTGCCGCCTTGCATCACCAAACTGCTGAAATTGCTGCTGCCTCTGAAGTTCTTGTAGTTGCTTGAACATTGTCTGCTGCTGTAATAAATGCATGTCACTAAATCCAGGCTGCTGCATCGATTGAAATTGTGAAGCACCTTGTTGTTGTTTTTGTTGTGCACTCACAAGGTGCTGAGATCCTCCAAGAAAGTTTAAGTCAGTTGAACTTTCAGTAACTTCAGACCTTTCGGAATTTGTTGTTAAGGTGGGACTGTCCCCAGATGCATATTCTTGATGTGATTTAAGGAAAGACGAGCTTTTCAATGCTAAAGAGTGTGGATCATAACCAGAAGTTTCATCCCAAGATCCTGGTTGATTCTGCCTAGGCCAGAAACTCTGCCCACCAAACATAAAACCGTTTGATGTCAGCTGCTGCCTTTTTATCGAGGTGTCGCTGCAAACTTCATTTCCTGAGTTAAGTTGTGTATTCTTTTGGTCAAGTGCCGCATTGAGAGATTTACTGCCACATCCTCCAAAAGAATCTGAAAGTTTAGATATGTTTATGACAAAGAATCAGGTATGTTTGATTCAGAATGCAGCAAATTACAAGACTCCATAACTTAAGAAGTCATTTAATGTAATTACAAGAAGTAATGTGAAGAGACATAAAAAAATTATGTAATTACAAGAAGTATACCTATTTGGTGAACATTACTGCCGAGTGCATTGGAGCCTAGAGGTTTGCCATGAAATAGCTTTTCTCCGGTCCAATTATTGTAAATATGCTCTGGCCATTCCGCATCCACAGCTTGAGACTGAACCTTGCACTGGGAAGAATTCTCTAGCTCATATAGGTATTGGATCCTATCTCCGACTTCGTTACCAGGCATTAAAGATACAGCCACCAAATTCCTACTAATTGTTACAATGGAAAGTATAATTTGCCATCTACAAGACCGACTTTCACATGCGCAACCTGCTAATGGGCCAATTCACGTGCCTTATATCTGGAGCTTAATCCAAATTTACACATCGAAATTCTAAGGTCCCCCATCAAGACTTATCTGCATTAGAGAGCTTATATTAGCAGAAATTAATGCCAGAATATTGCGGTAATTAATATGCAGTTTACTAATAGATAGATTACTCTGAAGTTATTATGCCCATAAAATAAAATGTCTTTGAACAAAGGTACACTCGGATATGCAGTAAAGTCATCATGGGGAAAGCATACTGTGAAGTTAAGTAATATGTTAGATAAACCGTCCAAGAATCTTGAGATTATTACGTAAAATGAAGTAACCAGGAACTACAAAGGCCGGTTTACTTTTTTGCTTATAGTTCAGTTTCGGTTTTAAGCACCAAACACCCTGCGCCTGAGTATTATGTTACTCAGAAATTACCACAAAAAGAGAAGCAAATCGGAATAACAGCAAAATCAACATAGGAGAAGAAATTTTTATGACAACCAAAAAGAGAGAGAAAGAAAAGACAATCACTAAAAAGAAGCAAGTCAAACAAATCAGCAAAACCAAGCCTCCAGCAATTGCACAGAAATGAAGTTAAAGCCCGTCATTAGAGCGCGCTAACCAAACTCCAGTGAATACATAACCCCAACCTTGACGCAACCCTAAAAAACCACCATTTTTCTCCAATTTAACACCACAACCCCAATTTTTTCCGAACATCAAAAGCCACCAACTATCGACCCCATCCAAGCCAATTCAAGTAAAATTCAAAGCTCAAAACTACATAATCCCATAATTTAAGCAAGTTTGCACGAGAATGGAGCAAAAGGAGCAAAAGAGAGCATAATTACACGGAAATCCATGAGCCCATGCGAGTAAAAGAGCAGACTTGCAAGCTCAGAGCTGTGATCTAACCAATAGAATTGAATTCTTCAAAAGTGCGAGACTTTCGCGGCTTTTCCTTGAAGCATCTACTACAATGGCAGAATCAGTAACCCAGTATGCTTGCTACTTTTGAGCCAATTTCAGAACTCCTTTAAGCTTCAACACAGGCGTACAAATGCGTCTCTTTCTCTTTAAGCTTTCTCACTCTAAAATTCTCTCTCTCCAAAAGCTTATTTTACCTCTCTTCCTTCAGTCTCAGTCTAGAGTGAGAAAATCAGTGTATTTCGGACATCACAGCCGAAGATAAAGCAGACGAAATGGCAACAAAAATAAATAAACTAATGTTTCAACAAACTGAGAGCTGAGAGACGCCGGTCTAGGTTCGGCACCTAGCCTATGGTTCGTTCATAGGTTCGGTGTTCGAGGCGAAGACGGGGACGAGAGATCTCTACGCTGTTTCTCGAGTATAAGCGTATCTTAGATCTTAACCGTTGTTCTGGATATTTGTAGAATCAACGGTCAACATTTGAGGCGTACGTGTTGTTTGTAGTTGGGAATTCGCGCCCTGAGGTTGAAAGAGAAAATATGGGAATGGTATTGAGGCTGCCACGCGCAGTAAAGAACGCGTGAAATACGAGCGCGTATACTTTTATCATTTTCTAATCACTTTTTTTGAAGTGTTTTGTTTTCATCCTTTACTTTTTGGGATTTTATATAATTTTCCGCCGCCAGCTTAAGTAGACCCATTTATGACGTAATAAATATTTAATTCCCCATGAAAAAACAATAATGAGCATCAATATTGTCATCATTTACCCTCTTGTGGACTTTACTAATTTCTCCTTCTAAATGAAAATGGGGTTTAACATTACAATTTTCAATCATTATAAAATCTCGATCCATAACCTGACTTGAAAAGCTTGAAATTTTGTAAATTCCTTTTATGTGTGCGTGTGTGTATATATATATATGGTACACATATTTATATCACTGATTCACATTATGTGAAAAATGATCTAAGAGTAGATCGATTACCGATATGGAAGCATGAATTATATACATATAGAAGAAAGCTCTACGATATTGTTGAATGTTGATGTATAACGTTACAAAAATTCTCACCATTAGATCACCTCTCAGCTCAGGTCAAATGCTTATAGAAGAGTTTTTCAACGTCAAGATTGGGAGTTCAAACCGGTTGTTATATCCTCGTCCCCTTGAGAAAAAAATACTAAAATAACATAATAGATAGATCTAATGATTTCTTAAACAGGATTTATTTAGATAATCATATTAGAGAAACCAATCCATGGGGCGTGCATCGTTTACCATGGAGAAACTAGAGGGCCCATTGATTCAGAAGTTCTCCATGCCAGACTTGAAAAACTAAAAGAGTTATTCTAATTGATTAAAGAAATAGAGAGTACATGGGATATTTATACACATAAACAAGAAAGCTAAAAATACTAAAAATGTCCTTAAATACTAGAGAAGTAAAGTAAAGACAAATAATATTATCCAACACTCTCCATCAAGCTGACACATAGATATACATCATGCACATCCTGCAAAGAGTTGATTGTAGAAGAGTAGGATCGACGAGCTTTGTAAGGGCATAAACAGCTTGCTCGGATGAAGGAACAAATTTGTAGACATAGCTCTCGATCGAACTTTCTCTCGAATGAAGTGAATATCAACCTCGATATATTTGGTTCTTTCATGAAGAACAGAATCTGATGCTAACATTTAAGGCTGATTTATTGTCATAGTATAATGTGGAAGGTAAACAGGGCAAGAAACCGAGTTCCCCTAGATTAGAATGGAGCCAAAAAACCTCACATGTCCCTTGAGCCATTGCCATGCATTCTGCCTCAGTAGAGGATCGAGAAATCACAGACTGCTTCTTGCTTTTTCAGGAGATAAGATGATACCATAAAAATACAAATACTAGATGTAGATCTCTTATTTGTCTTTGACCCAGCATAGTCAGTATCAGTAAAATAGGACACATCAGGTGTATTTTTAGAAGAATAAAAAAGACCAAGGCCCGAACAAGACTTCAAGTACCTCAAAATGTGGTAAACTGCATCCAAATGCGATGTACGAGGAACATGCATAAACTAGCTCACAAGGTTAATAGAAAAAGCCAGTTCGGGATGTATGTTGGTCAGATAAATAAATCTCCCAACCAATCTTTGATACATACTCAGATGCGTTAAAAGTTCACATGATTCAGCTCAAAGTTTGACATTCAGATGCATAGGTGCAAATGCATGTCTACATCCCAACATCTCAGTATCACCAAGAAGGTCAAGAACATACTTCCGCTGGGAGAGAGAGATACACGCCTTGGAACGAGCAACCTCAATACCCAAAAATATTTCAACCCTCCCCCCCCCCCCCTCAGATCTTTGATATCAAAAGTTGAACTAAGATCTTTCTTAACCTTAGTGATGATGATACTGTCATCACCAGTCAAGATGATATAAACCACATACACAAAGAGGAAGACACATTACCCTAATGAATTTCGCCTAATAAAACAGGTATGGTCAGAGTGACATCTACGAAACCCAACTGAAGAACAACTGCACTAAACTGAGCAAACCAAGCCCACGAAGGTTGTTTCAATCCGTACAAGGATTTTCGTAGACGACAAACTTTCCATGAATACTCTCACTCGGCCTGAAATCCCGTAGACGGATCCATACGAATAACCTCATCCAAATTATCATTCAAGAAGGCATTCTTGACATCCATCTGATGCAGGACCAAGAGTTAGAAGCAGACAAAGAGATAATAAGATGAACAGTAGTAAGCTTTGCAACAGGAGCAAAGGTTGCATTGAAATCCTTGCCAAGAATCTGAGTAAAACCCTTGACGACTAGACTTGCCTTGTACTGATTAACAGTTCCATCTGCATTATATTCTAGATTGAATACCCAATGACATCAATTTTGCTCCCCTAAGGCAAAGCAACCAAATCCCAAATATTATTATCTTGCAAGGCTTTCATTTCATCTCGTGTTGCCTCCCCAACAAATCGTGGAATTGCAGTAGAATCAAGGTGACTGACAAACCCCTGAAAAGAATTGGACAGAGCACTATATGAAATATGATTCTAAATAGGGTGGTCAGTAGAACATGATAAAGTGAGTTGATTAGGGGGTGATGGTCCCGCAAGGGATACTGTCGAGAGGGAGGAAGATCAATACTTTCATTCATAGAGGAGTCCAGCACAGGGAGATGAGAGCGACGACTGTACACCTTGGTAGGAGGACCTATAATAGGAGGCAAAGAAGTGGTAGAAACAACGAGAGCGTTAATATTGGATCAATAATAGGGATAGGATGAGGAAGATCCTTAACAGAGGGAGGCCAGTCCTAACATCAATGGAACCAGGAAAGAATTGGGTATTCTCCCAAAAAGTAACATCCAAAGAGGAAATAAACCGTCTAGATAAGGATCATAACATTGATATCCTTTGGATTGAGATGAGTAGCTCGTAAATGCGCAACGAATAGACCTGTCGTCTAACTTTGTTCGAGTATAACTCTTGTTTTTGAAAAAGCAAACGCAACCAAAGACACGAGGAATAATAGGGAAAATGGGTTTTTTAGGATGAAGAATACCTAAAGGAGTTTGCCCTCCCAAGATTCGACCGGAAACTCTATTAATCAAATATGTTGCTGTGAGAAAAAACATGTCCCCAAAAAATTGAGGAACTGACATTCCCTTCAGAAGGCATAGAGAAATGTCCATAAGGCGGTGATTCTTGCGCTCAACTACCCCATTTTGTTTAAGGGTATATGGACATGTAAATTGCTCCCAAGATTGGAAAGATGAGAGACAAGATCACTCGAAATATATCCCCCTAATTATCAGAACGAACCGGTCGAACAACAGTTTGATACTGGGTTTTAATTTAGTAAGAAATTGTTTAAGCACATGTGAGACATCAGATTTTTTCTTAAGTAAATAAATCTATGTACATCTAGAAAAATCATCAATAAATATGACATAATATCAGTGTGCAAACATAGCAGTAATAAGAGAGGGACCCCAAACATATAAGTGAATTAAATCAAACATGATAACAGATCTATTCATGCGAGAAATATAAGGCTTACGACAATGTTTCGAAAGCTCTTAAATTTCACATTTAAACTAAAAGTGTTTACATACTTCAATCAACAAAGTAAATAACGAACAAAGATATTGAAAATTGACATGTCTCAAACGAGCATGCCATAAATGTAAGTCTCTAAAAGAAAATGAAGCAGGAAAATAAAAAATAACACAAGAGGCAACTCGAATAATAGGATCTAGTGGTTGAAGGGGGTGGATCGCCAAAGTAGTATAGTCAATTCCGCTCATACCCCCTGCCAAAAATCCTCCCCGTACGACGGTTCTGCAAAAAATAGCGGTCAGCCAAGAAATGATAGCACAATCTAGCATTTTTGCTAGGAGACTAACAGATAAAAGGTTCATAGCAAAATTTGGCAAATGAAAAACAGAGGTAAAAGTAGTTCTAGGAGACAGTTGTACAATCCGTCTAACGCTCACAACAATCCGAGAATCATTAGCCCACTGTGTCAAACCTTTAACAGGTTCCAATGGCGTAGAAAAAAATGATAACTCACCAGTCATATTATCATTTGCCCCAAATCCATGATCCATGTAGGTGACTACGTACGAATATGGAGAACAGTGGGAGTACCTGAGGCAGTGGAGGTAATAGGATCAGAGGTAGGAGCAGTAGCAATAATAGGAGTCTGTTGAGACATAAGACGAGACATCTGAGCATGTAAAGTTGTTACTTGAGATAGGACAAATGACTAGGCCGAATTACTGGGGACAACAGAAGTATCAACTATCGTTGCCGTTCTAGTGGATATATTAATCTTATTCTAGAACTGAGCATGCAATTCTGGATGAAGCTTCCAACAAGTATCCTTGATATGACTGTTATTCCCACAGTGATGGCAAAATTTCCTCCCAGGTGGAGGACGAGATCTAGAGAAACCACGAGCAGCAAGGACCATCTGATCATTATTACTAGCAGCAACAGGGATGAGAGTCGGGACTGAGATAAGACGTCAACACTCATCTCCATCAACCATGGCAAAAGTCTCAAGCAAGGATGGCACAAGAGATGAATTAAGGATTTGGGTACGAAGTGCCTCAAAATCAGGCTTGAGGCCCATTCGAAATGCATGTGTGTTGATGATTCAACCTCTTCACTGCTACATCAGCCATTGTCTCAAATTCACTGACTGATTCATATTGAGCCATCTCATCCCACCGTACATGTAAATATCCCCAGTATTGAGCGACATTCAATCCAAGTCTCTCCTGATTTGCACTAGCAACCTCTTGCTATAACTCAAAATCGAGCTTCATTCCTCGAATGAGCGTACATGATAGTTAAAGCACTCTATAAATTAGCAACCGTCTCATGATACATAAACATAAAAGACCAAAGACTCCATAGATCCAAACATCCATCTCAATGTCAAATAGTTATCAATATCCCACTAAGCTTTCTTTGCATCATCATTTTCAGGACGATGAACATATCATTGAAGCCAAAGACTCTTACCCCGTCCATAAGAAATAACCTCAATGATCAAAACCAAGCAGGAAAATTTCATCCATTCAAAAGGACGCTAGTAACTCTTTCACCGGACACAGGATAAGTCAAATCTAGTATAGCAACAACATCTAAAGATTCAAATATCACGAATCTACAAAAGTAAGAAATCGCCAAGAAAATTCGATGGAGAGATGAAGAAAGATTGAACACAACCTTCAATATCATGAAAAACCCGTCAAACTAGTGACCAAACTGTGGTCTAAGCCACAGCAATCCAAAAAACACTAAAATTTCTAGGTTTGGTCAGCATATAGCCTAGGAAAACCCAACGCTTCAAAAAATGAAGCTGGAAAGAGTGAAAAACGAGCACCGGCAGAGCTACAACAATCGGAGGTGGCGGCAGTTGACTTCGGTGCTATCTGGTGATGATCAGAACTATTTGGTGGTTGTGATAGAGATAGGTAGCAGACTAGGGTTAAGGTTCTTTAAGCTCTGATACTAGAAAAACTAAAAGAGTTGTCTAATTTATTGATGAATGAGAGAGTACATGAGATATTTATACACATAAACAAGAAAGTTAAAAATATTAAAATACCCTTAAATACTAGAGAAGTAAAGTAAAGACAAATAATATTATCCAACAAATGTTTGTTGCTAGAAACAATGCCCTGTCAATTGTCATACACATTCCTCAGATGGTTTTTATCAAATTGAACCGTTTTTAAAAAAGGGTTATTAGGGGCCTAATTGAACCATGCCTTTCTTCCTCAAAACTTTGTGCACGTACGATGATGCTCAAGTTGCAGCTATAACTTGAATTATACTAAAACCTGCATCAATGAAGTCAGATTCCATGGCAGCAAAATTTATGAACAGAAAGTAATGGCAAGAAGCAAGATTTTCTTGGGTCGAGAAAAAGAAAGCGCGATATAATCGCACGTTCATATATTTATTCATCTTCTGATATTTATTGATATTTCACGGAAACCCCGTTTCTGAAATTGATATAGTTACAAAAACAAGTACAATGCTTCAGAAAAGAAGATAGAAGAAGTATATATGTATTGTCAATCAATTGAGAGGTATAGAACAAGAAGAGCAAAAGATTGTCTTTGCTCAGTTGAAGAACTATTGTCTTTGCCACAATTGATAATCTGATCCTTTATCAATAAACTTTTGCCAGCTCCCATCCAATTGGTTTTCCTTTGAGGGATTCCAATCAAATTGACCAAGCTTCATTACAAGTGTATCACCAACCTGTGCTACGTAACCTTCGTTGTTTGCGTGATATATCTTCACAGAGCTTCTGCAATGGATTCCGGCCCTTCTTCGAGCCTCAATTAACTCAGTTATGATTTCCCGGATTCCAAAGTCATAGAAGTGATCATAAAAAATTACTGGCTGCAAAAGTAATAAAAATAGTTCACACAATTTGTAATTTCAGTTTTGCTAGTTTGGGGTGGAGATGGTATAATCTAAGTATTCGATAGATTTAATGCTGCAAAACCAAATCCAGCATATATATCTTAATGTCAATGAAATAAAATCTCGGTCGAGTGGGAATAGAAGCAGAAAGAGAAGAATATACAAAGAAGTCATTCATGGGCCTAAGTAATAGTTATAGCTTCTTTGCAATTGGGAAATCGATAAATGCAGCTTATGATGGGTGGCCGTGAGTTCATCGTACTGCCTTAATTTAGATATACAGAACTACACAAACTTGTATGACAGAAAATATGCGACTTAACATATATATATATATATAGATTCAAGAAGCAGGAACCACCAAAAAGTTCTCTTTAATAAGTACAGAGTCAGCAAACAGTTTTCTTCCATAGCATAAACTGATCCACTTTATTCAGAGAAGCAACTACAGAATTCCAAAAGTTACTCGGGATATAAAGAGCAGAACCAAATCTGTTAGCTCTGTTAGTGTTTTTAGTACGTCTCGCAAGTTTACAATGGAAGCTTTGACAAATGCATACTGTTAATAGAAAAATTAGAGCCCCTTCTTTAGAACTTCAAATGCAAAAAACGAGAGCTTTAGGAAACCTTGAAATCAGACCTCTAAGATCATGGGTATAAATCTCCATAAAACGAAAAGATTGTGGTCATTCAGCTGTGTATGAGAACTTACTGTTCCAGGATGGGTCAAAATGTATGCATAACCTTGTGTAAGCTTATCTCGTGGAAATGGCCAATGACCCTGAAGGAAAGCCAAAAGATAGAGGTCAAAACCCAAAAAAGTTTTAAAAAGTTCAAAAAAGAAAAACCAGTTTGTTGCATCATTTGCTGACCAGAGATTAGCATATAGGTCAAATTTTATTAACAAAGGGGTTACAATATGCTGATATATACAGTGGAATAACCAGTCATCAACTAATCTTTGAAAAGTACTCTCCTTGCTCTTCGTAAACCAGCAACAATTTCAAAGATTAGTTGACTACAGAAAGCTCCAACCCACTCTTCTGAAATATAGATACTAATATTTGGTTTTAGGATGTTTTCTGTCTGATCGTCATTTTTATATAATGAATATCAACTAGGAGAGGCAGTTGGCTAAAGAGAGTTGACCAGAGATGAAATTTATTCAAACAGTAGAAGAAATCGAGTGTATTATGTTGGTAAACCTGCGCACTATGTTCGACCTGCATATGTATTGGTTAGTTAACTAACGTATTTTGCATAGATTAGCAGTATATATTTTGATTAAAGCAACTACGAAACTTTAACATGTTTAGCTTGTCTAAATCAATACCTTGCAAGTATCAGAGAACAAACAAGCAAAGCTTCCTTTATTCCCCATACACAAATAGAGGGTAAATACTCTCTCCATGGGAAAGTAATCAAGGTCATGGAGTCATTCAAGAACACCTGGGGATATATTCAGGGGAAATACTAATTCTAAATTTTCAAGATGTAAGGGGGTGAGAGAGAGAGGAAGAGAGAGAGGGAGAGAGAGAGGGACCTGTGTGGAACCAGTATCATGGTTCTCCAAGAAAGTGACTGCACGAGAGGGCCACCATCCCATTACTCCGGTTGGTTTCCCCTGTGGATCTATCAACCTCCAATATTGGTTATGCAGGGCAGAGTGGAGTATCCCCTACGAAAGAGATGTAATATAAGTAAGCATATCTCTCCATCCTGTCATTAAGTTGATACTACCTTGAAATTAAGGAAAATTCATGGTAAGGGAAAACTTCTATCATATCATATAAGATATTTTGTACACAACCCAAACCTAGGAAGGAAAATGGATGAATATAATGATCATTGTTGATGAATGGAGCATATATATTGCACCTTTAAGAGCCCAAACAGAGTGGGAAAGCATGGGTAAAAAGTAAATCAGAATAACCCTAGATTTCAACAAGTTAGATGATTATGTTTAAGTAGGCTTATCAAATTCTCAGTATCAATCAAGCAAGGGGTCTACAAATAATCTGCTTATTCTGATGTAATTCCTTTCTACATATCTATAAAATAAATGGTTAATGAACTAGATATGACTTGACTGACAAATTAAATAAACTACTTATCATTCAGCCATCTCAACATCCTCATATTTGTTGTGTATTTTAGAGTTAAATCTAAATGAAAGATTACAGCAGCAGTAAAAGGCAGAACTATCTTTCAGAGGCAAGTTCAACTTCGACCTGAATCTGTTTTCAAGTGAAGATCAGCTGAAGGAGTTACGAACAAAGCTCCTAACTGAATCATGATGTACCTATAATTCGTAGCCATGTGTGATGATGGACATTGAGTTGAAAGGCCCAACGCGATCACTCCTTAAAATCTAGGTGTTAAGAAGAGTGATACTAGAACTTTATAACTAGCACAGAATGGGCAAGTCTAGACGATGTGGGACAATATTCCAATACACCCTCCTGGACCACAACACGGTAGCTGAACTACGCAACATACCTCCGAATTAAGCGGACAAAGAATCGAACTAAAGTGGCAGAAACAAAGGCCCAACCAAGCTCTGATACCAAATTGAAAAGTCCAGCTCGATCACTCCTTAAACCTAGGCGTTAAGAAGAGAGGTACCAGAGCCTTATAACTAGCACAAAATGGGCAAGTCTAGACGATGTGAGACAACATTCCAACACATTAGACGGCTCTGTTTTCAAGCACACGAATTGTAGACTTTTTCTTTTCATACTCTTGTAAGAATGTACCACGTGATATTATCTTTGATCTAAAAATTACATATTGAAAGAAGGATAAATTCATATAGCTAAAGAGTACCTTTGTCGTAACATCAAATGCTGAGGAAGTGCCACCTGTGGCATTGATCCAATTAACTATCCTCTGCCGGTGAGCATCTGAACGTGTGAGTAAGTTCAGATTATTAGTTAATCTATTTAGGGTAAAGCCAGCTAAATAATAATTTGTATTCATCAGGTCCCATATCTTTTTCATATTGATTATTGTACAAAATCGAGTCAAAAGAACAAAACAAGCAGGGTAAAGGGGTAAATGTTATATCATGGTGAATCGCTTTATTGATTTTAATACTTTGTAACAGAGTAGATAACTATTTTCTACAGAAACTCTCCCAAGATCATTCAGTTGAGTGACAATAAGATCCAGACTATCATTTGGTTTTGACTTGCAAACAATGTCGTGATACATTCATATGAAAATCTAGTACTATCTTTTAACATTTGTTGGCACACCATATGACATTTCCTAAGACCTCCGTGCCAAAATATGAATGCTGTCAAGTTAACATTTATCGCCAAAATTTAAGTTTTAAAAAATAAACCCATCAAAAACCACAGAACAACATTCTCGTGTCCGAGCTCAAAAGGACAAAACAATATATACCAGTTTAAAGGAGATGTTTAGATGGAGCAGAGGTGGGACTTGCACTTAGGAAAACAACGAACATCACTGGAAAGAGACATTGACAAGGAACTACAAGTATGCTATAAAGTGTCGTTTCTCAAAAGCAATTAGGATGTGCACAGTAACATTTGAGAAAGGGCATGAATTTTCTTCCTTTTATTAAGGCCAACTATATCATCTTATCAGAAAAGGCCAACAACATAAAATGTAGGCAAAGAAGAACTATATTCTACCTTTACTCCCAGCACTGGATCAATAAAGTTAGAGATAAAATAAAATTGAAGGCACTATCTTACTACCTTGACTGTAACACAAATTCCCATGCTCATAAGCTAAACTATCCCAATATTCTCCAATCGCAAAAGCAGGATTTGAAGCTTCAACATACTCTTTCACGTATGAACCAGAGAAACCCCTGACAATAATGTGAAATGGTTCATCAATATCACGCCATAAATTGGTTAAATGTTTTTCAAATTCTTCCTCAGTTAGTTAAAAGAATAAAATCGGCCGATATAATGACAATATTAGGTAACATATATATCATAGAAGTTGATCGTTAAAATGATAATTGATACAACATAAGTACAAGATATCAATTCTTTTTCCATATTGGAATCCTTAAAAGAGGTCCATGGAATTATATGGAAATCACAATAGGAGTCCTAATAATTCTATGCAGGGATACAACAACGTGTTGCACCTGAATATGCCGATCCTTTGGGAGTTCTTCAAGCTTTAGTAGATGGTACAAAACTACTTTTTAAAAAGAATCTTATTCCATCTAGAGGAGATGGATAATGGTTTTGTAAATCAATATCCCACAATAACTACAAGCTGGCTCCTCTGGACATCCTATCAACGTGATCCATTTGAAATATATTGTAGATAGGTAAATAGGTTTTGTCTAGATTTGTGACATTATTTTAATGTGTAATTTGGGACCTTTTCCTTTATTCTCTCTTGTTTCTCCCAAAGCTGAAGGATGTAAAATCCATGGAACAATGAGTTACAAGTACATTGATGGACAGACCTCTCTGAAGCTAGAGTATGTTGTGAAATGAGATAATATCATAATATATAGCATCTTCAATCACACAAGATGAAACTTAGAAGAAACATAAAGAGACACCTTCACCTAACAAAATCAAGACGCCACCCATCAAAGCCAACATCATTGCGAAGCCAGTTCAACCACTTTTTTATATCTTGTCTTACAAATTCCTGTGAATGATCGACATTTGGTGCTGCATGGAATATATCACCTAAACAGAGCATAAAATGTAGGTAATGAAATTCAATTTAGCCAATTTCAACTTACAATATCGCAATGTTGCGTGAATGTAACAGCATCAGGAATGCAGACAAATTCAAAATGATGATTGTTAGAGATAGATATAGAACCTCAAATAATCTCTCTGATGCCTTACATGATGATTACTAGATAGGTACATGAATGTAACAGCATCAGGAATGCAGACAGATTCAAAATGACAATACTTAGAGATAGATATAGAACCTCAAACAAACTCTCTGATGTCTTACAGATGATTCTTAGATAGGTACATGGTTTTATTTTTTCCTTTTGATAAGAAACAAGAACATTTCATTGATATTTGTACAAGTACAAAAGAGGATATTAAAACTCTAGATGCAGGGTTTTGAAGTAGCAATTACCAAGCAGATCAAGAAATATATGCTATATGAATAACCACCAAAATAGAATGTCGGACCAAATGAGCTAAGGTAGAAGGTGACTTAATAAATCAAACAGCTTATTGGACTTCGACGACAGGAGGGAGAGCCACATTCTTGCTGTATCTTACAGTCATTGTCTGTATTTTTCCCTCAACATTCAACAAGATAGGATTTTACAGCCAACCATTCAGCAGAAGATTGATAGCTAGGATGATAATTTGAAAAGGGAAGTTCTATCAGCTATATAAGCACCAGACATAATTAGTCAAGCTACCTAAATAAAGGGAAAATCCATACCACTTGAAGGACTTCCACGGCCTTGAAAATTTGGATCATCACAGACAATTGCTTCTGGCCCCCATGCAAGCTTGCCGCCAAAAATGTTCCAAATACCATTTGGACTCTGTATTCAGCAAAAATGTAAGTTTACAGATGCATAATTGGTAGCTTTCATTTCACTCACAAAGCAAAACCAACTTGTTCTACCCTGAATTCCATTTTTTGATATACTATGCAGGAGATACGTGATTCTCAAACTATTAAAATGAGATGAAGGACTTGCACCTTGTCAATTTTTTCTCGAGAACAAGATAACTGATTGTCAAAATCAGAAGTTTGGAAAGAGAGGAACAGAAGAATTTTTTAAGAAACTTCCGAGGATGTTAATACAGTTTGGGAAAAGATACAGTTTTTCACTTCTTTTTGGGCACACTAAGACTTTTAAGGATGTTCCTTTCTTTATGCTTAGTTGTAATTGGATGGAGCTTGAATAGACTAACTATAGTCTTTTGGTGTTCGGTTAGGAATTCTTTTCCTCTGAACCTTATTTGTACATTCCTTTTACATAAATAAAATTTATGTTTCTTACAATAAAAAAATCATAAGTTTGGAAAGCAAGAAAAGATATTCTACAGACAAAATTAGATTAATCAATGTCAAACTTATTAGGAACGCTTTTAATGCTCAGTTTTGTTCAGCCAAAAGGTCCGTGAGAATAACGATGAATACATTTAGTTGATCAGACTGGGGAGAGGAGAGATGAGAAAGGAATTTGAGATCATATTCTGACAAAATTTAAATACATTTAGAAGCATCATATTAAGAACACAAAAAACGAAAAAAAAAAAAAAAATCAAACGACTTTTTCAGCAAATATGGTTTCACTAGGTGAACAAGCAAACCAAACTTGTGCCATTTTCTGATACACAAGTTGTTATATAAATTGCTAAAACGAAATAAATATGTGCTTAAGGAAATGTGTAGACTTTACTTGAAAATACTACCTTCAGAATTCAAAAGGTGAAACATTTAAAATTATAGTAACATGTAGCTAACCTGCTTAAGTGCGCATCTATGATTCAGTACAACGTCTCCCAAGGCCTACAGACACAGACATTAGATTTAATCAACCATTTATGCAATTACCAAGGAGATGTGAGAACTGGTTACTGATCCTTTTCAAGGTAAGAAAAAAGAGAGAAGAAAAATAACTTAATCAGTATGGATGAAACTAATAATGTTTAGAATCTCAAGAACAACAGTAGCCAAGTATGCCAGTATAGAAAAGTTGACCAAAAACGTCAAAGCACCTTCATAAGAATATATATCTTCTTTAATATTAGCAGTAAAAGATAATTAGGCATCAAGGTTCTGATGATCAGCAACGGAATACCAAAAATAATGAAAATGGAGCAAAAACTTAAATCTGAGCACTCCAATTAATCAGATTGCAATAAATAATTATGATCAACCCCTATTGCCTCTTACATCAGAGAACAATGACTCCACTTCCTTTTTTATTAACAAGAAAGATAGTAATTATAGACTAAATTAGTCCCTACTTTGCCGTATCGAAGAGATGATAAGGTGAGTTACTCAGTGAACTTTTATAAGTTTCTGGATTTTTAAATAACACGATAACATATTCTTGTATCATTGTTATAGCAGAGTTCCGTATGTGGGGACACAAACAATCTTAATGATCCAAGAATGCGCTGATATTCTAACTCCTGGAAACTTATATCAGAAACAAATAGCCCGTCAGTTTCATACAATAAACTTCATTGCTTCTTACTGATTCCATCAATCTTAGTTCGTAACATACCAGAAGATCTTGAGAATGCATTTCTTCTATACAGTATTTGAGTTCTTCCAGAGAACCATAAGCTGAGTTCAAATTGTAAAGATCAGATGGCATATAACCTGCATAATATTCCCCACTGTTCATCAATTTTGTGTTAAAGACACAGCAAAGTGCCTCAATGGCCATATGGTGTCATAAGACCAAAGATATAAGTGCTGGCCATATGCAGATAATTGGAAGAACTTGGCACTATAACCTAGTCACCTAATACCCAAACTCCGAAGCAAAATATGCCGTTCAGAGTATTATTGAACTGTCGTTAGCATATGCAATGGAAGACGAAATAACCTTGAGGTGCAACAGATTCAGTTGGTGGCGGGAACCAAACAGCAGTTACTCCAGACTGAGATAAATCTGAAGCTTTTGCAGCCAACTCCAGGTACCACTGTCTTCTCCAACTTTCCCAATTGAAACCTTGAAACTTCAAGAGAAATACATTAAGATTGAGCAGAACAAGGTGCACAATAGTTGACATCTACTTTTTCGTTTATTTCAAAAAAAGATAATCACTGGAATTTGAATACCATACAATACAAGGATACCTAGTTTTATATAGAGCACATAACAACATAAGAATCAATTACTTTTGAAAACCAATAAAATGAAATCTTGAGCAGAAATGGGAGCTAAATCACATGCTTCAGAACTGTGAGCCAAGTAGAAAATAATGACGCTTTCAACTGAACACCCAATATGGAGA
This sequence comes from Datisca glomerata, assembly GCA_003255025.1. NCBI lineage: Eukaryota > Viridiplantae > Streptophyta > Magnoliopsida > Cucurbitales > Datiscaceae > Datisca > Datisca glomerata. The sequence continues at coordinate 58,326 of QANY01005209.1, read as the reverse complement.
TCCACGTGATGGGACCCATTTTATCAAAAGGGACAATAACCTTTTCATACTCGACGCAATTTATGCTGAAATGTAGGATGACACAACAAAAGCAGAGACCACCACTTCTTATGAGGCAAACTTGTACTATGGACAAAGATTAGTAAAGTGAGGTGATATCAAAGCAATCTCAAGCAGATTCCTCAGCTTCAAACATGGAATAGACTTGTTAGTGTAAAGAATTCATTTGAATCCTGTTGATTCAAAGATCGATTACAAATGTGAGGGCATTCAAAAAATGCATTCTATTTTATCAGAGTAATTACATAGTTCAGTTGAAAATACCGAGCCGCCTCATCAATTGAAGGGAAAAAATAGCTACAAGGCCTACCAAAAAGGAAATAAAATCTGGAAGTGATTGATAAAAGAAATACCAGTGTGATTACATATGTTAAAAGGGTTAATACCACAGATCTCAAAATACTAACCACAATTTCACGTCCTGTACCAGTTCCTGGTTCTGCATTAAAGTTCATAACTAAACTTAGTACTCAAGCAAAGAACTTAATTTAGATGATTCTTGACCACATAAAAGTGTAAAATCAAGATGGCTGACCTAATTTTGTTTGCTCTGAGGTCCTTTCCCATTGTATGGTCTTCCGCTGCAGAGCGCGTTCAAGAGCCTTTCTCTTCTTCTCTATTGTCTCCTTCTCAATAACGTGTTCAATAAGAGTATCACCTTCTTTTGGCTTTTCATGAGCAATTGACCATACTTCATCAGGTTTGGGCAGTTCCAAGGATTTGAAATTTGATGTGGATGCTTCAACCACACCAATCTTTCTTGGGGGAAACTTGGGACGGAAAGTCCGAATCCTCCTTGCAATCCATTGGGGAATCTCGCGACGAGGACCATCACTCAGAAGTTTCCACTTTTGTGACTCATCGTTCGTCAAAAGGTCTATGCGTCCACCATTTAGAACGTAAATGGAATCCTCTTCACCTGGTGACCTTGCCTTCAATAACATTGACTCTGCCATTTCAGCTCTCTCTTGCCACTTCTTAGCAGCAGCTTCAGATGCCCTTAATGACCTCTGTAATGCTTCACATCTTCTCATATAGGCATCATCTTTCGAATATGCTGTTTCCTTGGCAGCTTCAATGGCATCATTGATACTTTCTAACTCGATCTTAAAAGCCTTCGAAGCAGCTTTTTTTTTTTCGTCCAAATCTTTTTTCATTTTTGCCAGCAATGACTTAATATCCTCCTCCTGTTGGAGCGTTCTTTTACTACTTGAGTCCTGAAATTCAAGAAATGCTTTCTCGGCGTCTTTTGCTCGCCGTTCTGATGCATTTGCCTGTGCATGTACCTCTTTCAGTTCCAACTTTAGCCTGTCAACCTCACTTCTTGTGAGAAGTAATTGTGATTCCAATTCATTTAAAACACCTTGTAACTTAATATTTTCGGACTTGACTGAAACAATCTCATCTACAGGGCTTCCGCTATCAGAAAAAGTGGCGACAGCTTTTGTCACATAATCACCAGCTTTTTCTGCCACGTCGAGGGCCTTGTCAATTGCAGCTTTTGATTGTTCCACGATTGACATTATATGATCTTCAGCAGCATCCCTGTTTCGTTTTTCAATCTGATAAGTTGCTTCAGCAGCAGTAGTTTCTGCAGCTGAAACCCTGTGTTGTGCATCTTCTAGTATGTGAGAAGTTGCCCTCTGGAAAGCAATCTCTGCTATCTTTTCAACTTGTATTGCAAGCTCAACGGCATCTTGTTTCGCAAGCACCAACTTAGATTCCAAGGAAAACTTCTCGTTGACCGAATCCTGAAGCTTTTGGTGAAACAGAGACCTGGCTGCCTCAAGTTCAGCAAATGCACTTTCCTTGTCATGCACTATAGTAGAAACATATTCCTTCTGCTTAGCCTCTGAATGTGCCAACTCCTCCAGCAAGTGATCCCTTTCTTTCTCAATAGCTTCTTGTCTAGCTCGAGCCTGTGCCAGAGCTTTTATAGCTTCAAGTAATTCATCTTCTCTCTCAACTACTTCACCTCTAACAGATGAATACCCGTCCCCGTCATCAACTAAATCGGCTAAAGTGTCAGAGTCATTCTGTCGTAAAAACCAATAGCCATGAGTAACATCACTCCATACTATTCATTTTAGCCTCTCAATAAAGTATGAAGCATATCGTAAATGTTAGTATAAGTAAATTGTTTCCACAGAAGAGGAAGTACCTACTTTGCACCTTCTATTTACAACTGAAAAGTCCTTCATAGTAAAAGTAGTGATAGATCAAATTAGTTCCCTCTCAGAAGGGTTATCGTGACAAAAAATTTGGTTTTCTTAGTTTTCACAAGTTACTTATTTATAGGTTAATTTTCCCGGCGTAAACTAAAAATATGAAAATCTTTAGCAAGAAACTTAAGTTACGGATCTAACAGCGGAAACAAGCAGAAATATGTCAAGTTATCCATACCGGTTTTGAAAAAACTATAGTTCTTGGTTTATGAAGTGATCTTCCAGTGTATGAAATTTTCCTGCAAATTAGCATGTTGGTCATAATTAAACCCCAAGGAAACAACTAACAACACTTCTCTGCAGGTAGATCAAAACACATAAGGAACACCAAATGCTAGCATGAGCAGAGATTACCACCTTTTTCTGTCGAATGACACAGTTTTGGATATAAGGAGCTGTCTAGGATGTAACTGTGGAGAATTCTTGCAATATGTACTCGAAGAATTAATGGGGCAGCAATAGAGAAACCCAAATGCTGAGTCCAGCAATAAAAGGGAACCCATTTCTACCTATCAGAAAATCAGAAAAAATATTCAGAGGAAAAAAATAAAAGGTTCTAAGTTCTCACACCACCACCATCAGGCGTCATTTATATAATTCATGCATCAGTCTCCAAGCTCCAGCTGTCCCACCTCATAAAGAAACATCAAAAAGGATATAATATAACACGAAAGTATGATATAACATCGACCGATTAAAGCATACATACATTGATGCAGGCTAATGAATGCAATACACTCAAGCTCAAAATCAAAGTCAGCTAACACTCATAAGTAATCATATTTAGACACTTATAATGTATACAACAAATAAGAAGCAGAAATGGGAAAATTAAACTCGAAACGGAGAAAATGCAAAAAGATTAACACTGACAAAGAATGAAATCACGGTGACCCATCAAGCGAAAGCCATTTGATCAGAAGGGGAGATTTGTAAGAGAAATGAGACATTAAAAGCGAAAACAGTTACCAAAAATAAAAAGAGGAAGAGATTTTTAGAACTGAGCTTAGTGGTTGATTTGATCAGGAGAAAGTATGAGAAAGTTCATGATTTGGGTTTGGGAGGAAGAGATTGAGAATGTGGGTAGCTAGCTGGGTGTGGGAAAAAGGAGGTGTAGAGTTGGAGGCAACACAAGGCAGAGAAATAGGAGCTCTTATGGCGAGGAGAGTGTGGAGCATGTGTACGGTGAGAGAGTTCCACGAGTGAAAAAGAAAAAAGACTTTCAGCGAAGCGGATTTTGATCCTCTCCTGTTCCGAGGAACGAGAGGGAGATTTGTTACATCTAGACCGTCCATTTTAAATAAGAACGGTCCAGATATAAAGTAGGAAAAATATAAAATAGAAAAATTAAAATATATAAATTGTCTTCTCACTCGATACATGTGCCGAGCTGATTTGACTGTCTATTTTTATACCGCGACAAGGATTTGATTGACGTAACCGCTCCTGTTGGGTTCGAAAAGGAGGGGATCAGAATCCGAAGCGCTTTGAGATTCATTAAAAAGTTGACTTTATTTTTCATTTACAAATATGCCCCCTCTTATTTATCTTCATAATTAAGTCATGTGATATTTATAATTGTTTATTTAAAAAATTATACATCAGTCACTTGAACTATAAAAATATTATAATTTATAATTTTAAATTATTATTTTTCTCATTTATAACCTTCAATTTTTGTTTACCATCAGATATAACTTTTCATTCATTATCTTTATATATAAGTTAGTTTAATGTAAAATGACGTAATTTTGAAATATTAAAATTATAATCTCACCTCATCAATATTGGTCGCTTTGGGTCTATTTTTTTCCCAAACCCTACCAAACAAACTAAACTAATCTTAGAATTTTTGCAAAACTATAACTCTAGGTAACTGACTTTGTATATATACACTTTAACACTAATTTGTGCATGTCATAACCTATGACCCACCCCCATCACTTTCCTAATTTTTTTCTCATTGCACTTCTTATACACTGACATACACTGCCTCTCTTCATCTTCATCTTCTCTCTCCTAGAAACTCATTTTCTTCATAAATTAACACAACAAAATGAGTTGTTAATTTTAATGGGTTTTGTTTATTTTTGTGGATTTTGTTAACATTTATGATTTGAACGGGTTTTATTAATTTTTGTAGGTTTTGTTAATTTTAGTGAGTCTTGTTAATTTTTCGAGAGAACGTAGAGAGAGAGAGATAAAACGTAGAGCGAGAGAGAGAAAGAACGTTGAGAATGAGAGAAAATGTCGAGAGAAGGGGGTACACGACATCGTCTAACCATCGTGCAACTGCAAGATGGTTATACGATGCTCGTGTACTCATTGTATAGTCTGCACGATGGCTACACGATTATCGCGTAGTGTAGACGATCATAGTGCAGTCATCGTGTAGTGTACACGATCATAGTGCAGTCATCGTGTAGTGTACACGATGGCTACACGATCCCTGTACACGCATTGTGTATACTACACGTATAATATATTTTATTTTATATATTTATTTAAATATAAATATGAAGATTGAGTGTTGAAAAATAATGAATTGACATATGATTTCATGTTTTGTAATAAAAGTATTGGGATAAAGAATGAAGAAAAAATAGTGGGCAATTGGTTTAGTGGGCAATTGGTACGTGATGACTACATGATCGTAGTGTAGTCATCGTATAGTTTACATGATGGCTACACAATCGTCGTGTATGTATGTATACACTACACATGTAAGATATTTATTCAAATATTAATAAATATGGAGGTTGAATGTTGAAGAATAATTCTATAACATTTGATTTGATATTGTGTAAGAAAAATATTGGGAGCAAGAAATAAAGAAAAAGTAAGTGGATGGTGAGTCATGAGATACACGATCGTCATGTATGTATGCATACACTACATGTGTAATATATTTATTTAAATATTAATAAATATGGAGGTTGAATGTTGAAGAATAATTATATAACATTTTTATTTAATATTGTGTAAGAAAAGTATTAGGAGCAAAAAATAAAGATAAAGTAAGTGGATAATGGGTCATGAGTACATGATGATTACACGATCATCGTGTAGTGTGTAGCCTTCGTATAAACTACACGACGATCGTGTAACCGTGTTTTACTCATGGCCCTCCATTTACTTACTTTTTCTTTATATCTCTCCCCTAATACTTTTCTTACATAATATCAAATCAAATGTCAAAACATTATTCTTCAACATTCAACCTTCATATTTATTAAAATTTTAAAAAAAATTATATTAAATTAAATATATTACATGTGTAGTGTACACGACGCCTACACGCAGATCCCGTAACTATCGTGTACACTACAAATGACTACACTACGATCGTATAGCCATCGTGTACCATTGGTCCACTACTTTTTTTTCATTATTTCTCTCGATACTTCTCTTACACAACAATCAATCAAATGTCAATTCATTATTCTTTAATACTCAACATCCTTATTTAATGATTTTTAAATACATATATAAAATTAAATATATTACATGTATAGTGTGAACGATGATTACACTACAATAGTGTAGGCATATTGTACCTATTGCCCACTACTTTTTCTTCATTCTTTCTCCACAATACTTTTCTTACTTAATATCAAATCAAATGTCAATTCATTATTCTTCAACGCTTAACCTCCATATTTATTTATATTTAAATAAATATATAGAATTAAATATACACATGTGTAGTGTACATGATGCATACACGCCGATCGTGCACGTAGATATTGTGTATACTACATGACGATCGCGCGCACTACACGGATGACTATACGACAATCGTGTACACTACATAATGAGTACACAAGTATCGTGTAGCGATCTTATAGACTACACAATGAGATACACGGGACGCGTGCACCCCATTTTCTCTCTACGTTTCTTCTCGTTCTCAACGTTCTCTCTCTCTCTACGCTCTACTTTTTGTCTTTCTCTCTCAAAATCTACAAAACTCATCAAAATTAACAAAACAAAAATTAACAAAACCCATCAAAATTATAAATGTTAACGAAATCCACAAAAATTAATAAAACTCATTAAAATTAACAAAACGTATGTTGTGTTTATTTTTAGAGAAAATGAGTTTTTAAGAGAGAGAAAGATGAAAATAAAGATGAAGAGAGAGTGTATGGTTCAGTGTCTAAGAAAAACAACGAGGGAAATAAAAGAGAAAAAATGAAGAAAATGTGGGTTAGACTTATGACATGCAAAAATTAAATTTGAGTATAATTCTGTAAAATTAAGTTTTAGGGGTACAGTTATGAAAAAAACTCACTCATCTCCTCACCCCTCTCCATACCCCTTTCTTCGTGAACCCCTCACCCCTCTCCGTACCCGCAGCAGCTCTTCCTCCATTACCGCAACTCGTCGTGAACCCCTCAACCCCTCTCCATACCCGCAGCTTTCGTGAACTCCTCCATACTCGCAGCTCTTCGTCTTCTTCAACTCATTTTCGAAGGTGAAATTTCAGCTCAGCTCCGTGGTGAGCGCGGAGCTGTTGAATCATCCGATCTTCGTGAAACTGCTCAACAAATCGGCTCAAGAGTACGGTTACGAGCAGCAAGGCGTGCTTCGTATTCCCTGTCACGTGCTTGTCTTCGAACGCGTGCTTGAGGCTTTCAGATTGGGAAACCAAGAGTCACGTGAACTACAGGACCTCCTTACTTCACTTTCTGACGAGTTTTCCATGCGGCCATGCCCATCCTATTCTCTCTTTTTTGTTAGTATTTAGAGAGATCGCTTTGGTTTTTGTACATATACTGGGGCGGATCTTTGTTGTAACAGTGAAGGATGATCAGAAGGAGGAGAATTTTAGTTTTTTTCTAAAATTTTTACAGGTTTCATCTTCTAAATCTGAAATGAAATTGGATGTGAGATGTGGTTCATTTAGTGAAATCTAAATTAATTGGATTCGTTAATAAAAAATAATATTTTAATATAAAAAATAATTAAGTCAATTTCATCCATCCAATTTTAGTTGAAGAATCAGATTTGATCCAATTAAACTATATGCAATAAGTTAAGCAACGGAGATGCGAGAGGACGCACTCATGTTTATTATTTATCCATTTTCTCAGTGATATTGTTCTTTGGTATATGGTTTTGAATACAAAATTGAAAACAAATTTCATCATGTATATTTATTAATTAATTGAATTAATTTCCATGAGTATATATTTATTAATTAATTGAATTAATTTCCATGAGTATATATAGGATCGTGATCATTGACAATTGAAGTATCAAACGATTCTATTTAGTCCAACTGTCCAACGGCAGAGGTTGTCAATGACGTATAACTTATGTATGTATATAGAACATTAACTACTCGTCCATCTAAAAATAAGATTTCTCATCGGGTTATCCGTTGTTCATCGTTAAGACAATATCTTGTTCTTTGTCATTTTGATGATCGTAACATATTTAATATTTGAAATAACTACTTGCTTTCGCGCAAGCCTCGCAAAGACATTTACCAAAAAGGTCTAAAAGATGTTAGTGACGTTTCACTTTTGAAACTTGTATTTTCTTTTTGTTTCAATGAAACAAACTCAAAATCTATGGAAGATTGGGTCACTCAATAAGAAAAGGAAGCAAACTATTAGAACAAGAAGAAGCAAAATCATTAATGAATGTTGTTAATGATCATAATTCCCAATCATCTATACTTGATGGTTCAAAATACATGGCAAAAGGGGGTTGAAGCTGCGCCGCTGCGCCACCCATTATAGTTCTTCATAGTTGTATGCATTGAGATTATACAAATCATCAAAGGTCTGAAATATAAAAAAATATTCATTAAAAATAGTCGCTTACACGTTTTTTTTCTGAAAATACGAAATTCACGTGAAATCTTTTTTCCACTCGCCCTTGTTGCTCCAAATTTTAATAATTTATATAATATATAAAATACATATTATTTATATCTATATAATTATTATTAGAGTATATTCTATACAAACAATATATATTATATAAATTTTATGAATAAAATTTCGAGCCCTTTCTTCAAATTTTGGTAATTTATATAAGATATATAATATATATATTTAGTAATTTATATAATATATAAAGTAGATCTAATAATTTATATAATATATAAAGTATAAATTTTAGTAATTTTACAGTATATATAAAATTTTATGAAAACTTCAAATTTTCACTGACATGCATGGAAAAACCATTTTCTGCACCGAAATTTTGTTTGGGTTTTTTATAATTAGGGTGACTATTTTTTACTGTTGTTTTATCTTTGGTTATTTTTATTTTTATTTTTTTAAATGACATATTCTTCATATTAATGTCATTGCTAATAGAAAAACTCATTAAAATTTGGTTGGAGAAGCTCTCTTTCTATGACTAATTCCACGGAAGCACAAGCCTAAATATCCGGATATAAATCCTCAGCAACAGGAGGTCATGTTTAAAAAATCTGAAAAGTTAGAGCTTAGATCACAACTGCTCAGATCAGCTAAGCACAATAATAGGAATAGCTGTCCATTTTTTGAATAGACAGACAGATTAAACAGGGCACTCATGTTCATCCAGACAGAAGAAAAACTTGATCCTTAACTAATGGTGGTAGTAGTATGGTAGAACTAGATAAGTGAATGAAAAATAGCAACATTTTAACTAACTATCAAAAGTTGAAGTTGATTAAACATCAGAACTGAAATCAGTACCAACAAAGATGAAGAAGGATGTACAAAAAAAGGTTGTATACCCTAATTTCTACAGTGAGTGACTTAGCTTCAAAGATTATGATCTGCAAACATAGGGGAAAAAACTACAACCTTCAGCAAGAGCAAAACTCAGTAATCAACTCTGCTACTGATCCGGGTTTCTCGACATGAGGAAGATGACCCGCTTCGGGTATCAACCGCATAACTGCATTCGGCAATTCACAATGCAGCCTCTGCATTTCAGTTTGTAACAGCCATCAAAAACTTTACAGATTTGCTAAACATCCTAGTTACATGGAATATTATTATCCAATCTCCTATTCATCAATGATGTTTAGGAAAAATGACTAGATAGTCGACACTTACCACTGCTTGCTTATAGCTAACAATCCGATCTTGCTCCCCGCAGATGAGAAGCGCTTTTTGTCGTACCTATAAATTAATTATGTATTGCGCGATCTAATCATCCGCATGAACTAGAACTAAAATTTTTATTTTTTCTCCTTACAAAAGTAGATGAATAGTTCTAAGAAGGGCATTGATGTTACCTGTTTTATATCGGAAATAATATTATATCCCTCACTCGTCATAAAATTGACGGTCACATCTTTCCACCAAGGCAATAGACAATGTAACCTGCCCACCTAGTTTGAGAGTGCAGGCAGCATTAGATTTCTCTTCAAGTAATCTTGCCTTTTGCAATGCAAAACAGATAAAAGTAGAGCTAATTAACAAAGATTCTGCAGATAAGAAATCGAACTCAGACGACACCCCACAAGGCAAAAGGAAATCATTCTACACAAGAAGCATTCATATTGGCCACAAAAGGTCATCTTACATTAGTCCAATCCAGATTTCTGAGAAATGAATTTCCGCTGAAGGCCAATGTGTTTGCATAAAGGCGCACTGGGATGCTTTTTAACAGAGACACCTGGTCCATACAAATAATCAAGTAAACATCTTTTACTGAACGGTCTTCAAAGAGAAGGGAAGGTTTTTACTAGCAAGGTAAAAGTGATTATAGCTTGTGTATCTCTCAGTGGTTGTTTACAGCATAAAGACAACATATTTCAATATTGTAACTCAGATATAAGTCAGAATTACCATATGAGATCTGAAAATAAAAAAAATCATACAATCACTTTGATCCAGAAAAAAGCAGGGAACAAGGAAACGCACCCCAGCATAAGCTGCTGATTTTGATAACTCTACTTTGCGTGCAATGCATGCTTCATAGACACATGCATTAATCAAGACAAGCTTCTCCACCTGTACATTAGAAAAAAGTATTAAATAAATTTAATTAGTGGCCAGATTACACGCCAAATTCAGATAAAATATGTCCAAATTCGGTCTTGTATTGTATATGATAATCAATGAAGGAGAGAAACTTACAGCTTCTGGATGCTTAACGGTAAAATCAATAGCCACAGCGCCTCCAAGACTTGGTCCAACTAATATCATTGGTCTTTTGATGTGAGATCTCCATAACTAATTATGGTGAAAGTCAATTATGAAACTTCACTATTTGTTATATTCTATGATAAAATTATATTTAATTTGTGCTAATAAAGAAATCCATTAGAGGTACCTCATAGAGGTGATCTCGCTTGGATGCCACAGTACATGGTGGAAGCCTTTCTAGCACAGGTAAGAGTAATATATGATAGTTATTAAACTATACACACTCGTTCAAACAACAGAGTAAAACTTTCCGAATTCATAGTTTGTCACAAAATAATCGAGTCAAAATTATTTGAACTAACTTACCTAAGTCAGAGAAGCCCCAGCCAAGAACATCAACTGCCCAAGTCTCCAATCCAGCCTTCTCTAATAAAGGGTATGCACAACTCCACTCTAAACACGAACTATGCAATAGAACATAATGAAAATAAACCGTTTTTTCGGGGGAATCAACATTGTAGAACATCAAATTGACCTGAAAGTATCACAAACCTGTCAAAGCAGTGGAGAAGAACCACTGGATTTGTCTGGCTTTTGATAAGTGGTTTGACACAACTACTCATTATATGGCTTTTAGAGACTCCAATCTGCAGTTGCAAAAACACATTTTCTTTAGGGTGGATCATATGCCTAGATAAGACTTCTCCGTGCCATGAAAGCCTAAACCCAACCAAGCCATCCTTACTTGGCTTATGCTTAAGATAAAAGTAGAACATCTGGTGAGTGTCATATTAAGTGAAGAAAATTGAACTAAGGTGATCTTGAGATAAATCCTTCATGTGATGGGTCCTTCTATTATATCGGGCCAGGGTACATATGTAACTCATTCGAGTTGCCTGTAGCTCCTTTGACTGCGAATGAGGTCAACATAAATGGGATACACACTACACATTTGAGGTACAACCGACATATAATGAATTACATAACGGTATGAAACCAAAAATTCTAATCTTGGTACGATAAGTTTCCTTATTTGAGTAATATATTCATTGATTATGTTCAAAATTCAATATTGACACCACGACATCGATGCGGACTTGTTTAAGATGAAGCATGAACAGTTTGATCTCTTTTAACTCTACAGAAATTCCTTACTTCTTCGCTGTTGAATGAGACCAATCCACTGGCCCAAATAATTTATTAAAAAACTGGTTAAAACATTCTCTACGTAAGAATATTACTGCAAATCGATAAGCCAGTTTTCATAAGTGGATTGGAAAGGGAAAAAGAAACAGAAGACCAAAAACAAATATATCTTTTGTCAATAATGAATTTTAATGCATCTTTTAAAGTCATGATAATATTGTACTAAATCTATCAGATTGGACTGTAGTCCAGTTTAATATTTGATGTTGTATCGGTTAAAAAATTATATTACTTGTACATTTACATAATTTTTAAACAGTGCTTCATCATTTATTTTTAAAACTTCGTGTTATTTTACATGTTCGATCACAAAATATATTTTATATTTTCAAATAGACATCCCTATAAAAAATGTAGACAAAAAATATTAATATATACATTTAATTATTATATAAAATATAAATATGTGAAAAAATTGTGTAAGGATAGAAAATTTAATGACGAGAGAATTTTTTTATTCTCAGTCCTCAGTCTCAGTTATAAGACCGTACTATACTATTTATACTATTTATTCTCATCATATTAATTAATTTAGACGAGCCAAACACCGGCCGATAGTACTAACAGTATTTTAGTGCTGTGCATGATGCTTTCGATGTACAAGACACTCCCCAATGTCCATTTACAAATTTAACCATCATTAAGTCTTGGTTTTACAATCGGTACCCAATTTCCCCCAGCTGTATAATCTCCATTCTCCACAATCTAATGAAGTGCATTAAAGATCGAAAGAAAGAAAAAACCCTTAACGTTTGAACAATGGCTGATTCAAGTAAAATGCATAATAAAAGAGAAAGGATGGAGAGGAAGAAGGAGAAGAAATGAACCTGAACAGGGAGTCTCTCAATCCTCTGAGCCATGGCTATGGCACACGGGTCTTTGATTTTTTCAACCTCTTTAGGAAGAAATGGCGGAAACCCACCACCGGAATCCCCATTTGCAGAGACCCTGAAAACCCCAAAACCACCATACTTAGTCCCCATTGTCACCCACATTGTCGGTGGTGCTGGAGACGCAGAAACCCAATTAAAAGTCATTATTTTGACCAACAACAATAACCCAATAAGAATGAAAATCAAGGACAGAATCGGGAAAGAGGAAATAAAGCGTTATATATGGCAAGTGTCAGGGGTTTCTGTTGACGAATAGGTACGTGTGTGCTTATGAGTATGTGACTTGAACCAGCAAATATACGACGTGTTGCTTCTAAATTTAATGGCTTCACCAATTATAAAAATTATTGTAGCGGTCACAATGTTTGTGACGGCCAGCTACAATTTGTCATTTTACGTTGGATCAAATGTTAATATATTATGCGTGTATCCCATAATTATTATTAGAGATCTGGAAAATAATTTCTTTTAATGTGAGATTTACGATCAAGAGGAATGTACAAATTGTAGAATATAATAATTTTTTTTTACATTTTTCTCACAGCCTGACATGTCAATACGAATTCTTAATTGATTTTATGGATTTATTTAATTCTTTTATTCTAATCAATTATTTTAGTTATTTTTTTCTTCAATACTAATTATGTCTTAATTAGTACTTAATTAACTTAAAACAAATAGTTATAATTTTATTTAAATAATTATTGCTGACAAAATATTTTTTTTTCATTTTACTTAATCATTTAATTAAGTAATAACGATACTGCAATCACCCGATAAAAGATAATATATGCATATATGTCGATAAAGTTTGAACAATATATAAATTAAAAAATTTTAAACATCATTATAATCAATATAGACTTTCGCTTGAGTATTTATTTTCAGTCTCATATCCATTGGAGATCCTGAAATTAATTAAAGTATATGGCAATCAATACTCATAGAAATTTTAGTTGGTATAAATTGAAACATGGACACATTAACATGTAAGCATAAGAAATGAATCACAATAATATTAGCAATACAAACACATTAAAGTAAACAAAACTTAATTGACTAAAACAGTAAACGAAATTAATAACACTAAATGTCAATTAAAAAATAATAACACTAAATGTCAATTAAAAATAATAATACTAAATAGACTATTATCCTAATGGTAGGATGAGCTAATTGCTTAGATGAATGAATAAAATATAAAATAAAGTAAAAAATAGTTGGGTTGAGTTGAGAAATGAAATAAAAAAATGGTTGGGTTGAGTTGAGAAATGAAGTAAATGAATGGTTGGGTTGAGAAGTGAAGAATTAAGTTGTTATTTATAGAAAATTGAGATAAAAATTAGAAAGAAAAAATAAATTAATAAAAAACTATCAAACTCAATTAATTAAATACTCAACTATAATAAATTAATAAAAAACTATCAAACTCAATTAATTGAATACTCAATTATAATAAATTAAAAACTAACTACCCAAATATCATTACAATTAACTATTTTACACTAAAAGCCATAAAATTAATTAAAATTTCGTGTTGAAGACGTTTTGAGAACATAAAAAATTATTATCTTCCACAATTTATATATTCCTTTTAGCTGTGAGTCCCACGTTAAAAAAAATTATTTTTTATATTAGTTGTGGGATGTATGGTCAATATATTAACATTTGACCCCACTCCAAATGGCAAATTGTAGCTAGAACACCTAAGTGGCATTCCCTAGAAGTTGTGGGTTTCACTCTCTCTCACACCATGTATAAAACGAGCAAATGCGTTGGGATCCTGCTCTGGCCTACTGTATTGTCGACTAGGTAGTTTACGACATGGCGTCTCATGCAAAGGCTAAGAAACAAAAAATTAAAAACTCGCTAGAAGGAGGGCTTGAACCTCCGACCTTGTGGTTAACAGCCACACGCTCTAACCAACTGAGCTATTCCAGCTTACTTGGATCATGATAGGTATTATAGCTACTAATCATCTACTTTTTGAGTTATGCGAAAATTCACATGCACTTTTGACTATTTTATTACAATACTTACTTACCATTTTTTAGCAAAATTAATGTCTGCACTTTCAAATTTTCGTAATTAGCAATTTAGCCTCCATGTTACACATAACCTACTGGTTTTTAAAGCATTTGAACCTAACCATACAGTACAAGATTTTTCGAAAAAATATTTGGTTAATGAAATTATATTGAAAGTTAAGAATGTGTCAGTTGCATAGGACTTGTTTGACTTGATTTAAACTTATAACTTAAATTTTAAGGTATAACTTAATTAAGTTGAACTTTAGTCTATAAACTAAAATGTATTTGGTTCAGCTTATTTTAATTAACTTTAATTTATAATTTATTTTATTGTTGTTTGGCAAACAAGCTTAGATTGTGATTTTTTAATTGAAATTACATTATTATCCTCTTGGGAAAAAATGTTGCAGGAGGAGGTGCTGAAGCAAGCGGAGGTAGGAGTGTTCACGGTTCGGTTCAATCAATTTTTTGGCAAAAAATTGAACCGAACTGAAACTTCAATTTGGCAATAAAACTAAACTGAACCGATTCGTTCATGTCAAATGAGTTGAACCGAACTGTGAGTTTTGGTTTTTGTTCGATATTATTAACGAAAAAAATAATTTTTTAATACTTTTAAATGATATTTGTACAGGTAAAAATTATCTGAGAAGCCGCATAAGCAAGCATGAACAATTAGAAGCAGGAAGAATGGATTGCCACCATGGCCAAGCGAGAAAAACCCACCTGAATCGTTGATCCCATCTAACAGTTCATATTTAAGTAGTTGTTAGATTAGATAAACTTAGTCTGATGTGATAAGCTTAATCTAGGAGAAATATTCTGTTGATTCCTTGAGTTTAGAGGGGTTTAGCTAAATCTTGTAACTAATCAAAAGTCTATAAATAGATGACAATTGTAAATCAATTTATTCAATACAAACTCAAGCAATTATACACTTGTTCCTAAGAATTCTCTCTCTATCTCTCTCTTATTATTCTTATTTATTGAGTGTGAGGAAATTTTCTTTTATATTTTGGTGTTTTAATTGAGAGCCTGAGAGTTTTTACTCAAGAAGATAGCCGATGATGCCTAACACTAGATCACATGCTGAACAAGATCAATAGCGATGGGAGTGGCAGCCGCAAGCTAAAAGGGAAAATGAAGGGTCTCTCTGAAATGATGCGTGCAAAGCACTCTCTGGAAGGGAAGATGAAATGACTAAATAATAAGGGAGAGACAACCATAAATGATACGCAAAAATGGCGGGGAGTAATGATATGCAATGATGACAGAAAATTTTATTATTGTAAATTAATTTCACAATGTGATATTAAATGCAATATGGGTAAATGTACAGGTAAAAATCACCTGAGAAGCCACATAAGCAACCATGACCAATTAGAAGCGGGAAGAATGGATTGCCGCCGTGGCCAAACAAAAATCTAATTAAGTTGTATAAAATTATATCATACTTAATTTTCCCAAAGTTCAATATCCATTCGACGAAGAAAAAAACTAGACCCGGCCCATATTCAGGACCTCTGTTCCTTCCCCGCGTAAAAGAGCGAGTTTGGTTAGTTGTTATTACAGACTACAGAGAACGCTAAAACAGAAGTACCAGAGCTTGTTTCCTCTTCTTTGTTTACACACATAAACCAAAGCGAAAAACTTTTCTTCCCCGAGATTTTCTCCCCTCCTTTCCCTTTTTAATACTATAATTCCTTCTCCATACCCTAGTTATTTTCCTTCTCTGTCCTCACTCAGCTTCTCTCTTCAATTCTCCTCTATTTCTTCCGCATTTTCCTGGGCTAACTTCATGTTTCGGTGGTGTATTTGGGGGTTTCCCGGAATTTTTTGTTTCTAGCTGATTGAAGGTTCTTCTCCAAGCCCGCGGATTGTAATCAGAAGGATTCTAAAAGATTGGAGTAAGTAGCTGCTTAATTTTTCCTGATATTTTGTGTTCTTCTCTTACATAGAGTTATTATTTAAGCATTCCGTAAGAAACCCAGTTTGATGAAATCTGTGGAATTGAAAGCTAATTATCATTTTGATGTTGTATTAGCATTAACGCTCGAATACCCACATCCTGAAATTATAAACTGTAGAGATTCTAATCAATTGTCGTTCACAGAGGAATTAAGCTGATTTTGAATTGAAAGAGAATCCCCCATTGAATGCCAATGGAGGAGAAGAAAAATGATGAACTTTGAAGAAAAATGCTCAATCATGCCAATGGAGCTATTCAGATTCAGAATGATCTTTAATAATCTAAATGCTCCTTCAGTAAACATAAGATACATTATTAATTTTGAGCTTAGCTCTGACTCTTTTTATACCTAGATCAATTATCACGTGTCTTTTGCATCGTCGCATCAAGTTCGTGAGTTTAATGTTACCCAATACTTGTTCGTAGAAAAATTATGTTCTTGGGAGGCTTAGATATTTCATGATTTCAGATTAATGGACAATATGGATCACGAACAAAAGAGCGGAAATGATACGAAGCTAAGAGTACATTTTGAGGTGTCTCAAAAGGAAACCGAACCACTTACTCATCACAAGAGGTCAAGTTCTTCGTATTCATCAGAGTCATCGATAGAATCAGTTGTTATTGACAAGGATATCAATACTGCTGTTGAATTGAAAGCAGCTGATGTTGAGTCTCAAGGACATATGCCATCTCTTGAGGCATATTCTCAGACTCCTACTTGTAGCAATCAAGGTGCATCTACTGCACAGCCTTTGCAAATTCAAGTGGCGGGACCACATGGAAGCTATGATCCGACCAGAATTCCCTTATCAATATTCTCTGCTAAACCTTCTAACCCCATGGAATGGAGTGTGGCTTCAAATGAATCATTATTCAGCATTCACATGGGAAACAACAGCTTTTCAAGAGATCACTTTATTCTGATGACTAGATCTGGAGAATTGGGCATGAGTGCTGAATCAAACAATTTTCACGCTTCTTATAAAAAGGAACTAAACAATTTTCCTGCTACAATTCGTCCTGTTGGTGAAACAGTTAAAGCTGAAAATAAGAATGAAAAAATGGGGAATGGCTCGGAAAAAACAGAAGCATCAACTGAGTCCATGAAATTAGCTGTCTCGAGTGTGACTCCTGGAGATCATATAAAGGAAACTTTGCCTCTGGTTGAGGAGGTCAGAAGCTCAATTAGTGTCTCGTATCGTTCTGATGAGAGCAATACCAGCACCAGCTCGTTTCAGTTCCCAGTGTAAGTTCTGCTACTTCAAATCCAAGTAGAATGCACGTGGTCATGTCTTCTCCATTCTCTTAAACTTAATTTCATGGAAATGAATGCATGAATCTGAACAATTATGTTTGTGTGGAATGGAAGAAAAAAAGTACATTGGTCGAGAAACAGTCCAATGCTGTGGAACTATTTCACGGCATATGACTTTATCTTCCGACGTTTTAAAGAATTGGCATTCCTTCACTCATTTTCTCTGGATTATGGCTTCCTGATTACCTCAAAAACTTGTTTTCATTATACTTAATTGCTACTGAAGCTTGTATTAATGTAGTTGCTTCTCATCAGTTTTATAGGTGATGGTGGAAGAAGCGGCTTTGGTACAACAACAGATTCAAACACGCAGCAGTCACAGAAGGGATTGCCGTTGCCTGAAACCCCCGAGACTACTCCGAGATCCACTGTCACGAACTGGGTTTCTTGCATTTTTTGCTGTACAATATGTCGTTGATGGATATATTTGAAACAAATTCTCTACAGAAACTTCTACATTGGATTCCAATTCTCCAGACGTGGGGTTCATCTCTGGGTCGGCAACTGGAGGACTTCTAATCATAGAGACACCTGCTACAGTGTACGAGCTAAGAAACTCTTCAAAATGTCTCACCTGGTAAAGTTATACCTATGACATCTGCAAATGTCCATACCTTTCAATCAATATCACATTAGCTATTATATTAGTTTTGTGCTATAGCAGAAATCTGCTTAATTTTGTTGGAGAGGAGAGGAGTGAGAGGAGAAAGACAAACTAAGGATGGTTATGGGCTGAAAATTTGTGTAAATAATCCATCTGATGAAGAATGAGAGAGTTGATTATGAGTATGACTCCCTTGTAATTGTACTATCTAATAGTAGGCAGATAGATTATATGATATAATAAGAATAGTCATCGCATCTATTATCTGTAAAATGTCGTTTTATAGATATGTTTATTCACCAATTCTTTGATGCAGCTTCACAGATTTTCTTCTTAACATCTTACTGGGTTCTCTGTTAGTAATTAATTGTTGAGACGGTAAGAAAAGCATTGCCATGTACGTGATCACAGGTTTCTGTATGAACTGTGGAATTGACATATTAATTTGACTAACACTTCGACTGTGAGTAATTTTATCGATCAATTTGTAAATAAAATGATTTGTTAAGCATTTACTAGTTGATGTTTCAACACCATTATGTTAATTTTTTATCAGTTATAAACAATTAATGATTAATACACTACATGATCAAATAATAGTCTAGTCGGTCTATCAGTTGTCGAACATACCTTTGAAATTTCACTCAAGATTAAGAAAAGATGAAGAAAAACAGAGTTATTTTGTCATTTTTTTCGAGAATTTGATAGAGAAAAATATTAGTGGTGTAGGAAGAAATAAGGCGTAATTGCTTAATGATTATTAATTAGTTCGTTTAGAATGGGGTTTAATTTTCAATATTGGATGGGGTCTATATGGTAACGCGTGTAACACTTGATCGGCAACCCAAAACAGCCAAAGAATTGACGTTGTGATGCATTTATTGACCGGCAATGGACCCCTCTTCTTCTGGGGGTATGTTCAGTGGACCCCCACGACTCAAGCCTTCAAATTAAATGCGTCAATAAGACGAGCATAACTCAGTTACTGTGTCAATAAAAGTTGGATAATTTTATTAATGTGTATAGTAAGATTTTATTTGATGGTTCTGTTTATTATATTGTATGTGTGTATTTAAATTTTACTTCAATTTAGAAAAATCAAGTTATTGAAGTATGAATTACGTGTCCTACATCAGGATTTAAATCCTTTTATTAGAGTATGCATTGTAGAATTTTATTTAATAACTCTGTTTATCCTAGATGCATTCCGCTCTGGTTAAAAAGAATAAGTCCAGCATAAATTTATAAAAGAAAAAGGAAAACAACAAATATAATTTATTTCTCAGAACAAAAAAAATGGAAAAGAAAAAGGAAAATTAAGCCAAAGAAAGACGAAGAAGAAATAGGGAAAAGAGTGAATCCCCCGAAAAAGAAAGAAAAACGCGTTTTCTCATTAGAGAACACAGTTTTGAGTCGAGTCTTCTCCGTCCTTTTTCTCTCTATCATTTCCCCTCTTTCTCTCTCTCTCTAGAAACCATTATTAGGGTTAGGGTTTTTTTCTTTCAAAAAACCCTTACTCTTTCTCTGCAGCTCGAAGACGAGGGTTCAGTTTTTGAAGGCCCTTTGGGGGGTCCATAAATGGGTCGCTCTTCTTCTCCTTCTTCCTGTTTTGCCAAATGGCACTTTTTTCACAAACCCATATCTCCAATATTGGTCCTTAACTTCTTCATGCTTATCTCAATTTCTCGAGGTGCCGTTGTACTGGCCGACTCGGACAAATCGGTGCTCCTTCAGTTCAAAGATTCGATCTCTGACCCATCAGGATTGCTCGTTAGCTGGGAGTCTTTCAGTTCCGATCACTGTTCCTGGTTCGGTGTCTCATGCAACTCGTATTCTCGGGTTGTGTCCCTCAACATTTCTGGAAATGGCGGCGGAGGTAATTCGTGTTCTGATTTAACTAAATTTCCGCTTTATGGGTTAGGGATTCGACGGAATTGTGCCAGAAATGGAGGGAAATTGACTGGGAAGTTGTCGCCAGTGATTGGGAAGCTGAATGAACTTAGGATTTTATCGCTTCCTTTCAATGGTTTTGAAGGTGAAATTCCTTATGAAATCTGGGCCTTGAAGAACTTAGAGGTTCTTGATCTGGAAGATAATTTGATAACTGGGTCTCTTGAAAATCAGTTTACGGCTTTAGCCAATCTGCGGGTCCTTAATCTCGCGTTTAATAAGCTTGTAGGGGAGATACCCAGCTCGCTTTCCTACTCTGCTGCTTTGGAGATCTTAAATTTAGCTGGTAATCAGTTAAACGGGACAATTCCGGGGTTTCTTGGTCGTCTAAGAGCTGTGTATTTGTCGTTCAATTGGTTTACTGGGTCTATCCCCAGTGAGCTTGGGAGCAACTGTTGGAAACTTGAGCATCTAGATTTGTCGGGTAATTTCTTGCTTGGGGCCATTCCTAGAAGTTTGGGGAATTGCAGCCAGTTACGGACTTTGATGCTGTACTCAAACATGTTGGAGGAAGGTATTCCAGCCGAACTCGGCCGGCTTATTAAGCTTGAGGTGTTTGACGTTTCAAGGAATAGCCTCAGTGGTTCTATACCCCCTGAGCTAGGAAAATGCACTGAATTGTCTGTTCTTGTGTTCTCGAATCAATTCGATCCACTTCCTCAAACTAATACTACAGATGGAAACTCTTCACTAGAAGAAATGAGTCCAGATGATTTTAATTTCTTTCGAGGTGCGATGCCTGTGGAAATTGCAACTCTTCCCAAGCTGAAGATACTGTGGGCACCTAGGGCAAACCTCGATGGTAGGTTTCCGAGCAACTGGGGTCCTTGTGGCAGCCTAGAGATGATAAATTTGGCTCAGAATCTCCTCTTTGGGGAATTTGCTAGTGGGCTAGGCCGTTGCAAGAAGCTACAGTTTGCCGACTTAAGCTCTAACAAGCTTTCTGGGGAACTTTCTGTTGAACTTCCAGTGCCTTGCATGACTTTGTTTGATATTAGTGGTAACAACTTGTCAGGTCTCATCCCTAAATTTGGTAACAATTCGTGTGTTCCCGTTATTTCCTCAAATGACTTCAGTTTTGATCCCGAGAGTCTGTCCTCTCCATATCTTTCATTTTTTCGGGATAAATCTCTGTCTGCTGTCCCATTTCAATTTCTCGGAGTGGATGGTGGTTTTCTGGTATTTCATAACTTTGGACACAATAATTTTATGGGCAGCTTCCAATCTATGCCCATTGCAACTGAGAGACTAGGAAAGCAAACTGTTTATGCGTATCTTGCTGGAGAAAACAAGCTCACTGGACCTTTTCCTGGTAGCCTTTTTGACAAGTGTCTTGGGTTGAAGGCGCTTATGGTTAATGTTAGCAACAACAGAATATCTGGACAGGTTCCTACTGACATAGGTAAAATGTGCAGTTCTCTTAAATATTTGGATGCATCTGGGAATCAGATTAACGGGTCCATTCCCCCTACTTTGGGGGATTTAGTGTCTCTGGATGGCCTAATCCTGAGTTGGAACATGTTGCAAGGTCAGATTCCCGCCAATCTTAGCCAGTCGAAGCATTTGAGATATCTTTCATTGGCTGGTAATCGCTTAACTGGCTCCATTCCCTCTAGCTTGGGACAGTTGCAGTTTTTAGAATTGCTGGATCTTTCTTCAAACTCTCTCAGTGGTGAAATCCCAAAGGATTTTGTAAACTTGAGGAGCCTGACTGTTCTTCTGCTCAACAGCAACAAACTCGTTGGGCCAATTCCCTCTGGCTTTGCAAATTTGACCGCTCTCGCAACATTTAACTTGTCCTTCAATAACTTGTCTGGTTACCTACCATCAAATAACAAGTTGATGAACTGTAGTAGTGTTCTTGGAAATCCTATAAGTTCATGTCAGATGTTAAGTCTAACAACTCCATCCTCTGATTTGCAAGGAAGAGTTGGTGATCCAAATAATTATGCAGCTTCACCGTCTGGAATTGTATCCCAAACCAGCGGGGGTAGTGGGTTCAATTCGATTGAGATTGCATCCATAACATCTGCATCTGCAATCGTCTCAGTTCTTCTGGCTTTAATTGTCCTGTTCTTGTATACTAGAAAGTGCAACCCCAAGTCTAAAGTTGTTGCATCCATGAGAAAAGAAGTAACTGTTTTTACAGATATTGGGGTCCCTCTGACCTTTGAGAATGTTGTGCGGGCTACCGGGAACTTCAATGCAAGTAACTGCATCGGGAATGGAGGTTTTGGTGCCACTTACAAGGCAGAGGTCTCTTCTGGAGCGCTAGTGGCTATAAAACGACTCTCCGTCGGTCGTTTCCAGGGGGTTCAACAGTTCCATGCGGAAATTAAGACACTCGGAAGGCTCCGCCATCCTAATCTTGTTACTTTAATTGGTTACCACGCCAGTGAAACTGAGATGTTCTTGATATATAATTATCTCCCAGGCGGTAATTTGGAGAAGTTTATCCATGAGAGGTCCACAAGGGCCGTCGATTGGAGGATTCTTCACAAAATCGCATTGGACATAGCCCGCGCACTTGCCTACCTTCACGATCAGTGTGTTCCACGAGTTCTCCACCGTGATGTGAAGCCTAGCAACATCTTATTAGATGATGAGTACAATGCTTATTTATCCGATTTCGGATTGGCCCGGCTTCTGGGAACCTCTGAAACCCATGCTACCACAGGTGTAGCCGGAACTTTTGGTTACGTTGCCCCCGAATACGCTATGACTTGCCGTGTTTCTGACAAGGCAGATGTGTACAGTTACGGTGTGGTGCTTCTTGAATTACTTTCTGACAAGAAAGCTTTGGATCCTTCGTTTTCTTCTTATGGAAATGGTTTCAATATTGTTGCTTGGGCATGTATGCTTCTGCGGCAGGGCCGGGCAAAGGAATTCTTTACTGCAGGATTGTGGGATGTAGGTCCACATGATGATTTGGTTGAAGTATTGCATTTGGCAGTTGTTTGTACAGTGGACTCTCTCTCAACCAGGCCAACAATGAAGCAAGTAGTGAGACGGCTTAAGCAACTTCAACCCCCATCATGCTAGCTAGCTAGCTGCCTTGCCTGGTGAGGGTTTCGTAATTTTGTAGAAGATGAAGAAACGCCATTATAAGTTGTGCTTTTTCTTGATTAGTCCTCATTTAAGGATTGCCCTTAGGTTGAGTTTTTTTTTTATAAAAAAATTGTCAGTAAACCCTCTTTGTACATTGTAGTCTCGCCCCATTTTCCTACATATTTTTCTCGATGAGGGGGCTTTCATTCTGATGAATCTGCAGAAAATTGCAGATACCCATTTTCCAAGTCTCCACACCTGTATATTATTTCCATTTGTTTTTAAATAAAACCTTCGAATAGAAATTCTTCTTTGAAGTTATTATTATTTCGATTCCTTTCTAGTTTCCCATAGAATTAAGAGTCTTTTACCTGAGACATCTGAGGCTGGATATGGAAAACAATTCTGATGTCCGATGTCTGGTTATGATAACTAAGTTTCACTTATCACGTTCTGGTTTTTAGCTGGCGGATTTTAGCTTTGTGTTTAACCCTTGGTCAATGGCCAGTTTGTTCCTTTTGATCTTCCAATCTATGGCTGGTGGACAACTTAGCCGTTTGTTAGAAACGTTTGTGTACGTGCATTGCAACCACTAGATTTTGGACAACGTGAATGCCTGAAATCATTTGCATTTGGCATATGCACTATCAATCTGTTGGTTCACTGATTTTTAACCCTCATTTAACCAACGAAACTGCTGGTGTTCAACTATTTCTCTCAAAGCAAGGCGCTTCGTCGGTTACCTTCACTTCGTCAGTTACCTTCGATATAGCCTAAATAATATTTTGTCACGATTAAAGAGTATCACAATTAAAAAAATATTATAATTGGAACTCATATATTACGGTTTAATCATGATTAAAGAATATTATAAATCGAATTCATATATTGTAGTTGGACATGTAGATTTAAGGAGACGTTTAGATGAGATTGAGTAAATTTCTAGAATTAAATTGTTAAAAATCTAATTATCTAAAATCCCCAAAAAGTTAAATTATTATATTCTGGAATATCAATATTTCATAATGTTAAGTATTATTTCTACAATTGAGAAAAATTAACAATTTAAGAATAAAAAATAAAGACTAGATTAAAACCCCATACTTAGGAAAATACCCTACAAAGGAGAAGTGAATATGCGTGAATTCAAATTACCCTTCAATTTTTTATTTTTTTAACGAAACGACGATTTCCACCTTTTTCAGGAATCTTGCTAAACATCGCATACCAAACTTTGGATACTCTTTGTTTTAAGTTATACAAGTTAGATTGGAAGAGATCCTAATTATTAAAGATACAAAAAAAAAACCTTAATTCCAACGAACCAAACAATTAAACAAACCATCTTTTACAAGAGGTTTGTTCATTACATGTCTTCATTCAATGAAAAATGGAGGAACAGCAAATGTCTCTTCACCAACTTCCCTCTCCTCCATGGACATCTTCGCTTGTGTGGTCACAAGAGAGAAGCAGGATTAACAACTATATGTTTCAAAGGGTTTGCTACATCACCACCACCGGCATGCTTCACAAACTCCGCCGGAGTCAAGAAGCTGCCGTGACAGACACAGACTATTCTCACTTCTTCCCCTTTCCTATACCTATAAAGAAATCCTTCTATTCTCTTCCCATTTGGACCATCTCCTTTAGTTGACACACTAGGCATATCTTCCAACACATTCCTTAGAGCCTCCTTTCCTCCATTCTCAGCAACACCATGTGTACCGGTTGGAGTCTTCATTTCGACTCCCATCACGTTCCCTGGTTTCTCGACTTTAGTCAGTCCAGGGTCAACATCGCATTTTTGCTCACAGTCTGGCAAAGATTGGATGCTAGCGGGGCTTTTGACTTCAGTGGATTTGTTGTTCACTGCTGCATAACCAAATAAAGCATGTCAATTTCGATAAGAGCTTCAGGAAGTAGTTCACGAGAAACACATCATCGTCATACAATCAAACCTAAGATCAACGTTCCAGTGGAACGGAACATACGTGAAGATGCTTTACTTATAGACGCTTTTTCGCCTAGTTCTTGTGTGTGAAGAATAGTATCCGATTCCAATACACCTTTAGACTCTCATATGATATTTAGGATAGCATAGATTTTTAATGCCTACTAAATGAAGTGTAAAGCAAGAGTGACTTACTTTGGTGAGATCGTAATGCATCATAATTCCGTTTTAATCCATAAGATAATTAAAATTTTCTAACTATCGTAATACATCTTAATTCCGTTTTAATCCATAACTAATTTTTTCTAACTTAAATTGTTCCAATCCGTCCTCTCCTATAATTCCTAAGCTAAAGACCTCTTATCCATTGATTTATCAACTAAGAACATTCATCATTGACTCCAAAACCAGACCTCATGTGTTGCTTGAGAACCCACATTGCAATTTCTTGAGCTTATTTGAATGAAGATGGAGATTGGTTCTCAATCTTTTAGCCTCCGGGGACCGGGATGGCGAGATGTCTTAAATTTTCGGTACTCAACTCCTATTTTGCCATAGTCTCCTTACATGTAACTAAGAAATTCAACGCAGGAGGGTATACTTCTAGATTGATCAATCACATTACTAATTTTGTCACTCAAACTCAAGGTAGAACTTTCCTAGAATAACAAGTTTCTTGTAAAGGGTAATGATATCGAAAACCGCTAGTCAGAGTATCCTATATCTGTTTTCAGTTTGACATCATGAAGAGTCTGAAATGGTGATTAATACATCAAGAAAACCATGTTCGTGATTGAGTAAATAACACATTAAACTAAGGGGTCAGCCTAGGGTACCATCCCCTATACTGTGTTGTATTTTGGTACATTGATACATATGTAACTAGTATTGCTACATCATATGTAGCAAAAATCTAGCCCATCTACGTTTAAGGGGTTGTACCCTAGGAACATTCATAAACCAAGTTAACCTACCAGAATCAGCTGCATACAAACGAATCCAATCTCGTTAAAGATGAATCAAAGAACAAAAGATTCAATCACATTATCTATTTTTTTAAATAACAAACACAGTTAAGAAATCAACTAATCAAGTGATTAAGAGGAAGGTAAATAAAAGAGAACCTTGTTCAATTGGTTGCTGGCAATATGAATCTGAAACGCCTGATGAACTACTTCCTTGAGACCCAATTGAACCTTGTAACGACGGTGGCCGCGGTGGCAATCCGTCGAAAAAATTACTACCAAACCCATTGCCCTTTCGACCATTCAATTCAACTCCGTTAGCTCCTCTGGGAGCAGATACCCAACTGGGTATCCGAGAAAACCCATTCAAACCTTTCACACACTGCTTCTGCTGCTGATTCTCATCTCCTCCCTTGCTCTCTTCTTCATTCTCTTCTACACCGCCTCCGCTTTGATTCTTCGCCGCCCTGTAATTCCTCTGCTTCTCTGACCTCTTCCGCTTCGCCTCCATCCTCCTTTGACTCTGCAACTCTTTCCTCTTCCTCCACTCCTCTTCTGACTCCGTTGGAAGAGAACATGCCCTCACGAGAGGCTCAGAACCCGGGATGAAACGGGCCGGGTCTTCTCCATTTACATGATTTGTTAAATCGGGTATTGAAGAATACCGTCGGAGCATCGTGGCTTTCGGGTCAACCCCGAATTGACCGTTCAATGAAAGCCCCAAGCTCAGCTCAATCTCCCCTGAGTCTTCTGTTGGGTCTTCGGATTTTCCAGGAGAACATTTCCTGGAATGTAGTGACTTCAATAAATCTCTTTGATAATTAATGGGTTGCATTAAAATATGATCTTGGGTCGCTCTATTTTCCACTTCCTCTGCTTTCGCCATTGAAAAAATGAAAACTTGCGATTTTGATTAAAAACAGAAATACGCAGAAGAGAAAATTCTAGCTATTATCCAATTCTTGAATGAATTTGCAGAATCTAAGTGAGAAATGAAACAATCTCAACATCAGCTTGAAAATCCAATGCTATATCTATTTACCCACACTTTCTCCCTCCAAAACTCGACCCCGTGAATCCTACATTCTCCCGTACTTTCTTGACCAAGAAAACCTTTCCCGGAAAACACAGACACCCATCAGAGAGACAAAAAGAAAACACAGAAAAAGAAAAAAAAGAAAGAAATCAAGAAAGAAAAAGGGGGAAACAAAAAGAAAAAATAAATGAGAAATGCTTCAGCTCCCAAAAGATAACACTCAAATACCAAAAATATCCTCTCATCATCAAACACCGAAACTCGTTAAAACTGACACGTGGAGACCATGAGAAGGTTAACTAACCACGTGGCTGTTAAATCCAGAAAGGCACAGCCAAACCAATAACAGCCATTTTTGCTTCTTTAGTTCTTTTCCGATAACACGTGTCGACACGGGCGAAAAAGCGATGTACCGTTGCCACGTTTCGGCTTTACTTCTTCTGTCCTCGTAAATCAGTTTCGTAGCAGCTAAAAGGCTGTGATTGTACTGAATAACGACACGTGGAGTAAAGCCCAGACAAAAGTCATTTCACCGTCTTTCAGTTTCTGGAGCATAGATTTGATAAGATACTCGCTCCTAGAAAACGACACGTAATAGAATGGGGTGATGGTAATTTCAGGAAATTCAAGTGTGAGTTTTGGAATTGAAACCTGACCCAACTAAAGTCTTTTTCAATCATTGTAAAAAAAAGAATTTAATGTATTTTTTTTCATTATATACTATGCATGTAATTAAGATGAAAAAAATAAACATAAAAACTAAATTGTTGAATAAAATAATCTGGTATGTAATTTACAAGTTTTAAAAGAATTTCACTTCAGAATTCTTTTCAAAGTTGGACATAATTGTAGTTGCTTCATAACACAATTATTTACAGAATGGTAAGTGTTTATTTTTAATGTAAAATTTGATCAATTTTTAAGTGCATTTACGATCTACCTTAAGTTGTAAAGATAATTTCATGTTTCATAATTAAATCTCAACTTAGATTAAGAAAACATATATGAGATCTATGTTTTGAATCATATAATCTAACCTATCGAAAAGAAACACTCAATATAAAGTAATATTCATTTTCTTCAAAACTTTAATTATCATATGTTATGAGATTATTGTCCAAGAATTTTATTTAATAAAGACACCGCTATTCACTAACTTAGGGCCTTGTTTAGGTAGAAGTGAATTTTAGTCTTTTTTTATTTTTTAAAATTAGTCGAAAAATACTTGTTTCACACGTACTAAAACAATTTAAAATACAGTAGGATTTGAAATTAATATTAAACATAAAAACAAATTGAAAATAATTGTAAATCTAAAATAAAAGCAAACTATTAATATTAATAAATGTGTTTACTTGTTTATAGTAGTGTTGAAATTGTACAATATATCATTGCTATTTAAATAATATATAAAATAATTATTCGTCAATTTTTTAGATTTTATTATAAAGACAATTTATCTTTCGAAATATTTCTCTCAATTCATTTAAAAAAATTTCATGTTTCAAGAACATAAATATTACATAACATTAATTTTATAAATATTTAACGAATAAATTACTGTTAACTTAAAAATAATCTCAAAATTTATTGAAATTCATATTTATGGATATTTATATTTTTAATTGAAAATATTATAAAAAATATATAATTTTATAAAATATATTATTATTAAAAAATAATATTTCATTATAACTCATTATATTAATCACAAAGTAAAATCTTTAAATTTTTTTAATCAAAAGCAGAGAAATATTATTGAAGGAAATAAACATATACATTAATGTGGATAGCAACTGCCAAAAAATGAAAGTCTTTATCTACTAAAGTGGAATTTTTGAGTTGTATTATATTTTAACGAGATTTTTGAAGGATAAAAAAGAAAATAATATTTTTTTTCTTCTTTTAAGTTTTTTAAATATTAAGATAAAAAAGAACATAAAATTAGATTAAAATGTATTCTAATTTAATTGATTTCAGAACTATTTTCAAATAAAATTTCAGAACATAAAGGAATCTTCATAGAAAAAAGCAAAAAGGTAAATGCAAGTAGTAGGCCTGGGACCCAAGGAAAGCAAGAGGGCCAACTTGCACTTTTTCTATTAACGGATAAGTGAACTAGGTAAAGGCCACGTGTATTCAGGTACTAAGACGACCACGTGTCGATTTTCAGTTGGTGGATACAGCTCAGCATGGCAATCAAAGATGAGTGAGAGCGATCTGTCCCGGGATTTTGCTTTTGGAGAAAGTGATAATGTTTTAGGCCTGTCGTACACTTCCCAAATGTCATCCCAACGTGTGGCCTGTTTCAATTAATATATTTAGGTAATTCGTTGCGTAAACTGTCTTTCTTTTGACAACTACTAAGGGCATGTTTGGTAACTAAGGACATGTTTGGTATGGGGTACATTGAGTGATATGTTAGAAATTTGAGAGTATTTATAAAATATTCTTATTTGATTTGATATTTTTTAAAGTTAAAAGATTATTGGAATATTCAAAATATCCTCAATGGACGGTGTCTGATATCCCTCAATTTTGAGGGGTGTTCATTCCTAGCAAATTTCACCCTTCTCCCTCACGAGCTTCACTCTTCGGGCCATGGAAACGGTAGCTCTCTCATTTTTATTTGTCATGTGTGCAGGAGCCCTAAGGTAAGACAAAGTTGATGATTTTTCTTGGCCAACGTCCTATTCTTTCTCAACGATAACGTCATCTTCTGTATCATCAATCATGTCCTGTCTTGTCACTGGGTTTGTATAGCTCGCCTAATTTGTTATATTTTGTTTTCTTTATCTCAATTGAACTGACCTTTTCATTTTTTGAAATTCGAATTTTTCTTGCTTTCCAATTTGAAATTTGTAATCCTTTATTTTTTGTTTTGGTTTTGAATTTGGTTGGTGTAGATGATAGATTTGTATTGGATTGTGATACCCTTGATGCTTGCACATTATTTGGCAGAATTTGGTTGGTTTGTGTGGCTTGGTGTCTTCTCCTAGGAACTGGAATCAACTTATCTCCTGGCTCCTTGTGAAAGTTAAGAAAGGTTACTTCTTGAGCCTTATGTTGAAGCTTATGTTCAGCTCGTTTGTCTATCATATCTGGAGAGAGAGAAATAATCGAGTCTTTGAGGGCAAAATGAGGGACAAGAAAGTGGTCTTGGCTTGCATTAGAAATGCCATTAAAGGTAGATTTTTGAGTCTCAAAGGGTTTTCTATGACTGAAGATAACAAAACCATTCAGCTTGCCTGGGGATTGAATGCCTCTATTTTTGACAATTAAGCTTGGTTCTTCTGTTTCTTTAGGCTGTTATCACTTGTAATCTTCTGTTAGTGTTGGGGTGCCTCCAGCTTGTGTGTTGGCTGGTTCCTTGTTATTTGTGTCTTTTTCCTGGGTATACCCCTTGTATATTTGTATGTTTTCTTCTTCGGTTTATACAATTTTTTAATTTACCGAAAAAAGAAATTGGGATCAGTTTGTAGATTGGATGCTAGCTAATGCAAAAGGGACGTCACTGAGAGGAGTCCTAGTCATGCTAGCTTTTACTTCCTTCATGTATTATATATGGAGAGAAAGAAATGCAAGGATTTTTTAAGGTAAAATCAGAGATTCCAAGATACTAACTGAAGCTATTCCACAATTAGTCAGATTAAGGCATTGGGATTCGAAGTGTTTTGGCACTAAGGATACTAATCTACGTTTAGTGGATAGATGGGGTCTTAACCCAAGCATTTTGTAAACCTTGGCTGTCTTATGAAGCATTGATATCTAATTTCAGTACTTTACATATTACCAGTTTAATTTGCGTGCAGACCTTAAGCCTCTAATTAGGCTCTAATTTTGTATTTCCTGGGGTATGCTCCTTGTACATGTGTAAGTATCTTTTGGTTTATACAATTTGTTTACCAAAAAAAATCTTTTCAACGAGCATGGGGGTTTACTTATACTATTTTGACACTTAAGCTTCTTTGTGTAATTTTGTAGCCTAGTGGGCTTCGCTTCGCTAGCTTTCTTGGGTTTCTTTCTTTTTTGTCACCCTATGGTTTCGCTTATTGCTCTTGTAATATCTTGGGCTATGCCCTTTGTATATTTGTACGTTTTTAGTTCAGTTTATAAATTTTTAATTTACCGAAAAAAAGATGTTAAAAGTCAGTTCGAGTACATATCATGCCCAACAGATCCAAGTTTAGTCAAATTTATCTACCTTGGGCCTATACACATCTCCTTGGGTCGTTTTGACACCATATGGCACTAGAAACACCTAAAACAACCAGAAAACTCCAAATTCATATTCCTAGACGTGTATTAGGTGTCAAAAGTCAGTTCGAGTATATGCTATGCCCAAAAGATCCAAGTTTAGCCAAGTTCATCTAGTTTGGGCTTAAACACGTCCTATTGGGTCGTTTTGACTCCATATGACACTAGAAACGCCTAAAATTGAACACAACACTACAAATTATTATCCCAAATGTGAATTGGGTGTCAAAAGTCAGTTCTAGTACATGCAATGCCCAAAAGATCCAAGTTTAGCTATGTTCATCTAGTTTAGGCCTAACAACGTCTCATTGGGTTTTTTTGTTAGTCCGTATGGCACGAAAACACCTAAAATGACCATAGTACTCCAAATTCTTACCCCAAATACGTAATTGGTTTCAAAAGTCAATTCGGGTAATGATATTTCAGCTAGGGCGCAACTAGCGAGGAGTAAGCTCTTTTGCTATTCAAGGTGCTCTTGCTTCGTATCCAACTAATGCCTCAATATGAGCTGAGGAAAAAATAGCTTATAATGACTTCATTGAGCTAAGAAATGACGAGGAGAGCTTTTTGAGACAAAAGTCCCCAGGGTCCAATGGTTGAAATTGGGTGATCAAAATACCTCATATTGTTTCCAAAAATTGAGGCAAAATAGGTCTAGGTCTAAAATAACTCAGCTTGAAGATCACAATATCAGGAAATTATTGGGCACTACTGACTTATTGGGCACTCCCAATATTGATAGGGATGTGGATTGTGGTATTCTTGATCCTGTATTGCCTAGAAAACTTGATGTGAATCAGATTGTGTTTCTCAACCAACCAATCACCGGGGATGAATTTTCAGCTAGCTTCTTCAAGAAATCTTGGCATATCATTGGCAAAGATGTTATTGAGGTTGTTTTGGAGTTCTTTGGCTCTAAATCATTATTAAAGCAGGTCAACACTACTTCTGTCTCCCTTATCCCTACAAGGTCCCTAATCCTACTAGGGTTAGTGACTATAGGCCTATTTCCTATTGTAATGTTATATATAAATGCATTACTAAGCCTTTGGCAGATAAATTGAAGATGGTTCTCCCAGATCCAATCAGCCCGAATCAAAATGATTTTGTCCCTGGTAGAAGAATAGTTGATAATATTTTCTTAACCCAAGATCTTTTTAGAAGCTACCATAGAGCCAGAAATTTTGAGTTCCATTGGAGGTGCAAAGAGCTCAAGATAGGGAACCTTTATTTTGCAGATGACCTTTTCATTTTTTGCAAAGGGAATGTGAAATCAGTTCAGATTATTAAAGAAGTCCTCAACCGCTTTGAAGCATTATTATCAAGGCTGTAACCAAACCTTCTTAGGAGTCAGATCTTCTTCTCGGGGGTCTCTAACTCTGCTGTTCAGCAAGGGATTTTGGAGATCATGCCACTAACCAACGGCCCTTTGCCTTTGAGATACTTGGGAGTTCCCCTTATTACCTCAAAATTGTGTAAGGCTCATTGTC
Source organism: Datisca glomerata (assembly GCA_003255025.1). NCBI lineage: Eukaryota > Viridiplantae > Streptophyta > Magnoliopsida > Cucurbitales > Datiscaceae > Datisca > Datisca glomerata. Next base: position 25,219 of record QANY01005209.1, on the reverse strand, counting down.
ACATATTGGTAGAGACTATTGTTTCTAGAATTAGACCTTGGGAAACAAAATTCTTGTTTTTGCGGGTAGGCTTCAACTAATCAAATAGTCTTGGTAGTCATGTTTCAATTCTGACAGAAATTTAAGATTGGTGACCTTTTGGGGCTTTTACTGAAGCTTATGTTCTGCACCTTTGTCTACCATATTTGGAGTGAAAGAAATGCTAGAGTTTTTGAAGGCAGGCTGAGAGACAAGAAAGTGGTCTTGGCTTGCATTGTTAATAGGGGTAGATTTTGGAGTCTTAGTGGTTTCTCTATGACTAAAAGGAACAGAAGCATTCAGCTTGCTTGGGGGTTGAATGCTTCTATTTTTTATACTTAATGCTTTCTCGTTGTTTCTCTTGTTGTAATCCTTTTGCTGGTTGAGTTGGTTCCAATCTGGGTTTAGATTGTTCCCAACATAATCTTAGCTTTGTTTCTTTGCCTGGGGTTTGCCCCTTGTATATTTGTAAGTATCTTCTTCGGTTAATACAATCTTTTAATTTACCGAAAAAAATGTTTCAATTATGGTGTGGGTTGTTTATTATTCCCAAGGTCATTAAATTGGTTCATTAGGCTGCCCTTAGGAACTATCTTTGGAATGTTAATGAGGCTGAGCACTCTGGGGCTGAAGTAGCATGGGATGATCTTTACTTCCCTAAATTTCAAGGTGGACTTGGTTTAAAAGACTTAATTTTCTCCAGTGAAGTTTCAGTTGCAAGGCACCCTTGGTTCTTAATCTCAAATGACTATTACTCTTCTTTGTGGAAAGATTGGTGCTTCACCTATTTAGTGAGAAATAGCTACATTTTTATTTTTTTGGTAAATTAAAAAAATTTATAAACCGAACTAAAAACTTACAAATATACAAGGGGCATACCCCAGGATATTACAAGAGCAAAAAGCAAAACCATAGGACTACAAAAAAAGAAAGAAACCCAAGAAAACTAGCGAAGCGAAGCCCACTAGGCTGCAAAATTACACAAAGAAGCTTAAGTGTCAAAATAGTAGAAGTAAACCCCCATGCTCGTTGAAAAGATTTGTTATGACGAGAATCAGTAAAGCCTTTCAAGCTCCAAAGCCTGCCCCTAATAGCACTAGCAATATTAGTCATAACTGATTTATTATCTCTTATTTTGCCTTCAAACACTCTAGAGTTCCTCTCTCTCCACACATGGTAGATAAAGGAACAAAAGGAAAGCCTCAAAGCAAGCCCCACAAGCTCACCTCCCCTTGTTTTCACAAGAACCAAGAAAGCCATTGGGAGCAATTTCTAGGAGAAGAAGTCAAACCACACCAATCACACATAACCTGCCAAATGTGCTTGGAGAAGGGGCAAGTAACAAACAAATGCTCTGAAGTTACTAAAGGCTCCATGCAAAAGACACAAGAAGTATTATGAGTAGCAGAAGAGGGTAACCAAATAGAAAGTCTACCACCAGTAGCTAGCCTATTAAGGATAGCAAGCCAAGCAATGAAGCTAAATCTCAGGATATGTTTCTTAAACCAAATAAGAGGAGCCCATCTCACTTTCCCACAAGCTGGAGCAATGTCCCTGTAAGTATGTCCCATAGAGAAAAGACCAGTAGGAGAAGGAGACCAAATCCAAGAGTCCATAAAGTGCTCGCTAGAAGGAGTAAGAGAAACCTCCCTAATAGTAATAAGCTCATGGGTGTTAGAAGAGGGCCAGTTCTAAGCACCATTGGTAATAACAGAGCTCACCTTAGTAGACCAATCCCAACCAGTGGCAGACTGAATCCTAGACCCAAACTTTTAAGAAAATGCCCCCAAAGGGTGCCAAGGGTCCATGAGAAGAGAGAGATGCTCACCATTTCCCACCAGAGCTTTAAAAACCCAGTAAACTTGTCTCTAACTTTCAGAATCTTCCTCCAACTCCAAAAAGGATTAGAGGTAAGCTTAACCAAAAATATAGAGCTCTTCTTGATCAAGAAAACTTTGCACCAGTCCTTCCAAAGAGAAGCTTTAACTAAAAAGACCAGAAACCGAAAATGTTTAGCCACAGCCACTTCATTAGCCAAGACAAAAAGATAGGAGAGATAGGATCACCCTGTCTAAGCCCTTTAGCACCAGAAAAGTAGCTTGTTAAATCACCATTAACGACAACAGAAAAAGAAGGAGAAGAAATACATTCCATCACACAATTAGAGAAGTGGTCAAGAAACCCCAAGTAATCAAATATTCTGCCAATAATATCCCAATTGAAGCTATCATATGCTTTTTTGATATCCACCTTGAAAGCACATCTAGGGCTATTAGATGCCCTATGTTAACCTCTAACCAGCTCTTGAGATAAGAAAATGTTATCTGCAATTCTTCTACCAGGCAGAAAGGTTATCTGATTGTTACTAATAGGAAGCACTTTTTTAAGTCTATCGGCAAGCATTTTGGTAATGCATTTATAAATGACATTACAACAAGAGATAGGCCTAAAGTCACCAACCTTAGAAGGATTGGGAACTTTAGGGATAAGAGCAATCACAGTAGAGTTAACTTGTCTTGATAAAGAATGGGAGCTAAAAAACTCCAAAACATCTTTTGACGCATCCTTTCCCACATTATGCCAACTTTTCTTAAAGAAAACAACTGAAAACCCATCAGAACCAGGAGCTTTACTGTTTACCCAAGCTAAGCATGGTGGAGTGCACATCCTCCTCTGAAAAGGGCTGATTGAGAATAGCCAAATGAGCTTGTGAGAGCTGGTTAGGAAGGATCTCAGAGAGAACATTCCAATCAATCTCTTGAATAGGGTGAGAAGTCCAAAGGAGTTTCACATAATAGGATAGAATCTGGTCCTTAATAGCTTGCTCATCAGTAATAAGATCACCATCATCATTAACCAGCTGATTAATCCTGGATCTAACTCTGTTCTTCTTAAGCTTCTGAAAAAAGTAAGAAGAATTCTGATAACCCAAAGCTAGCCGATCAACTCTAGCTTTCTGTCTTAAAAAATCTTCTTCAGCATTTTCTGTACTTGGTGAACTCTGCAAATCGGATTTTTTCCTCCTCTTGAAGAGAAACATTACTAGGAGAAGCAGCCCAATCACAGTTGGCCGAAGCTCTATCAAGTTTACGCATAATACTGCTCCCACCAACCTGACCATTCCATCAAGTGAATTGGCAGCCACTATAAGGTAGATCAAGAACCTCCAAATGATTAAGGCAAGCAGCAAAATCAAAAGTATTGTCCTTGCACTTGAAATCACCACCACAGTTCTCACTAGGGTTCAAAATAGCGTTGAAATCTCCCAAAACAAGCCAAGGCTTTCCCTGGCTCAAAACCTTATGGGAACAAAGCTTATCCCACAAAGGCCTCCTTGAGATAGCATCATTAGCTGCATAAACTACTGAAATAACAAACTCAGCCCTATCATGAAGAAAAGTAAGCTTACAATACATAGCTTGCTCAAAGGCATCAATTAATTGGACATCTAAAACTTTAGGGTCCCAAGCAATCGAAATTCTGCCCTTCCTAGAAGAAGAATGGTTACCAATACTCACCCAATTGGGAAAAACAGATCTAGTGAGCCTAGAAAAATCAGAACATTTTACCTTAGTTTCAACCAAGGCACAAAATGATAACTCGAAATCTCTACAAAGTTTTCTAACCTCAGCTTGCTTTAGAAGGCCATTAAGCCCTTTTATTACTCCTATTGCTTCTGAATCCTCAAGGGTGTGGAAAAATATTTTGAAACTAAGGGATAAATTCTCCATTTTTTACAAAGTCACAATTGGCAATGGGGTGTTTGCGAGGCTTCTTACTGACCCGTGGCACCCTTTGGGGGTCCTCCTTACCAAATTTAGTCCAAGGCTTCTCTTGGGTACAGGGTGGGACCTTGACTCTACGATGAGTAGGGTGATTCTGAATGGGACCTGGAATTGGCCCTCTTCAAGCACTTTGGAGCTAATGGAGATCAGGGATACCAATTCCCCCCCCCCCCTCCCCCAAGGTGATGGAAAAGGATTCTTGGGCTTGGTCCCCTAGCCAAAAGGGACATTTTTCAGTTAAGGACACCGACAAAGCCTTTGTCCCGGTTAGGAAGTGTGTTAGGTGGGCCAAGCTGATTTGGTTAAACCACCATGTGCCTAGACATAGCTTTCTATCTTGCATGGCTCTTAAAGTCAAATTTATGACCAATGATAGAATGGAGCATTGGTCTTTGCCTATCCCTATTAGCCTTTCTCCTTTTGCTTTTGTCCTTTCACTTTTTGATCAGAATGCATGTCATTGTTTGTACTCCATGCACAACTATGGTTAGCTATAATTGGTGAGGTGGCAGGAGTTGATTGGCTCTCAATTACAGCCTCATTGACCAATGGACAAAAGATTTCACCCTTGTTCATCTCTCTCCTTCGTGCTCCTCCTTTGGCCAGAGAACCCTTGGTGATTTGCCTGAGTTTTTCAGACAAGGGAAAGCTTGTTTGCTTCTGAACATGCTCTTTGTCCTTAGAAGCACCTGTAAAAGTTTCATTTACAAAACATGGGGCTCCACCAAATGATGAAGGAACCCTTAAAGCACTAGAATCTAGTAATAACAAATCATTGTGTACCTGAGAAGAAGGGACCAAAGAAATGTGCCAACAAGACATTGAGAGCTCATCCAAACCTTTGATTTGCTCCTCATTAGAGCTAGAAGCAGCCTCATCATTGCCATTAATGGCCATTTGGACCTTTCCTTCCTTATTTGGTGAGTTAAGGTTGTAGCTAAAGGTGCCAAAACAAGTAGCATGCTCCTCGTCATCTCCATTAATACGAGCATCAAGTGCTTATGCCCCATTTAGTGCACGAACACACACCTTCTTCTCACCAACTTATTTGTTCTCCATAGGTAAAATCTTGTCCAAACTTGGAGATTCCTCCAAGGAAGAGTTAGAAGCAACTCTGACTTCTGGGTTTTCCAGCATCGAACTCCCATTTCCTTTAAACTTTAGAACATCTTCATGAGACTGAAAGCTCATCTTACCCGAACTTTTCTTACTGATCTTTGAACCTTGCTGAGTCTTGGTTTCAAAATAAGCATCATTCACCATTTTAGAAACTAAGCTCAGCTCCTCCCAGAGGAGGAGCAACAGAAAAGCCTCACCTGGTTTCTAGAGAGAAAGGAGAGCTTCTCTGTCTAAAATCCTGTCAACCCAAGACCCCCTTGAGATGGCTTCACTGATTCTCCTCATAACCAACTAGGGCTTAGCTAGCCACACCATATGGCTCTTGAAGCACCTAAAATGATCACAACACTCCAAATTTTTATCCCAAACGTGTATTAGGTATTAAAAGTCAATTCTAGTACATGCCATGCCCAAAAGATGCAAGTTTAGCCAAGTTCATTTAGTTTGGGCCTAAATACGTCCCATTGGGTCATTTTAACTCTGTATGGCACAAGAAGCACCTAAAATGACAACACTCTAATTTCTTATCCCAAACTTGTAGTGGGTTTCAAAAGTCAGTTCGAGTACATGACGTGCCCAAAAAATCCAAGTTTAACCAAGTTCATCTAGTTTGGGCCAAAACACATCCCATTAGGTCTTTTTAACTCCGTATGGCACTAGAAGCACCTAAACCGACAAAAACACTCTAAATTTTTATCCCAAACGTATATTGGGTGTCAAAACTCAGTTCGAGTACATGCTATCCTTAAAGGATCCAAGTTGATATGAACCTCAAGTGACCTGCCTTGAAACCCAGCAACAAAATATTCGACAACTTACTCAAGAATTCTAAAAACCCAATTCTTAAGAGAAAGAACCAAGAACTGAAGGATGGAAAGGATAACCTGATTTGATGAGCCGAAGCTCTAATACCAAATGATATGAACCTCACCGTCACTTTGCGATGAAACCCGATAACAATGATGGTACAAGAACCCAAGGATCGATTTTAAAGAAGAAGAAACCCCGAACCATTTTCCATGACACAAAGAACCTCTTAGGTAAGACCTAAAACCAAATTGATGCTTTGAAAAGAACCAAATGTATGATTTAGACTTCACACTCAAGAATAAGAAGGAAAAGTGAGTGATAAGTCTAGATTTTAGACGCCACAAAAATATTCTTTATAAGTCTGAAAAGTTCTAAGAAGAACCAAAGAGAAAACACTTTCACAAACAAATTATATTCATCAAAGTTGTTTAATACTTGTGAAAAGCATGCTTAAATAGATAGACTAGAAGGCCAAAGAGTCCTAAAGTGTTTAAATAACCTAAACTAAATTTAAAAGATAAAGAAATATTAATTGCAATAAATAAAAAGCATGTAATCCACCCAAAAGACACCTATCAGTTATCCACTTCTATGTTAGGATTGCCAAGTTGTCATGCTTACTTAATCATCATTTAAAATGTCATACCATGCTTTATGTGGATTTCCATATTGAACGCCACATCATACTCCATGTGGAATGCCATGTAGGATGCCACGTCATCTCCATGTGGGCTGTAATGTTGGCGCCACGAAATGCTCCATCTAGGCTGCCATGTTGGATGCCACGCTACGCTCAATGTAGGCTGTCATACTCCACGTCACACTGCACGTCATGCTCCACGTCATACTCCTATCGAGTGCTTCAGCCATTCTCTTTTCTCTAGTTTTTTTTATTTGAGTGCTTGCTACTTTAAGTGGATCCATCATTTGAACTTGTCCAATTGGATCCGCATCATTCCCTCCCTCTTGAAAAAGATTTTCCCTCAAATCATCACCTAAATCAAACGAGAACAAGTTAGTCACATGAAATATAGCAGTTACATTGTTCTCATCGGGAAAATCTAGCTTGTAGGCATTGTCATTGATTCTTGCACGAACTGGGAATGATTCATCCCTATTATGCAGCAATTTCGATTTCATTTGTGTAAGAAACCCTTCCTCATGCATGTGCTCCAAAACCTAAATTCTAGGTTGTAAAACAAATTTCAACAACTCCTTATTTGCTTGTTTAAACTAATGCTCCGAGCACATTTATGCGTTTGATAAACCATGTTTTACGTGCATTTATTGGTAGATTTGTAGTTGTATATTTTGATGATATCCTAATTTATAGCAAAAACATGGAAGAACATCTAGAGCATTTGAAATCTGTTTTAGACGTGTTAAGGAAAGAAAAAATGTTTGCTAACCTCAAGAAGTGCACCTTTTGCAAGGATAAGCTTGTGTTTCTTGGCTTTGTTGTTAGCTCTAAAGGAATTGAGGTGGACGAGGAAAAGGTGAAGGCAATACAAGAGTGCCCAACGCCAACAACAATCAGCCAAGTGAGGAGTTTTCACGGCCTAGCTAGCTTCTATAGACGGTTTGTGCGTTATTTTAGTAGCTTGGCCACCCCTCTTACTGAAGTCATCAAGAAAAATGTTCCATTTTAAGTCAGAAAAGGAACAAGAAAAAGCATTCAATTTGATCAAAGAAAAGTTAACTAATGCACCATTGCTTATTTTTCCTAACTTTGCTAAAACATTTGAAATTGAGTGCGATGCCTCAGGAATAGGTATTGGAGCTGTTTTGATGCAAGAAGGTCGCCCCATGGCTTATTTTAGTGAAAAGTTGAGTGGGGCAGCTCTAAATTATCCAACTTATGATAATGAGATGTATGCTTTGGTGAGGGCATTGGAAAATTGGCCGCATTATCTATGGCCAAAGGAGTTTGTGATTCACACGGATCATGAATCCTTGAAATATTTGAAAGGACAGCAAAATTTGAACAAACGACATGCCAAGTGGGTAGAATTCATTGAAACATTTTTTTATGTGATCAAATATAGGCAAGGCAAGGAAAATGTGGTTGTTGACGCATTGTCCCGAAGGTATGCCTTACTTTCAATTTTGGACACAAAATTGCTTGGTTATACATTAAGGATTTGTATGCACAAGATTCTAATTTTGGTACTGTGTTCAATGCATGTGAAAAAGTGGCAATTGATAAGTTCTATAGGCATAATGGATTTCTGTATAGGGAAAATAAATTGTGTGTGCCTATGTGTTCTTTGCGTGAATTGCTTGTGAGAGAATCTCATGGAGGAGGATTAATGGGCCATTTTGGACTAGCTAAGACTTTTTGGAGTTTTTCATGAACATTTCTTTTGACCTCATATGAAGCGTGATGTGCAAAGAATCTGTGAAAAATATATCACATATAAACAAGCTAAGTCTAAATTAAACCCTCATGGCTTGTACACCACTTTGCCTATACCTAGTAGACCTTGGACTGAAATTCTATGGATTTTGTTTTGGGTTTACCTAGAACTAAGAGGGGGAGAGATTCAATTTTTGTGGTGGTTGACAGGTTTTCTAAAATAGCACACTTCATTGCATGTCATTAACCCGATGATGCATCACATATAGCCGATTTGTTCTTCAAAGAAATTGTTAAGTTACATGGCATGCCTAAGACCATTGTTTCTGATAGGGATGCAAAGCTTTTGAGTTACTTTTGGAAGACTTTGTGGGGAAAGTTGGGAACCAAGTTATTTTTTTCTACTACTTGTCATCCATAAACTGATCGTCAAACTGAAGTAGTGAATAGAACTTTATCTTCTTTATTGCGTGCTATGACTAAGAAGAACTTGAAAACATCGGAAGATTGTTTGCCACATGTTGAATTTGCTTACAATAGAAGTGCACATTCAGCAACTATGTTTTCACCGTTTAATATTGTTTATGGATTTAATCATTTGTCTCCTTTGGATTTAATTCATTTACCTTTGAGTGAATGTGTAAACTTAGAAGGGGAAAATAAGGCTGAATTTGTGAAGCAAATTCATGAGAAGGCACGGCTAAATATTGAAAGGATGACTGAACAATATGTCAATCAAGGCAACAAGGGATGCAAGAAGATAGTTTTTGAACCAGGAGATTGGGTTTGGTTGCACTTGAGAAAAGAGCGTTTTCCAGAGGAGCGACGTTCAAAACTCCTACCTCAGGGCGATGGACCATTTCAAGTGGTCGAACGCATTAATGACAATGCTTACAAACTTGACTTACCAGGTGAATACGATGTCAGTACAAGCTTTAATGTTGCTGATTTGTCTCCATTTGATGCAGGTGTTGATTTGAGGACAAATCCTTCTCAAGAGGGAGAGAATGATGCAAATCTAGGAGCTGAAAATGGACGTGGGGCTGAGCATACATGTGGGAATGGAGCTGAACTTGTACAAGATCCTTTATCACTCCCTGGTGGTCCAATTACAAGACTTAGAGTCCAAAATTTCAAGAAAGCACTTATTGGGCTGATTCAAGAGAATTGGAATGATTCTGGAAAAGTGAAGCCCAATGTGGGTCCAAATGAAAATCAAGGCTTTATCCATGACATCAAGGCCGTTGAAGAGTCTAATTAGCATACAAAGCAATTGAAAAGGATAATGAACCTACAAAAACGTGTTCATCAAGATAAGGCCATGAAAGGGCACGAATTGGACTATTTTCAAGGCTATTAAATAGGGGGATGAATCTAGCTTGGATTGGTTATACTTAAATACATTGTTCACAGTCAATTAGTGATATTTACTTATTATTAGTAGTCAAAAAAGGTCTAAAAATGTGGGAATTATTTACTTTAATGTTGGTGTTGTTTCAAAGCTAAAATCAATGTTTTTCCTATTCTTGGAGGGTTGTTCCAAGTATAAAACATGGTACCCAAGAAATTTGTAATCATGTTATTTTTTGGTAAATTAAAAAATTGTATAAACCGAATAAGAAACATACAAATATACAAGGGGCATACCCCAGGAAAAAGACACAAACAAAAAGAAACCAGCCAACACACAAGCTGGAGGCACCCAAACACTAACAGAAAATTACAAGAGAGAACAGCCTAAAGAAATAGATGAACCAAGCTTAATTGTCAAAAATAGAGGCATTCAATCCCCAGGCAAGCTGAATGGTTTTGTTATCTTCAGTCACAGAAAACCCTTTAAGACTCAAAAATCTACCTTTAATGGCATTTCTAATGCAAGCCAAGACCACTTTCTTGTCCCTCATTTTGCCCTCAAAGACTCGATTATTTCTCTCTCTCCAGATATGATAGACAAACGAGCTGAACATAAGCTTCAACATAAGGCTCAAGAAGTAACCTTTCCTAGCTTTCACAAGGAGCCAGGAGATAAGTTGATTCCAGTTCCTAGGAGAAGACACCAAGCCACACAAACCAACCAAATTCTGCCAAATAAAGCTAGAATAAGGGCAAGAAGCAAACAGGTGTTCAGAAGATTCTGAAGGATGCAAGCAAAGAACACAGCTACTAACATTGGAAAACCCAGGAGAGGAGGTCCAAGCAGCCAATCTATCCGCAGTTGCAAGCCTATTAAGAACAGCAAGCCAAGTAATAAAGCTATATCTGGGAATATGCTTCTTAAACCAAATAAGAGGAGCCCATCTCACTTTTTCACTTGCTGGAGCCAGTTTCCTATAAGTGTGCCCCACAGAGAAAAGACCAGAGGGAGAAAGAGTCCAAATCCAAGAGTCCAAAGAGGACTCTTTAGGAGGGGGAAGATGGATCTCTCTAATAGTGATAAGCTCATGGGAGCTAGAAATAGGCCAGTTCCAAGCTGCATTCTGGATCACTGAGCTGACCTTGGTAGTCCAATCCCAACCTGTACCAAAATAAATCCTAGGACCAAACCTTTGAGAAAGAGCCCCCAAAGGGTGCCAAGGGTCCAATAGAAGAGAGATCTGCTCCCCATTTCCCACAAGAGCTTTGCAATACCCAGCAAACTTGTCTCTGATTTTCAGAATTTTCCTCCAACTCCAAGAAGGATTAGTGGCAAGCTTAACCAAGAAGATAGAGCTCTTCTTGATCAAGAAAAACTTGCACCAATCCTTCCAAAGGGAAGCTTTATCCAAAGAGACCAGGAACCAGAAATGCTTAGCCACAGCCACTTCATTAGCTAGAGAGAGATCTCTAAGGCCCAAACCTCCTTGGGACTTATCAAGGCACAAGTCACTCCAAGCCACTTTAGCACCAGAATGCTTTACAGCTGAAGCGTTCCACAAGTAATTCCTAATAACCACCTTAATCATATTTAAGATTTTCTTGGGAAGAATAAATAAGCCAGCCCAGTATTGAAAGATAGCATAGAGCACGGATTTAACCAACTGTAATCTTCCAGCATAAGAAAGGTAGTTAGACTCCCAAGACTTCACCCTAGCTGTGATATGGTCTACTAGGGTGATACAATCTGTTTTTCTAAGCTTTGAGGAAATCAAAGGAACCCCCAAGTATCTCATAGGTAGCTCCCCAATGCTGAAATTGCACAAGTCCAGAATTGCTTGAGAAGTGGAAGGATGGACCCCAGACATGAAAATCTGACTTTTTTGTAGATTAGGTTGAAGACCAGACATGGCCTCAAACAAGTTTAAGCTCTCCATAATAAGATGAACAGAAGTAATATCACCCTTACAGAAGATAAAGAGATCATCAGCAAAGCACAAGTTAACAATACCAAGCTCCTTACACCTCCAGTGATAGCCAAAGTCCGCTTGATGAGAAGCATGCTTGAGAATACCAGAAAGAACCTCCATAACCAACACAAACAGATAGGGAGAGATAGGATCACCCTGTCTAAGCCCTTTAGCACCAGAGAAGAAGCCAGTCAACTCCCCATTGACCACAATAGAGAAAGAAGGAGAGGAGATACACTCCATCACACAGTTAGAGAAATGATCAGGAAACCCCAAGCAGTCAAAGATTCTCCCGATACTCTCCCAATTCAAGCTATCATAAGCCTTTTTTATATCAACCTTGAAAGCACATCTGGGACTATTAGAAGGCCTATGGTAACCTCTAACCAGCTCTTGAGATAAGAGGATGTTGTCAGCGATTCTCCTCCCTGGCACAAAAGCAGTCTGGTTGCTACTAATAAGATCAGGGAGCACTCTTTTAAGTCTATCAGCAAGCATTTTAGAAATGCATTTGTAAACAACATTACAACAAGATATAGGCCTAAAGTCACCAACCTTTGAAGGATTGGGGACCTTAGGAATAAGAGTAATGGCAGTAGAGTTAACCTGTTTCAATAAAGATTGGGAGCTAAAAAACTCCAAAACAGCCTTAGTAACATCTTTGCCCACAACATGCCAACATCTTTTGAAGAAACCAGCAGAGAAGCCATCTGGACCAGGGGCTTTACTACTCCCCAAACTAAAGATAGTTGTGTGAACGTCTTCCTCTGTATAAGGGTGGTTGAGGATAGCTAAGTGAGCTTGAGAGAGCTTATTAGGGAGAATCTGAGAGAGAACACTCCAATCCACCTCCTGGTCAATGTGAGAAGTCCCAAGAAGATTCCTATAATAAGAAAGGATTTGATCTTTGATAGCCTGGTCATCAGTAATAAGGTCACCCTCCTCATTAACCAACTGATTAATTCTTGATCTGACTCTATTCTTCTTTAGTTTCTGAAAAAAGAAAGAGGAATTCTGATCACCCAAGGCAAGCCAATCAACTCTGCTTTTTTGCCTCAGAAAATCTTCTTCTGCATTCCTGAGCTTAGTGAAATCAGCTAATCTAATTTTCTCCTCCTCTTGAAGAGAGACAACACTAGGAGAGGCAATAAGGTCAGCTTGCACTTTAGAGAGGGCTTCTCTAGCCATAAGAGCCCTTTTAGAAATATCTGAGCAAAAAGAGGCATTAAATTTCTTAAGAGCAAATTTAACAGATTTAAGCTTCTTATAGAGACAAAACATGGCTGTCCCAAACACCTCAATCTCCCACGCATCCTTAAGAACAGCCCAGAAGCCTTCGAAATCCATCCAAAAATCAAAGAACTTAAAAGAAGGCTTAGGTCTTGCTGAGTTAGCCCTAAGCTGAATAATAATAGGAGAGTGATCAGAGATACCCGGGGTGTGAAAATGGCAAGAAGTAGCAGGAAACAACATAGCCCAATCACCGTTAACCAGGGCTCTATCGAGCTTGCGCATCTTGCTACCCTCACCAACTTGACCATTCCACCAGGTGAATTGACAGCCACTATAAGGGAGGTCGAGAACCTCCAAATGATCAAGACAAGAAGCAAAGTCAATTGAGCTATCATTCCACTTGAAATCACCACCACAATGCTCAATAGGCTTCAAAATAGCATTAAAGTCACCAAGAATTAGCCAAGGCTTCCCCTGACTTAATGTCTTATGAGAGCCAAGTTTTTCCCACAAAGGCTTCCTGGAGATAGCATCATTGGCTGCATACACCACAGAGACAAAGAAATCTGTCTTTTCATGGAGAATGGTTAGCTTACAAAACATAGCTTGATCAAAGGCATCAATTAGAAGAACATCCAAAATCTTGGGATCCCAAGCTAAAACAATTCTACCTTTGCTAGTAGGAGAATGGTTAGCAAAGGTAGCCCAATTGGGAAAAACAGATCTAGAAAGTCCAGCAAAATTATTACACTTGATCTTAGTCTCAACTAAAGCACAAAAAGATAATTTAAAGTCTTTACAAAGTTTTCTAACTTCAGCTTGCTTTAGAAGGCCATTAAGCCCTCTTATATTCCAAGAAGCTAAATTAATCATAAAAAGGGGGGGAGAGAGTCACCATTCTCAGGGGGAGCCTGAGTAACTTGATCAGCCAATAAGAAAAAGCCTTCAGCCGTTCGCTTCTTTTTCAACCTCTTCAAAGCTGATTTAGAGAGCTTGGGAGAAGGACCAGGTTGGATAGTGATATTGACAATTGAGGAAGCTTTGGGGGGAGCCAAACTCAATGTAGAGTCAGAAGAGGCTTGAGGCTCATTTTTATCCTCACAAGGCACAATGAGACCCTTACCCTTCCTTTTGCTAACCACCTGAGTCCATTCATTGACTTGGTCTTCCACATGGATGGTATTAAGAGGAAAGGGAGGAGAGATTTCACCCTTTGGCTCCTCATAAACCATAAGCTCCCTATTATCTTGGGGAGAAGAATCTTTGCTAGCGGTTTCTTCCTCACTAGCTAGATTATTCTTAGGGGCCACTTTAGCATCACAATCATGACCAAAGAGGCAACATTTAGCACATCTCTTAGGTAGACACTCATACTCCACCTCCACCACCACTGGATCCCATCCGTCAAGGCCAAGGTCAATGGTGAAAAACTTAATCAAATCAGAGGAGGCTGAAATTTTCACACAAACTCTAGCATAATCATGTCTATAACCAGAGGCAGTAGCATTGTCAGAGTGAGAAGGGATACCCACAGCACTAGCAATGTGACTTAGAGCTTCTTCAGTCCATAATTCAATTGGAACATTCCACAATTTAACCCAAATTGGAAGGGTTGAAAGTTTCTCCTTTGAGAATTTAACATTTGGCTGCCACTCTTGAAGCACAACAGGCCTACCTAAGAGGTGCCAAGGTCCATCTTCTAAGACTGAGTTTCTATCCTCCAAAGAGCCAAATTTGAAATAGAAAAGGCCTCTGGCAGCCGAGACCTCCTGAATTCCTCTTTTAGCCAAAGTTGCAAAGCAATTTTCTTAACTAAGTGTAATGGAGCTGCCCTTCCAACAAAGTAGCCAACAAGGCAGCCTTCCCACCTAGAAAAATTCTCTTTAGTAATATAATCAGGAAGCTTAACATTACCATTTTCCGTAAAGGAAGAGCTCACATAACCTAAGCTTAGCTTCTTTTTCAGGTTACCTTTAACCTTTTCAGCCCATGTACCAGCCGGTTTCTCATGAGCAACACTCTTATTAGCTAAAAGGTCTTTATAAACTCTATTCTCATGCAGCTTTTCAGAAGAAGAAGTTGGGGAAGGAGGAGAAGAGCTTACCTTCTGTTTTCCATTAGAATCTGGTTTAGGAGAGAGAGAGATTTCTCCAAGCTCAAACCCACGACCATGGCAGCCCTTGACATCTTTGGTAGAAGTCAAATCCACCTTGTCACTCACAATCAATGCTGAGGTTGAGCTAAGGGAGGAGAGAGGATCTGCCACCAGCTTTGGAACTCCACCTACGTTCACATCATTGTCATAGAAAAGAGAAATATCTTCTTTCTCTTTCCCTTCAATCAAAACACCATCTACTTTCTCTTTCCCCTTAGACAAAGAAGCTGCCACCTGTCGCCCTAAGGGGCTGTCCACGTCATGATGGGAGAGAGGAGCCTTATCTAATAAAGAATTACCTTTTTCAGAGTCCTTTCCTTTATTTGAAAGGATAGTCATAGATTGTTGACCAAGTTGAAGCTTGGGAGCAAGAGCCTCACTCTTCCCCAAGCTGACCACATCACACCCATTTGCCAAAAAGGAGCTGTCACCTCTCCCTTTTGATATGTTTGGCAGCTGCTTTTCCTCTTCTCCAAGCAAGATGATTTGAGACAAGCTTGATTTGTCTTCTATCAAAGGACACTCATCATTACCTTTGACAGAGAGGTAATGAGTATCATCTTCAACCTTTGGAGCTCTAGGCAAGCTGGTTGATCTCCGAGCACCACCTCTAGCTCCTCCTCTTATGCTACTTCTCTTTAGACTTGAACGAAGTTGGTCTGAAAGAGTCAGCTCAAGTAAATTGCTCTGATTGTGATCAGAAGAAATAAAATTGTCTCTAAGCTTTGAATGATCAGAAATAATCTCTTTTGCAACTAATAAACTCGAAGCTTCCTTGGACTGAGCTTCTAACTTCCCAGGCTCAACAAAACCACTCTCTGGTCCAAATTTCTTCGTATTAGAACCTTGCTTAAGAGCATTAAAACCAATAACATGGGTTTTAGCTTCCCTAGCTCCCTTAGTAACCATATCATTCAAAACAGCATGGCCATTGAAAGACACTCCAAGCTTAGCTTGCCCACTAGCTGAATCTTTCTTAACACCACCTGAAACTTGCTTACCAACATCTGCAGCATGCTTAATGTACTCATCATTAACCATTGTTAGAGGTCGTGGCCTCCCCTAAGGGAGGGAGAGGCTAAAACAAAAACCAGAATTCTAGAGAGAGGGGAGAGTTTCTCTCACTAAAAAAACCAATTCCAAAATTCTGCTTCTTCTTTTTTTGTAATCAGGTTATGAATGTTGAAAACAAGTTTATGTTATTGTGAGCTGTGTCCTCTTTGTTCTTGAAAGAACTCTTTGAACTTATCAAGTTAGTCTTGTGGCGTTCAAACAATCAAACTTATCACCTTGATTCTTGAGTGATCCTTAGGTTTCTTGGTGTGGCGTTTCTATCCTTCATAGTCTTAGTTCTTATCTTGCTAGATAGTGGGTTAAGGCTCAACAATCTTGTCTTTCACGTTCTTAGGGTTCTTGAACCATCATTGTTATCGGGTTTCCTCGTAAATTGTCAATGGGGTTCATATCACCCCTTGCCAAAATCGACATCTTCCAGTTAAACCACCATGTGTGTTAGGTGGGCTAAGCTGATTTGGTTCAACCACCATGTGCCTAGACATAGGTTTCTATCTTGGGTGGCTATTAAAGGCAAATTGGTGGCCAAAGATAGAATGGAGCATTGGTCTTTGCCTACCTCCTATTAGCCCTTCATGTGTCTGTTGTGTGGAAGGATGTGAATCGGTAGAGCATCTTTTCATAGGATGCAATTTCACAAGATCAATTTGGTATTCTCTCCTGGCCAAATGTGGTTTGAACAGCCCTCACTCCAACTGGTGTCAATGGATCTCTTGGCTTCTAGTTAAAGCTAAAGGTAAATCGCTTGTTAGCTCCCTTCTGAAGCTTCTTTTCACAGTCTTTATCTACCACGTTTGGAGAGAGAGGAACCCTGGATCTGTAAGGGAGGAATCTGGGACAGTCATGTTTTGATCAAAGTTATCTCGGGCTCCATTAGAGATAGTCTTTGGTTGATTAGAGGTGTTCTTGCTTCAGAATTGAATCTGTATCTCCAAGCTACTTGGGAGCTTAACTCATTAATTTTCTATCCACCTTAGAGGCTGGAATTTGTTTCTTTGTAATTGGTTTTGTTTATTTTGTTTTAACTTAGTTTTGGTCCTAGTTTATTAGGCTTGTTTTTTCTTTGCCAATGTGGCGTTGTATTACCTGGGGTATGCCCCTTGTACATTTGTATGAATTTTTTCGGATTAATTCATTTATTTGCTTACCGAAAAAAATGGCTGGTGACCCTATTCCAAGTTAGTATGAAGCTTAAAGCTGTGAAAATGGCCTTAAATGAGTTTAAAAAACAGTTTTGCAATGATTTACCTTCTAGGACCAAGCTAGCTTGGGCTAAGCTTGACCAAATCCAGAATGAGTTAGCTTCGAACCCAACCAATGCCGCTCTAATCGACCAAGAAAAGCTTGCAAACAGTGAATATATTGAGCTCAAACATGCTGAAGAAAACTTCTACAAACAGAAATCAAGACTTCAATGGCTAACTCTTGGCGACCAAAACTCTTCTATCTTCTTCCAAAACATGAAAAAGAGAAGAATCAGGTCAAGAATTACACACTTGCTATGCCAAGGTTCAACCGTTTCTGATCCTAAAGAGGTGAAGAACCACATCTTTAAATACTATGTTGATCTTTTGGGAACCCCTAATCATCCCTTAGATATCAATTGGAACATTTTGGAAATGACTCTCGTAATAAAACTGAATGATTCACAAGCACTCTTTTGACATCACATGTTACTGTTGAGGAAACTTAGATCTTTTAGGCATGGAATTTTGACACCCAAAACATGTTTGGGATAGGAATTTGAAGTATGGTGGTGATTTTAGGTGTTTCCAATGCCATACAGATTCAAAAGGACCAAATGGGACGTATTTAGGCCCAAACTAGATGAATTTGGCTAAACTTGGATCTTTTGGGTATGTGGCATATACTCGAATTTCCTTTTGACACCCAAACCATGTTTGGGATATGAATTTTGAGTGTCATGGTCATTTTAGGTGCTTATAACGCCATACAGAGTCAAAAGAACCAAATGGGACGTGTTTAGGCCCAAACTAGATGATTTTTTGTGAGAGTTTTCTCTTTGATTCTTCTTAAAACTTTTCAAACTTATCAAGAATATTCTTGTGGCGTCTAAAACCTAGACTTATCACTCACTTTTCCATCTTGTTTTTTAGTGTGGCTTCTAAACCATACCTTTGGTTCTTTTCGAAGCATCAATTTGGGCCTTAGGTCTTATACCTAAGGTTCTCTTTGTGTCATAGAAAACGGGTTAGGGTTTCTTCTTCTTTAAAATTGATCCTTGGGTTCTTTAACCATTATTGTTATCAGGTTTCATCACAAAGCGACGGTGAGGTTCATATCATTTAGTATCAGAGCTTTTGGTTCTCTAGAGTTAGATTCAATTCTGATTTTTGTTTTTTTCGAGTCATAACATTTTCGAGTACATGGGGCACCCAAAAGTTCCAAGTTTAGCCAAGTTCATCTAGTTTGAGCCTAAACACGTCCTATTTGGTCCTTTTGACTCTATATGGTGTTAGAAACACCTAAAATGACCATGCACACAATATTCTTATCCCAAAACGTGTTTTGGTTGTCAAAAGTCAGTTCGAGTACATGCCATGCCCAAAAGAACCAAGTTTAGCCGAGTTCATCAAGTTTGGGCCGAAACACTCCCCATTTGGTCTTTTTGACTCCATATGGCGTTATAAGCACCTAAAATGATCACGACACTCCAAATTCTTATTTGAAATGTGCTTCGGGTGTCAAAAGTCAGTTCAAGCATATGCCATGCCCAAAAGATCCAAATTTAGCCAAGTCCATCTAGTTTGAACCTAAACATATCCCATTTGGTTCTTTTCACTCCGTAAGGCGTTAGAAGCAACTAAAATGACCACCACTCTCCATATTCCTATCCCAAACGTGTTTTGGGTGTCAAAAGTCAGTTCAAGTATATGTCATGCCAAAAAAATCTAAGTTTAGCCAAGTTCATCTAGTTCGGACCTAAACACGTCCTATTCAGACCTTTTCTGTATTGCTTTAGAAGCACCTAAAACGACCATCGTGCTCTAAATTCTTATCCAAAATATGTTTTGGGTGTCACAGTCACTTCGAGTACATGCCGTGCCCAAAAGATCCATGTTTTGGGTGTAAAAAGTTTGTGCGAGTACACGCCATGCCCAAATGATCGAATATAATATTTTTTTGTGGATTTTCTGTCATAAATGAAAGTGATTATTAGTGTTAATCACATTTTATATAAATCTCATGTATATATTATTTGTCTTACCAATTTCTGGTATTATTAGTCACAATTTCATTTTGTTTAGTAAGACAATCTAAATATTTTTTTAAAAAATTTGTTAAAGAACATTTCAATTATATTTTTTAGAATATAAGATTACTTATAAATAATACATGGCTATTTTTTGTCATTTATTTAGTATATAATAAGTACTTTTAATAGTAATTATCTTATAGAAAAGTGGAATGAGAATATAAAGTTATGGTTAAACTAACATAGTTATTAACTTAATTGTTTTAAAAATGGCTAAAAACTATAATTTTTTATCCATATTTATTCCTTTAACAATAAATTTTCGATAGATTGTACTAAGTAGCCGTTTTCACACGCTCATTAGAGTTTTATCAACTTTTTAAAAATTTTAGATTTCTATCAATTTTATCTATTTAAAAGCTATAACATTTTTATTAGACGCAGTTAGTCCTATAATGAAACAATTGTTTTTTTTTCCAATTTTAGATTATTTTTTCTTTATAAAATGAAAGTCATTTATATATTATATTGATAAAAAAGTTGTTGAATACATTGGGAAACCATGCTTAAATAGAAAAACTAGAAGCCTATAGAGTCCTAAAGTGTTTAAATAACCTAAACTAAATTTAAAAGGTAAAGAAATATTAATTGCAATATATATGGAACTTGTAATCCACCCAAAAGACTCCTATTGGCTGTCCAATTCTAGGTTAGGATTGCCAAAGTGTCATGCTCTAATAGACTATTATTGGCTATCCACTTCTAGGTTAGGATTTCCAAGTTGTCTTGATTCCTTATCATCATTTAAAATGTCATGTCACGCTCCATGTGGACTGCCATATTGAACGCCACATCATGCTCCATGTGCAATGCTATGTAGGATGCCACATCATCTCCCTGTAGGCTGCTATGTTGGATGCCACGTCATGCTCCATGTAGGCTGCCATGTTGGTCGCCATGTCATGGTCCATGTAGGATGTCATGTTGGATGCCACATCATGCTCCATGTGGGCTGCCATGTTGGATGCCCCGACATGCTCCATGTAGGCTGCCATGTTGGATGACACATCATGCTCCATGTAGGCTTTTATACTCCATACCATGCTCCATGACATACTCCCATTGAGTGCTTCATCCATCCTCTTTCTCTAGCTCTTGTGATTTGGCCTCTTGGTACTTAAAATATATCCATCCTTGGAGGTTGTGCAACCGGATCCTCATCAAATCTTCCTTTCAAAGATTCTAGAGTTTATCTCTCTCCAAATGTAATACACAAATGAGGAGAAGATGATCCTAAGTAAGTAAGCTCTCAAGAACTTCCCTTTACTCCAAACCAGGAGCCATGAGATCCATTGTGTCCAATGAGAAGCACTACAAGAGAGGTTACACTTACTCATTAAGGAATCCCAAATTGTTTTGGCATAGTCGCACTCAATGAAGAGGTGGGAGTGGGATTGAGCATGTCCTACACAAAACACATGGTCAAGCGTGCTCCCAGCTTGTGATTGGTTCCATGTAGCAATTGTGTCTCTGGTGGCAAGCTTTTGAAGAATATTATGCCAATAAATCTCACCTTGGGATGCAATACTTGAACCAAATCAATTTTTCCCTTCTAACTTTATCCTTTGGTGGGGCCAAAGCCTTATAGGTGTGTGCTGAGGAGAAGCATCCATTTGGGCTAGGTGTCCAAACCCAAATATCTGATTTGTGTACTTGAGGTGGAGAAAGCTGGACATTTCTCAATTCCATTAGCTCTATTAAATTAGTAGTGGGCCAGTGCCATTGTCCATCAATAATAATGCCACTTACATTTGAGTTATGCTGCCATACACTGCCAGATAGTAGTCCGGTACCTAATCTGGGAAATAAACGGCCTAGTTGGTGCCAAGGGTTGGTCAGGAGGTTAAGATCTCTGCCATTACCCACAATAGCTCCACAAAAGGCAAGGATTTGAACCTGAGTTTTAAAATCTTTCTCCAAACCCAAGACGGGTTAGAAGGCACTGGGGCTATGAACATGGAGATCTTTTTGATGAGGTAGACTTGGCACAAAAACGTGTTCATCAAGATAAGGCCATGAAAGGGCATGATTTGGGACACACAATACACATTTTGGATTAGCTGGTTTTTTAGTGAGAGAAACTCTCCCCTCTCTCTAGAATTCTGGTTTTTGTTTTTGCCTCTCCCTCCATTAGGGGAGGCCACGACCTCTAAAAATGGTTAATGATGAGTAGATTAAGCACGCTGCAGATGTTGGTAAGCAAGTTTCAGGTGGTGTTAAGATAGATTCAGCTAGTGGGCAAGCTAAGCTTGGAGTGTCTTTCAATGGCCATGCTGTTATGAATGATATGGTTACTAAGGGAGCTAGGGAAGCTAATGCCCATGTTATTGGTTTTAATGCTCTTAAGCAAGGTTCTAATACGAAGAAATTTGGACCAGAGAGTTGTTTTGTTGAGCCTTGGAAGTTAGAAGCTCAGTCCAAGGAAGCTTCGAGTTTATTAGTTGCAAAAGAGATTATTTCTGATCATTCAAAGCTTAGAGATAATTTTAGTTCTTCTGATCACAATCGGAGCAAATTACTTGAGCCGACTCTTTCAGACCAACTTCGTTCAAGTCTAAAGAGATTAGCATAAGAGGAGGAGCTAGAGGTGGTGCTCGGAGATCAACCAGATTGCCTAGAGCTCTAAAGGTTGAAGATGATACTCATTACCTCTCTGTCAAAGGTAATGATGAGTGTCCTTTAATAGAAGACAAATCAAGCTTGTCTCAAATTGTTTTGCTTGGAGAAAAGGAAAAGCAGCTGCTAAGCATATCAAAAGGGAGAGGTGACAGCTCCTTTTTGGCAAGTGGGTGTGATGTGGTCAGCTTGGGGAAGAGTGAGGCTCCAGCTCCCAAGCTTCAACTTGGTCAACAATCTACGACTATCCTTTCTAATAAAGGAAAGGACACTCAAAAAGGTAATTCTTTGTTAGATAAGGCTCCTCTCTCCCATCATGCCGTGGACAGCCCCTTAGGGTGAAAGGTGGAAGCTTCTTTGTCTAAGGGGAAAGAGAAATAGATGGTGTTTTGATTGAAGGGAAAGAGAAAGAAGATATTTCTCTTTCCCATGACAATGATGTGAACGTAGGTGGAGTACCAAAGCTGGTGGCAAATTCTCTCTCCTCCCTTAGCTCAACCTCAGCATTGATTGTGAGTGACAAGGTGGATTTGACTTCTACCAAAGAGGTCAAGGGCTGCCATGGTCGTGGGTTTGAGCTTGGAGAAACCTCTGTCTCTCCTAAACCAGATTCTAATGGAAAATAGAAGGTGAGCTCTTCTCCTCCTTCCCCAACTTCTTCTTCTAAAAAGCTGCCTGAGAATAGAGTTTATCAAGACCTTTCAGCTAATAAGAGTGTTGCTCATGAGAAACCGGCTGGTACATGGCCTGAAAAGGTTAAAGGTAACCTGAAAAAGAAGCTAAGCTTAGGTTATGTGAGCTCTTCCTTTACGGAAAATGGTAATGTCACAGTTAAGCTTCCTGATTATATTACTAAATAGAATTTTTCTAGGTGGGAAGGCTGCCTTGTTGGCTGCCTTGTTGGCTCCATTACACTTAGTTCAGAAAATTGGTTTGCAACTTTGGGCTAAAAGAGGAATTTAGGAGGTCTCGGCTCCCAAAGGCCTTTTCTATTTCAAATTTGGCTCTGTGGAGGATAGAAACTCAGTCTTAGAAGATGGACCTTGGCACCTCTTAGCCTATTGTGCTTCAAGAGTGGCAGCCAAATGTTAAATTTTCAAAGGAGAAACTTTCAACCCTTCCAATTTGGGTTAAATTGTGGAATGTTCCAATTGAGTTACGGACTGAAGAAGCTCTAAGTCACATTGCTAGTCCTGTGGGTATCCCTTCTCACTCTGACAATGCTACTGGCTCTGGTTATAGACATTATTATGCTAGAGTTTGTGTGAAAATTTCAGCCTCATCTGATTTGATTAAGTTTTTCACCATTGACCTTGGCCTTGATGGATGGTATCCAGTGGTGGTGGAGGTGGAGTATGAGTGTCTACCTAAGAGATGTGCTAAATGTTGCCTCTTTGGTCATGATTGTGATGCCAAAGTGGCCCCTAAGAATAATCTAGCTAGTGAGGAAGAAACCGCTAGCAAAGATTCTTCTCCCCAAGATAATAGGGAGCTTATGGTTTATAAGGAGCCAAAGGGTGAAATCTCTCCTCCCTTTCCTCTTAATACCATCCATGTGGAAGACCAAGACAATGAATGGACTCAGGTGGTTAGCAAAAGGAAGGGTAAGGGTCTCATTGAGCCTTGTGAGGATAAAAATGAGCCTCAAGCCTCTTCTGACTCTACATTGAGTTTGGCTCCCCCCAAAGCTTCCCCAATTGTCAATATCACTATCCAACCTGGTCCTTCTCCCAAGCTCTCTAAATCAGCTTTGGAGAGGTTGAAAAAGAAGCGCAAGGTTGAAGGCTCTTTCTTATTGGCTGATCAAGTTACTCAGGCTCCCCCTGAGAATGGTGACTTTCTCTGCCCCTTTTTAAGATTAGTTTAGCTTCTTGGAATATAAGAGGGCTTAATGGCCTTCTAAAGCAAGCTGAAGTTAGGAAACTTTGTAAAGACTTTAAATTATCTTTTTGTGCTTTAGTTGAGACTAAGATCAAATGTAATAATTTTGCTGGGCTTTCTAGATCTGTTTTTCGCAATTAGGCCACCTTTGCTAACCATTCTCCTACTAGCAAAGGTAGAATTGTTTTATCTTGGGATCCCAAGATTTTGGATGTTCTTCTAATTGATGCCTTTGATCAAGCTATGTTTTGTAAGCTAACCATTCTTCATGAAAGGGCAGATTTCTTTGTCTTTGTGGTATATGCAGCGAATGATGCTATCTCCAGGAAGCCTTTGTGGGAAAAGCTTGGCTCCCATAATACTTTAAGTCAGGGGAAGCCTTGGCTAATTCTTGGTGACATTAATGCTATTTTGAAGCCTATTGAGCATTGTGGTGGTGATTTCAAGTGGAATGATAGCTCAATATTGATTTTGGTTCTTGTCTTAATCATTTGGAGGTTCTCGACCTCCCTTATAGTGGCTGTCAATTCACCTGGTGGAATGGTCAAGTTGGTGAGGGTAGCAAGATGCGCAAGCTCGATAGAGCCCTGGTTAACGGTGATTGGGCTACGTTGTTTCCTGCTACTTCTTGCCATTTTCACACCCCGTGTATCTCTGATCACTCTCCTATTATTATTCAGCTTAGGGCTAACTCAGCTAGACCTAAGCCTTCTTTTAAGTTCTTTGATTTTTGGATGGATTTCGAAGGCTTCTGAGCTGCTCTTAAAGATGCGTGGGAGATTGAGGTGTTTGGGACAGCCATGTTTTGTCTCTATAAGAAGCTTAAATCTGTTAAATTTGCTCTTAAGAAATTCAATGCCTCTTTTTGCTCGGATATTTCTAAAAGGGCTCTCATGGCTAGAGAAGCCCTCTCTAAAGTGCAAGCTGACCTTATTGCCTCTCCTAGTGTTGTCTCTCTTCAAGAGGAGGAGAAAATTAGATTAGCTTATTTCACTAAGCTCAGGAATGTAGAAGAAGATTTTCTGAGGCAAAAAAGCAGAGTTGATTGGCTTGCCTTGGGTGGTCAGAATTCCTCTTTCTTTTTTCAGAAACTAAAGAAGAATAGAGTCAGATCCAGAATTAATCAGTTGGTTAATGAGGAGGGTGACCTTACTACTGATGACCAGGCTATCAAAGATCAAATTCTTTCTTATTATGGGAATCTTCTTGGGACTTCTCACATTGATCAGAAGGTGGATTGGACTTCTCACGTTCACACAACTATGTTTAGTTTGGGGAGTA
The DNA here is from genome assembly GCA_003255025.1 of Datisca glomerata. Taxonomy (NCBI): domain Eukaryota; kingdom Viridiplantae; phylum Streptophyta; class Magnoliopsida; order Cucurbitales; family Datiscaceae; genus Datisca; species Datisca glomerata. The sequence continues at coordinate 291 of QANY01005209.1, read as the reverse complement.
GTAAAGCCCCTGGTCCAGATGGCTTCTCTGTTGGTTTCTTCAAAAGATGTTGGCATATTGTGGGCAAAGATGTTACTAAGGCTGTTTTGGAGTTTTTTAGCTCCCAATCATTATTGAAGCTGGTTAACTCAACTGCCATTGCTCTTATCCCTAAGGTCCCCAATCATTCTAAGGTTGGTGACTTTAGGCCTATATCTTGTTGTAATGTTGTTTATAAATGCATTTCTAAAATGCTTGCTGATAGACTTAAAAGACTGCTCCCTGATCTTATTAGTAGCAACCAGACTGCTT
>QANY01005207.1:0-155986 GCA_003255025.1 Datisca glomerata | reverse complement strand
CATGGATAGAATCATATACCTCTTGTAGTCTATATCAAGCGAGCGCGAACCAACGATCTTGCGTTCCCATAAACAGTGGACTTCGAGATCCACCCTAAGATCTTCTAAGCAAATCCTCAAATGCACTAAGACTTGAGTGGACATGTAGAATAATTCAAAGATACATTTTTCATCTCTAGATATACTCAACACGTGAGATCTAGAGATTTACTTTGAAGAATTAATTTAGTGAGTAGGTGCTTCCTCTTAGTTAGGTTGGGGGAAGAGGGAATTTCCATCACGAACGATTCAATCCAGCCACAAGTTCCCCTACGGCTACCTTGTGGAGAAAGAAGACAGAATGAACTGGAAATTATCAAGGGTTCCTCTCTATATGAAAGCGTGCAAACATGCCTTCATTCCATAGAAAGAGGGCATATAAGACCACTTAGGTGCTCAAGTCAAGAGAGTAGAAACCATAGGAGAAAGAAAATAAGGCTCAAGTACTCTAACAGATTGAAAGAAAAAAAAAAGACTCTGCTTCCATGATTTTTTCTCGTTTTGAAAGACTTGTGCTCAAGTCAAAAGAGTAGGAACCATAGGATAAAGAAAATAAGGCACAAGTATTCTAATAGATTGAAAGAAAACAAGGAGTGACAGAATCAGATTGATGTGTATTAAATCTTTATGATAAATGGTACGTTAATAAAGATATTAATTCACATCGGTACTATCATATATAATTTTACTATAAAAAGTAACTTCACTAAAATGTTTATCCACATCAATGATCCGGATCTAGATCACATGCATTCATAATACTTAGTGAACTGTACTAGCAACCATTCATTAAAGATTCCATACTTTAATATGTTGCTGACAATTTTATTCATTATCTATGATCTTCCTCTCGTGCTAATCCAAGATCATAGTCTCATTAATAAATATGAAATTTTTAGATATTTATATAAATTATTCAACAATAATTTAAGAGAACAATTATAAGAAAAATGTAGTTCCATTAAATTTTATATTAAAATGTCAATACCTATGCTTTGAGGGTTTAACCCACAACAGTTGTATTGGTCTCAATCCATTTCTCTGTTGTTACATATGTCTCTATTTATAGGTTTTTTGCACAATCTGATAATATATCTTTTCATAATGAAATTATTACTAAATATGTGGAGAATATCCCCATATCTATGGAATTATCACTAGATATTAGGATGATATTCCAGTATTTGGGGAGATACAACTTCATTAATGGGCTAGCCACATATCCCCTAAAATCATGTATATTAGCCTTAATTATCATATTAAATCTGTCCATTGGATCATGTCTACGGACTTGATTAGCTTCTTTTTAGATTGTCACGTTGGTAAATCATGTACTTTCGTCTGATTGACCTCCTCTTCATAAACGCTTAGTTGATCCTACACTTCTCGTTCTATCTTCTATTCGTTGGAGTCTTTTGGTCTAGATTTTTCCATGTGTCATGTGAGATTTTGACTGTTCATTGGACCCCATTACACTCAACATAATTTTATTCATTGAAGTGTAATGATCATTATTACATTTGCCCGTTTCTGTTCTCACGTGCTTCTTAAAAGTATGCGACATAGTTTTTCCATACAACTTTTTATCGTTCACTGTCAATAGTGGTTTCTCATTTTCTTTTTGCCGTTACATTCTTTTGTTCCCGTTTATAAATGCATCATGGTTTTTTAGCAAGTTTTTGGTCAGTTTGCTGTCGATGATGATTACTTCTCCTTCATTTGTTGTTATGTCTTTCCGTTCTTTTTACTATGGGCTCATTGGTAGAGTTTTTCTCATTTTCTTCACTATGGGCTCATTGGTAGAGTTTTTCCCATGTAATAAAATGAGTAAGGAATGAGTATACTATTTCATCGTATAGGTTTGAGTTTGATGCCTCGCATTCATCGGTAGAGTTTCACATGTTTCATTTGCTACGGGATCATTGTTAGAGTTTCTCCCGTTTCCTTTGTTACAAGCTCATTGAGAGAGTTTCTCCCGTTTCCTTGTTTTTCTTTTTCCTTCTCTCATTTTATATTTTTCCTCTATTTTGATCAATGAGAATCACTTTGTTTGTGTAAAATTTATTCTATTGAACTCTCTTTTTGTTGTACTTCATTCAAAGAAATGACCAAATTTGGGGATTAAAATCAGGTATCGTGCTGACTTCAAGCTTTCAACGAAACCCATTCTCGGACACTTAGGAAACCTTTGCTTTTTAGTTCTCTTGAGAATAATTATTTCTGTAGTAGAATTAGTTTCAAACATTTCAAGTTTTAATATCTTTTGTCCTAGAATCCATTCTCGTGCCCTCGATCTTTGTTGGAGAATATATACATTTGTGAACTTTGTTCCGAGGTAAAAACTTTAATTTCCTTTAGAGAGAAGGATTTATAGTCTGCCCGCTCCTAATGATTTATGTTCAAATAAAGAACCATGACCTTGTTTTCACTTTAAGAGGGACTTACGAACTGCCCATTTTCTTTTGAGATGAAGACTTAAGTCCAATTGAAGAATCATGACCCCGTTTTCTTTTAGAATACATGTGCCCCCATCTTCTTCTAAGAACGGGGCTGATGAGTTGTCCACTTTTCTCGTTATTCACTTTCAAAGACTTTGACTTTTGGTTTCTTCTTTGGAACGGATGTGTTTTTCCTTACTTCTGTTTCATTTGAGCTTGCTTACTTTGCCATCTTTAACTGTTGGATTTGTTTCCTCGTACTTTATCACTTTGTTTCCTTCATTTTTTTCTTTCTCGTACTCTTTTATTTATTTTTCACATTTTACCGAGGATGTTTTTCCCGCTCTCAAGGGCTTTGGCTACTAGGTTACCGACCTTTTGATTTCTTTCTTTTAAAAGAGAATGCGTCCCCACTCTCAAGGCTTTAGGTGTTAAGACCGTCAACCTTGAATTTTCACAGTTTAGAGAGAGGGTTTTTCCGCTCTCGAGGACTTAGACTACTACGCCGTTGTCATTTTTTACTACTCCTTTTTCCCATATTTTAGAGAGAAGATTTTTCCCGCTCTCAAGGGTTTTGGCTACTAGGCCGCCGACCTTTAATTTTCACATNACTACTACGCCGTTGTCATTTTTTACTACTCCTTTTTCCCATATTTTAGAGAGAAGATTTTTCCCGCTCTCAAGGGTTTTGGCTACTAGGCCGCCGACCTTTAATTTTCACATTTTAGGGAAAAGATTTTCCCACTCCCAAAGGCTTAGGCCATGAGACCACCGACCTTGCTTGTTGCGCCAGAGAAGATAGAGGCAGAGAATTAACACCAAATATTTGTCTAGTAAGTTCGGGTCAACTTTGCTTTTAAGTAGTCTTCAAGCATCATGCCATGACTTTCTGTTGGAAGCTCATAATTTTACTCTGTAGAATTCTTTAGGAGGTTGACTTCTGTATCTTGGTTAAAATATATGAATAACCATGTAATTGGCTTCCAATTGACGCAGTGTGGTTTCTAAATTTACCATTCTAGATAATCTCCATTCTAGAATAACTTTCACAAAATTACCATAACTTTTGATCAGGAACTCCAAATCGAGTTCTGAAAAGTTCTATAAGACATCCATATATTTTTAATAATTTATAAATTGTCATGTAATATTGTCTAAATAAATACAGTTTAAAGATTCAATATAAAAATTATCTTAACGTTTGATCGAGAGCTCCAAATTGAATTTTGTAAAATTCTCCAATAAGTAGACTTCTATATATTTCCAATGATATAAGATTTACCATGTAATTTTCTCTCAAACAGTATAGTTTAATTAACGAATTTTGATTGTTCCGTATAATATACTTCCTGAACAACCTTCATAAAAATTGTCAATATGAAAGATCTGGATAGCCTTACTTTTCTGAACAATATGTAAAAATTACATTAACTTTTAATCGAGAGCTCCAAATTGAATTCTATAAATTCTCCAATAAGTAGACTTCTATATCTTTTCGATGCTATAGGATTCTCCATGTAATTTGCTCCAAGTTGGTGTAGTTTTAATTAACAAATTTTGACCATCCTGCATAATATACTTTCCTGAACAGTCTTAATGAAAATTGTAATTACTTTTGCTCGAGAACTCCAAGTTCTGCAAAACTTATCAAGAATTAGACATTCATATATTTCTAATGAAATATTATTTTCTATGTAATACTATTTAAATTGATACATTCTAAAAATTAAATTTGAAAAACATTCATATGTTTACTTTCCTGAACAACACCAACAAAAACTACCATAACTTTTGATCAGGAGCTTCAAATTGATTTCCGTAAAATTCTCCATTAAAAGGATTTCCTTATATTTCCATTGACATAATATTCATGATGTATTTGGCTCCCAGTTAATACAGTTTAATTTCCGGATTTACGGTTCTGCATAATCTATTTCTCTGAACGACCTTTATGAAAATTACCATAACTTTTTCTCGGGAGCTCTGAATTAGGTTCTGCAAAAGTATTCTTGAATTATACATCTATATATTTCTAACAATATATATAGTACTACGTAATTAGATTTAATACAGTTAAAAAATTAAATTTGAAAGACATGAATAAATTTACTTTCTTGTACGAAAAACACCATAACTTTTTATCCGGGCTCCAAATTGAATTCCTTAAAATTCTCCATAAAGCAGACTTTCATATCTTTGTAATTATGTGATTCTCCATATAACTTTGCTTCCAAATTTTTTCGTTTCAGTTCCACTCTGTTCCGTCATCAAGACAATTCTATTCCCGTCATCAAGACAATTCTGTTTCCATCGTCACGATGTCTCCATTCCCATTGCCATGACGTATCCTTTCCCGTAGTCATGACCTTTCTGTTCTCATCGTCAAGACAATTCCGTTCCCGTCATCAAGGAAATTTATTTCCCGTCGTCAAGACAATTCTATTTCTGTCGTCAAGCCAATTTCATTCCTGTCATCCAGACAATTCCATTCTCGTTGTCACGATGCTTCCATTCCCGTATTCATGATGTTTTTGTTCCTGTAGTCACGATCTTTCAGTTCCTGTCGTCAAGACAAATCCATTCCCGTCGTCAAGGCAATTCCATTCTCATTGTCAAGACAATTCCATTTTCGTCATCAATACAATTCCATTTCCTTCATCATGACAATTTCATTCCCATTATCATGACATTTCTGTTCTAGTAGTCATGATGTTTGGGTTCCCGTAGTCACGACCTCTCCGTTTCCGTCATCAAGAAAATTTGTTCTCGTCGTCACGGCAATTCCATTCCTATCGTCAAGACAATTCCATTTCCGTATGCCTCTATTTATAGGCTTTTCACAGAATCTGATAACATATTTTTTAATAACGGAATTATCACTAAATATATGGAGAATATCCTCGTATATATATTATCTCTAGATATTGGGGGGATATTCCCGTATTTGGGGAGATACATGTCCATTCATGGGATATCTGAATATCCCCTAAAATCATGTATATTAGCCTTAATTATCAGATTAAATATGTCTGTTGGATCGTGTCTACGGTCTTGATTAGCTTCTCTTTAGATGGTTACGTTGGCAAGCCATTTACTTTCGTCTGATTGGCCTCCTCTTCATAAACGCCTAGTTGATCATACGCTTCTTGTTCTATCTTCTATTCGATGGAGTCTTTGGTTTAAATCTTGCCATGTGTCATGTAAGATTTTGAATGTACAGTCTAATTTAGTTTGTATATTTCTAAATATTCACCAAAACTCTTCAACCAATGTGGTCTCATCTTGATTGTACTGGATTAAATAGATTGTAAACTTCACGCTGATCAGTCGTGGTATCAGTTAATCTACTTCAATCCTTTTATAACTAATATTACATTAAAATAAAATGAATTTATTATCTTAAGTAGCAAATAACACTAAACTTTTATTTGTTAATTTATAAATACATAATTCTTAAGGTCAAATGTAAATATATAAACCAAAATAAGGATAATTCCAAATTTATTGAAAAATACACACACACACACACACACAGAGATATATATATATATATATATATTCTTGAGGAGTAGGTCTGGGGTAATAATAATACCTACTGGGTCTAGTTAATGCCATACGAGTAGTAGGCCGTTTAGAGTAGCCAGAAGAGAGTTTATTGATAGAATCATCAAAATTCTTCTGAATGTCTGAGATTTTAGATAAAGAATATTCTTCAGATTCTTCTGGATTTGATGAATCATTTTGATTCATCGTATTCAGTTGTCTTGAGGAAGTTTCAGGTGTGGAGTTCTTGTCAGATGTGGAGATCTTCGGATTTTTGATTTTTTCCATAATGGTCTCCATAAAATTTTGCTCATTCTTACTAGATTTTAATTTGAAATTTTAAACATCTAGAGGAGGTTTGAGAGTTGTGGTCGTTCAACTGGGTGCATGGAAATCCGACATACATTCCATGACACAAACTGAAATACCAACCCTTATCCAAAATTTCATCTTCATTAATCAATGGGTTTCTCATCCCCATACTACTAGAACATTGGAGATCCATCAAAAACCGTAAAATACAGTTATTGGGATTAGATAGAATCATTTACCAATGTACATGTGTTTTTGGTTTATATATTTGTCTTAACTAATGGCTTCATTTTGATGCATTGAACCTGTTTTCCAAGTTTATGCAATTTCGTTTCTTTTTATCTCCTCTAAAACACGTTTCATAATCCTCAAGCATTGTGGCATTCTAGATGTGTACTCCTTTCTCTGATCTGGGTTAAGTTCTGTAGAAAGTCTTGTTTTACATATATTCTTACACCTTTTGACTTGGCTAAGGATAGTGGTGTAGATATGAACTGCATCCATGAAGGTCTTATCTCTTTAAAATACTTTCATAAACCCACCCAATCTTTGACAAATGCCAATGGGTAATCTATGAGAATTTCAGTATCAAATCCCAAAAGTGCGTATCTGCAAATAGGGTGTTTGCATACCTGCCTCGTTTGTGCTCATTAAGAATATGACACAAAGTATTATCTTAGGCAATCCTTTTCTTAATTCGATTATGTCTATCACGAAAATTGATACCTCTATTATCCACACCTTATTTGATACTGTTGATATTACTTTTGAATTCATAACAAAACCTTACACTAAAGAAGTTGATATCATTAGACATTTGATTGATTGATGGTTGTGTGTTGGTTAGCCATAAGTTGGCATCAAAGTCATGAATAGTTTTTTATAGTAGTTGTTATATTCTCTTTAAATTATGCATACATGGTCTCCACACACACACATGTCTGAATTAATTGCATATCAAGATGTGAAAGAAGCCTTCGATAAATGGACTATTCCTAAAGTCAAACCCGAAACAATTTATAAAAATGGAACATTTGATTTCGCTAGCCGAACTATTATTAAAACTTTTGAATATGCTATTCCTCTACAGAATAATGGTAGTCGGTCATAAGATGCGCGCATGATTTGGGACAAAAGACGACGATGCATAGTAGTACCCATAGCTTCTTTTGAAAAAAAGAAGATAAAAATTATAGATTAGTGTTTAATTAACTAAGAATAAAAAGAGATGAAAAAAAACTAAGAATAAAAAGTGATTTAAATACAGAAAAATAGAGAATCTTACAGAAGCAAACTGAGTGAGAAACTACTACAAAAGCTAGGAGGATGATGAGGAATGGAAATTTGAGCAAATAAGAAATGTAATAGTTTTTGTATATGAGGGTTGACGACCTCAACGTTGACTCCCTGTGAATCGTAACCCTACGACGCACGTCAGAGTGTCGCCACTGGATGCACCATGAAGTATTACCGCTGAGATGCACTCCTTGGGATGGTGCCACTGAGGTGCACCCCATGGGGTGCCGCTATAGAGGTACTCAAGTGGGTCATCCCCATGGTAGCACCATGGGGTGTCACACCTATGGTAGAACCATTGATGTCAGAGGTGCCTTTATAATGCAACTCGAAGACAACGATGACATACTTCAAACAAGGCGTATCACACTACTATCACCACGAGTCATCACACACAAACCACTAAGTCATATGACAAAGATTTAGGTGGGCGTATGGTTGTCTAGGAACGTTCGGGAGGGTGTGGACTGGTAGGATTAGGAGTCAGGCTATGTTGTATAGGACGGGGGACATATCTCCTTGGTAGAACCACTCAAGACATTGAGGGTGTGCAACCCTCCCACCTTGGGGAGGGGTTGGTTTGAGAGAACCCTTAAGAGGAGGCGTTGGGTGAACATCGCAGTTATGCCCCACCGGCTAGGCATGTTCTCCCTAGATCATGGTCACTACACCAAGAATCCACATGACGCCACTCTAGACATTGATTGTGTGCCCTCCCACCTTGGGGAGGGGTTGGTTTGAGAGAACCCTTGAGAGGAGGCGTTGGGTGAACACCGCCGTTGTGCCCCACCGGCTAGGCATGTTCTCCCTAGATCATGCTCACTACACAAGGACCCACATGACGCCTCCTGATTGGCTCATGTGTAATCATCCTCTTACTCACCTAAGCATGTTCAATCAGTTTAGGTGACGCGATTTGATTGGCAGACTTATAACTAATCAAGGGATTAGTTGCAATGGTCCCCTTCAGTTTATTCACCTATAAAAGGAGGAATCTTCCTTCATTTGAAGGGGAATCGGAAAATTTAGACAGTGAAACTCTCACTTTAGAGAAAGAAGCTCCATTTTCTAGACAACTCCCGCACCTCACCCACATGACACCCTTGCATCTACATTGGGCAACTCCGCTAGGGAGTGCAGTAGAGCCTCCGTTGAGGAGTGCTGAAGTGCCTCTGTTGAAAACTGTTGAAAGCTTATGAATCTCACCGTGCATGATGTCTATCAAGGATGTTTTCAAGTAGAAGAAAGAAAGCCAATGCATCTTACCATGCATGATGTCTATTATGGATGTTTTCAAGTAGAGGTGTGAAAGCTTATGCATCTGACCAATCATGACGTCTATCATGGGCGTTCTCAAGTAGAGGCATGAAAGCCTATACATCTTACCCAGCATGATGTCTATTGTGGATGTTTTCAAGTAGAGGCGTGAAAGCCTACGTATCTCCCCAAGCATGAAGTTTATCATGGGTATTTCCAAGAGGAGGCATGAAAGCCTATGTGTCTCACCAAGCATGACGTTTATCGTGGGTTCTCTTAAGTAGAGGCGTGAAAGCCTATGTATCTCACCAAGCATGACGTCTATCATGGGTGTACTCAAGTAGAAGCGTGAAAGCCTATGCAGCTCACCAAGCATGATGTTTGTCATGGGTGTTCTCAAGTAGAGGCGTGAAAACCTATGCATCTCACCAAGCATGACGTCTATCATGGGTGTTATCAAGTAGAGGCGTGAAAGCCTATACATTTCACTAGGAGTGACCTTTATCATGGGTGTTTAGAACCAATCATACAAACATTTCCTCTACATGGTATTACTGACACAGTTAGAGGCGGCCGAAAGCCCTTTTCACAACGATAATGCAACAACAAGCCTAAACCACCCATCATGGTAATTTAATCGTTACCTCGGGTGCTCTCAGCGTTGAATCATCAACCCATCTATTAAGGTGATTTTATCGTCACCGAGGTAGAAATTGACCTAGAATACTCTACTTGAGGCACCAGGCATGGTTATTTCCTAGTACGATGTGTGTGTATAACCAATCATAAAAATGCGTGATCAGGCCTTCACGTGGGGGTGAGCATGTGAGCGAGCTTGAGTTGTGTATTACCAAGAAAGTCGTGTTTGCTGTGCATCATTGAATTTCACGTCTATAATGGGTTTTCTCAAGTAAAGGCTTGAAAGCCTATGTATCTCACCAAACATGACGTCCATCGTGAGTATACTCAAGTAGAGGCGTGAAAACCTATACAACTCATCATGCATGACGTCTATCATGGGTGCACTCAAGTAGAGGCGTGAAAGCCTATACAACTCACCACACATGATGTTTATCATGCGTGTTCTGAAGTAGAGGCGTGAAAGCCTATGCAACTCACCAAGCATAAAGTTTATCATTGGTGTTCTCAAGTAGAGGCCTGAAATCCTATGCAACTCACCAAGCATGATGTTTAGTTTGGGTATTCTCAAGTAGAGGCGTGACAGGCTATGCATCTCACCAAGCATGACGTTTATCATGGGTGTTCTCAAGTAGAGGCGTGAAAACGTATGCATCTCACCAAGCATGACGTCTATCTTGGGTGTTCTCAAGTAGAGGCGTGAAAGCCTATGCATCTCACCAAGCATGACGTCTATCATGGGTGATCACAAGTAGAGGCATGAAAGCCTATGCAACTCATCAAGCATGACGTTTATCATTGGTGTTCTTAAGTAGAGGCGTGAAAGCCTATGCATCTCACCAACATGACGTCTATCATGGGTGTTCTCAAGTAGAGGCGTCAAAGCCTATACATTTCACCAAGCATGATGTCTATCATGGGTGTTCTCAGCTAGAGGCATGAAAGCCTATGCGTCTTACCAATCATGACATCTATCATGGGTGTTCTTAAGTAGAGGCTTGAAAGCCTATGTATCTCACCAAGCATGACGTGTATCATAGGTGTTCTCAAGTAGAGGCATGAAAGCCTATGTGTCTCACCAAACATGACGTCTATCATGGGTGTTCTTCAGCAGGTGTGACCTTCATCTCGGGTGTTTTCAAGTCAAGGTGTTGGAGCCTATGCATTTCACCACGCGTGACCTTTATCACGAGTGTTTTCAAGTGAAAGCATTTTAGCCTGTGTTTCAACAGGCGTGACCTTTATCACGGGTGTTTAGAACCAATCATTCAAACATTTCCTCTATGTGGTATTACTGACCCACTTAGAGGCGGCCAAAAAGCCTTTTCACAACAATAATGCAGCAACAGCTTAAGCCACCCATTGTGGTAGTTTTGTCGTTACGTCGGGTGAACTCAACGCCGAATCATCAATCCGTCTGTTAAGGTGATTTTATTGTCACTGAGGCAGAAATTGACCTGGAATACTCTACTTGAAGCACTAGGCATGGTTATTTCATCAGGCCTTCACGCACAGGGTGAGCTTAAACTAGGTCTTACCGAGAAAGTCGTGTTTGCTATGTATCATCGGCTTTCACGTCTATAATGGGTTTTCACAAGTAGATGCGTGAAAGCCTATGCAACTCACCAACCACGATGTTTAATATGGGTGTTCTAAAGTAGAGGTGTGAAAGCCCAAACAAAGCTAACCCTTCCTTCTCTTTGCATCTTTCATTCTAGAGCTTAAGGTAGGTTTTCCCCTTTTTTCCCTTCCTTTTGCTTTTTTGTAGTACCTTTAAAAAAAGACATGGGTATAACCTCATCACATCATTTTCTCCTTTATTTGTTTCATTTTTTTTGCAAGTGAACCCACCACTTTGCTTTGTCGAGAGCAATGGTAGGTTAGCTTTTTTGCTGAAATTTAGGTTGTGCCGCCATTAGACCTCAGTGGCGGGGGGTGCCGCCATTAGACCTCAGAGAGGGGAATCCCCACATTCCAAAATTTGAAATTTTTGAAATTTGACCCCCATCAAACCTGTCTAGGTTCATCGAACCTAAGGACAAAGAGATGCCTACATCACATAAAGAAGACACATTAAGCATAACATATCGATACATCCTACATACATCATGTAATGAAAATAATCAAAGGATCAGGGACTTGATGATCAATCGATTGCTACATTGAAGAAATTGTGTACAAGCACGATTACTCCACATCGCGCTTGCTCAGGGGACTAAATGTACATGAAGGTTGACGACATCAACGTTAACTCCCTATGAATCGTAACCCCCACGGTGCACCTCGGAGTGTCGCCACTGGGATGCACCATGAATGTCACCGCTGAGGTGCACCCCTTGGGATGCCGCCACTGAGGTGCACCCCATGGGGTACTGCTACTAAGGTACCCGTGTGGGTTGTCCCCATGGCAGCACCATGGGGTGTCACCCCTATGATAGCACCTTTGATGTCACCCTCATGGGTGTACCGTGGAGGTTCCTGGATCAACCTCTGTAATGCAACTCGGAGACAACGATGACGTACTTCAAACAAGGCATATCACTCCGTTATCACAACAAGTCATCACATCACAAACCACCAAGTCAAGTGACACAGACATAAGTGGGTGTATGGTTGTCTAGGAACATTCAGGAGGCTGTGTACTGGTAGGATTAGGGGTGAGGCTACATTGTACTGTACGGGGAACATACGTCCTCGGTACGATCACTCTAGACATTGAGGGTATGCCACCCTCCTACCTTGGGGAGGGGTTGGTTTGAGAGAACCCTTGAGAGGAGGCGTTGGGTGAACACCGCCGTTATGCCCCACCGGCTAGGCATGTTCTCCCTAGATCATGGTCACTACACAAGGACCCACATGGCGCCACCCGATTGGCTCATGTGTAATCATCCTCTTACTCACCTTAGCATGATCAATCAGCTTAGGTTGCGCGATTCGATTGGTAGACTTTTAACTAATCAACAGATTAGTTACAATGGTCCCCCTCCTTTTATTCACCTATAAAAAGAGGACCCCTCCTTCATTTGAAGGAGAATTGAAAAATTTAGAGAGAGAAGCTCCCACTTCAGAGAGAGAAGCTCCTATTTCTAAAGTGAGAAACTCCCACTTCTAGAGAGAGAGCAAGCATTTGTCACCATCCTTGAGTGTCTAGAGTGCTCCCCCTTCACCTCTCGACGTCCTCTCTAACGTTCTCAGACGTTATTCCGGTCACGAGCTAGGACTAGACCACTCCTTCACCTCACCCATGTGACACCCTTGCATCTACCGTTTTAATTCCATATTTGACTTTTAAGATGTGATGAATGTGAGCTCCTTATAACCATTTATATATGCATTGCAATTGATCGCGATTTGATGATCTTAAAAAACAATGACTATGAGTAGTCAGAAAAATTGATTAAAGAATTATTTGTTTGAGATAGGAGATGGTCCATTTTCCATTGCAATCTCAATCCTTAATTAGTGAATACTAACCATATGAGATATCGTCGTTGTAGAAACAACATAATATAATAATTAGTTTCAAAGTCACTCAGAAAAGTTGATAATGAGTTTTGTGAATAAGTTTATTGGAAAATTCATCCATTAGTTTTGGGAAATTTCAACAAAACTCAAAAGGTCATGACATTATTAAAATATAATTTAACCTTATTCGAACCTCTTAAATTGTTGGTTTTGGTGGTTCATTGACTTGACATTATGTTAAGTCCTCTGAAATTTTTAGATTAAGACTTGCAATAAATTAATTATCTATCAAACACTAACAACTTCTTTTTGAAGGGAGACTTTAATGTTTATGGGTTATTTGGTTTAGACAATTTAAAATGATTATTGTAATTAAATTTCTGATCATTTAGTTGACGGTAAAATATAATTATTATATTTAATTATGCATGAGAATTTATAAAATAATATATGTCATTGTTGTAATGGACTAATCATATAACACAATAACAAAATGATATATTTAAGCTGATTTGACTGATTTACTTATATCCTAAAGTATGCAGAAAACAAACTTTTTGCCCTTTATGATGGGAAAACCGTCATATGAAGGTGAATCCTCATCATAAAAAGTCAAAATCCTGATTCTTTTATCTTTTATGATTGGAATAACCATCATAAAACGCTTTTTATAAAGGAGAATCTCCATCATAAGAATGTCTCAATAATTTTTTAAAATACTGTCATGAAGACAAAAACGTTTCTTCTCATGATAGTTTTTTATTTAAAAAATCACAGTCATGGAAAGAAAAAATAACGTTTCCGTGATAGTTTTTTGTTGAACTCTCATAATGTGACCTAATATGCATTCACTTGCACCGGAATACATAACATCCATGATATCTTTTATTCGGTGCAATGAAATGAAATACACTCTGCATTATTGATTTGGCTTGTACAAGAGTAAGTCACTACTAACATTACATCCAAATAATTAGGATATTAGGATTTTATGATCCTTTCTAATCCCATGATCTCATTTCATAGGTAGAATGTTAAAAATTTTATTTACATAAGACTCGCATCATTATAATTCCTTTAAATGTTTAGATAATATTTTCTTTCAAAAATGGTTTAGGAAAAATAAATTCCATTCAAGTAGTCTAGCAGAAATCCATTAGACAAATTATTGTAGATAAATTTCAATGCACTAACTTAATTAATAAAATCTTCAAACTTTGGTAAAAAAAATACCTACAATTAAAAATTCGTTCAATAGTTTTCCAAAAGTTTGCACGAAATTCAAATAAAATGTCAAACATTATATTTAAAATGTAAATGTCTCTTATCGAGAACTGCAGGAAAAGAATAATATTCATTTCGATCAAACACTTTAATATTTATGCGTAATTGCTAACAGACAATAACACCAAACACATTTATCTATACATCTTGAAATGAAACATAAAGAAAAACCAAACTGAATATATGGATTCTCCCAATTAATTCATTGAAATATAGCTAGTAATTAATTAAGTGGTAATTAGTATTACAACTTTTTAAAACCTTGACTATCTGGAGGAGATATGCTTGGCGTTGATTGAATTAATTTTCTTCTTACCACTTCAATCTTTGTGTCCAAAAGACCATCGTCATTCTTAGTTCCCACAGCTTCTGAAAAATTAAAAAAGAAAAACAGAGAGAAAAAGCAAATAAAAGTAAGAAAAAAATGATTAAAATCATTGATTAGTGTTAATTAATTAATTAACTAAATAGATACAGAAGTTTGTTTAAATAAACATAGAGAAATATAATCTTACTGCAACAAACGGTTTGAGAAAGCTGTGCAAAAGCTAAAGTAGTCGAGAATGATAAGATTTGTAAGGAAAATATGAGAAAAAGAAGGGAAACTCTCGTTGCCATTTTTGAATGCAAAAAAACCTTCATATCCATGCAGCTTTTAAGAAACAAAAAGACTTGGCTATTTGCTCAGAGATCGTTTGCTACAACATAATATAGATGTGTGAAAAGGTTGACCAAAAATATGAAGTGAAGAAATTTTGGAAACCTTGTGTTAGAAATATTAAGCGTGTGAATGAAAGTTTTGAGTATATATAATCCAGGTTTAAAACCCTTTTCCCACATTGAAATGATGAAGCAAGTCTGTGGAGTAATTTGTAGATGTGTGATAAATAGTCACGTATATGAGATATTCACGATCAAGAAGTACTTGATTCGTTTTTACTTCTTTTTTGGGTAGGTTTTGAAAGGAGAAGGAAGATTGGAATACCAACAGACATCTATTATTGAATTCACCCGACTCAATAGTACCTCTTTTTGGAATGTCCATTGCCGAAGTCACTGAATGGATAAGTCGCCAATCCCTAAAATGGACCATGTAATGTACTTTATCAGCTGGGCTACATTGTGCATTTTGTCAGAGGTTTCTATTGTACCAATCTACCTATGTTTAATTCTTGTTGAAGCATATACTCAGGGGTGGGTGCCGGGTGAAATATTTCAAAGAGGACTTCCCATTCATTAGATAGAGAAGATCGTGACTAATAAAAATTTAGGTATTAATAGTGTTGGGCAGAAATTTCTTGAAAATTTCTTTCATAACTTCACAGAGAAAAAGAATAGGTGACAGAAGTTAAGATTAAAAAATGAAATTTTCAGAATGAATCTTATAGTCATGAGATTCTGAGTTCGGGTTTTATTGAATAAAAAAAAAACTTTCGACCTTTATAATGAGCTGATACAGTGGAAAATAAAGTGTAGCCTAAAGTAAAATGGGGTGGAAATCTTTCATTGCCGTTGTTGAGGCTCAAATTTAGAAGAGTGCTCACGTCTTATTTTTGTTGAACTGGTCTATGAAGAAGCAATAAATAAGGAGCTCAATGAGTGGTAAAGTTAACAATGTGGAAGAGTTGGGACATTATATATTTAAGGTTGAGCTCAACTTACCTTCAACAAATATTAGAATGATCATGTATTTATAAGAAATGTGTAGTGCATGAGGTGGAAGATTTGAGAATGACAATGATCACAATTGTCGTGAGCCCACAATAACCATGCATGAATTAAATGTTGTCACGAGCCTGACCTACAATATCCAAACATGAGCTGAATGATCTTCATTGGTGCATATATGCTTAGGTAACATTGAGATCAGGCTAAACTATCTTTTTAGAATGAGATCTTTTGAACTAATAACTGAAATTGAACAACAAAACATTAATATTTTTTTGTCAAATTTACAATTCTACAGGTATATGGGTTGGTTACTAGTTTGGGTGAGGCATATTACTTTTACTGTTGCAAACAAATTGCAATGAGATCCCCACTGACGTTCAGTAAGATAAGGGGTCTGCGTTTTGCTTCATCTTTTCAGGGAAAATAAAGTTTCCTCAGCTTCCAGGGATTTAGGTTTTTATTTACCTTTTGTTAAATAAGTTAAAAAATAAAAGTTATGAATTATATTTAAGGTAACTGTCTTTAGATTTTAGTTAGACATTTAATTGTGTCGTTAATTAATTTTAAAAGTTAATATAGTTAATTATGAAACATTGACTAAATGATAATTAATAGTTTAGAGGTATGAATTGTTAAACACTAAAACTTTAAGGTAGAGCTAAGAGTTTGCATTTAGCCGTAAATATTATCAATATTCTCTATTTGTTGTATGTTTATGAATCTTGTATCCGTATTAATTTGTTATGCCGATTTTTTCCAATAAATACCAAACTGAATATATGGATTCTCCCAATTAATTCATTGAAATGTAGTTAGTAATCATTAAGTGGTAATTAGTTTTATTACAAACTTTTTAAAGGCCTTGACTATCTGGAGGAGATATGCTTGGCGTTGGTTGAATTAATTTTCTTCTTACCACTTCAATCTTTTTGGCCCGAAGACGATCGTCATTCTTAGTTCCCACGGCTTCTGAAAAATAAATATAAAAACATAGAGAGAAAAATGAAGAAAAAATTGATTAAAATAATAGATTAGTGTTAATTAATTAATTAAATACAGAAGTTAGTTTAAATAAACATAGAGAAATATAACCTTACTGCAACAAAGGGTTTGAGAAAGCTGTGCAAAAGCTAAAGTAGTTGAGAATGATAAGATTACTAAGTAAAATATGAGAAAACTAAAGAAGGAAAACTCTCGTTGCCATTTTTGAATGCAAAAAAAATAAAAAAACCTTCATATCCATGCAGTTTTTAAGAAAGAAAAAATACTTGGCTATTTGCTCAGAGATCGTTTGCTGTAACATAATAATAATATAGATGTGTGAGAAGGTTGACCAAAAATATGAAATGAAGAAATTTTGGAGATCTTAGCTATTAATTACGTGTGTGAATTTTAAGTGTGTGAATGAAACTTGAGTGTATATAATCAAGTTTAAAACCCTATTTCCACATCGAATGATGCAGTAAGTTTGTTGAGCTTTAATAACTTTAACTCTTAGTTATCAATTTCGTTTCGTTTCGGAGAGGAACCGAAACAAATAGGGGTTATGATTTTTGCCCATAATTTTGGTCTGTTTCAGCCGAACTACTCCTATGAATTTATGTTATTTTAATTGAACTTATTCTCAACATTTTTCTTTTGTAGATGTATGGTGTGATCAGTTTAGTAGAGTTACTCCTGAACTACAAAAGTTAATGAGAATGATGATGGTGAAACTCATGCAAATTAGTTGTGATGTTGAACATTTGTGTGTTTCATGATGATAATGTTATTTAACATGATGTTTTTGTTGCATTTTAATGTCATTAATATGACGTTTTGTTGACTTTTAATGGTAATTACGTATTATTTTCATGATATAATCTATTGATTCAATTTTTTTCTTAGTTATATTATATATAATAAATTTTATAACATTACTTTAGATGACCAAATTTTTTTTCCTGAAATGAAGCATCGAAACACCAAAATATCCGAAATGTCTTTTTTTTTAGAAAACCGAAACGAACACCGAAACGGAATTGACTACTATGATTTAACTTTATAATATAATTTTGGAATTTGGGTTCGAGCCCTAAAGGGTACTCAAGTTTTTCAGACGGGTGGTGATAAGCCATGTGTACTTCTACCTAAATCTAGTCAGCATAGCTACCTAACTCTGTTAGTTTTTCTATTTATGTTTCCTTAAGTTAGTTGGTTTTTGTTGGTTGACTTTATGATTTCTCTTTTGGTTAAATACATATCCCCTTACTTCATTATCAAGGTTGGAAGTAAGTTGGTTTAGCAAGAGTTCCTTGTCGGGTAAGTTCTGACCTGCACGAAAGGCGTAATGATCTGGGCATTGTCTCGGAAAGAGGCTCGGTGAAATAGACATGTCTGTGAAGATGCGGACTACCTACACCTGGATAGAAAGACCCTATGAAGCTTCACTGTTCCCTGGGATTGGCTTGGGACCAACAAGAGGTAGTACAGGAATATTCACCTGTTGTCCATCGACTACGCCTTTCAGCCTGATCTTAGGCCCTGACTCACCCTCCGTGGATGAACCTTGCGGAGGAACCCTTAGGTTTTCGGGGCATTGGATTCTCACCAATGTTTACATTACTCAAGCTGACATTCTCGCTTCCGCTTCGTCCACCACTGCTTAAAGATTCTCTCATCCCTCTTCTCACTCTTCTTTCTTCAATCTTTGGTTACTGGTTTATGATGGAATCTGTTCTAAAGCTTCCTAAAACTTCACATGGTATCAAAGCCAGATGAGGACTAGCGTCCAATGGCTACCAACACAAACATGACAAAAACCAGTGCAACCACAACAAAAAGTAATACGGCAAGTGGAGCAACCTCGAGCACATGGAGGATTGCAGAGTTTCTTCTCGAATAACCTAAGCAACTCTATTTCTGTCAAGATGGACAGAGGAAACTATGTTCTTTGGAGGATTCAAGTGATTCCAGCTCTCATTGGCCACGATCTTAATGGTATAGTTTTTGGCACTGTAGAAAAACCAAATATGAAGCTTGCACCTGGAGAGGAAAATCCCGAGTACAGGGCATGGATGAGGAAAGATCAACTGGTCTTAAGTTGGATCACGTCATCCATGAATGAAAGTATCTTAGGCACTATCACTCAGTATAATACATTTGCAGAAGTTTGGGGCTCTTTGGAAAGACACTTTACTAGTCAGTCAAGGGGTAGACTGATGCAACTCAAGAGCTCCTTACAAAATTGCACCAAACAAAACCTTTCAATTACAAAATATTGTGATAAAGTATGAAGGATCGTTGATGGTCTTGTTGCTGCAAGACATTGTGTGAATGATCAAGATCTCATTTCTCACATCTTGAATGGTCTAGGGGCTGAAGTTGACCCTATTGTAGTTAAGCATTGAGGAGGTTAGGCTCTCTTAATGGTTCATGAGAACAGGCTGGAAAGACAATTGGCCATTGATGAAACTCAAGTCAAGATGAATGTGAACCTGACTACAGCTCCAAACTTCCTAAGAAAGAACTTTCAAAAGAATAAGAACAAACCCTCTAATCAAGTTAGAGGTAACTAATTTCCAAATCAATTCTCTAATCAAGGAAGAGGATTCAATGGAAGAAGCAGTGGTAGAGGTAATGGCAAAGATATAAGAAATAGTAGAGTAATTTACCACGTTTGTGCTAAACCTGGACACACTGATGTAGTTTGCTACTACAGGTTTGAAAAAAGCCTGAACAATGGTACTCAAACACAACCTCAACCTCAATTTGGGAACAAAACACCTGCTGCCTTCATGATAACAGCTCATTCAGCCTTCATGGCATCTCCTACAACCTTTATGGAGTCACCAGATTCTATTAATGATTGTGCTTGGTATGCAGGCAGTGCTGCAACACATCATGTCACACATGACCTTGGAAATCTAAGTCTTGCTCAAGAATATGGTGGTAAAGAGAGACTTGCAGTGGGACATGGTAAGGCTTTAGTCATTACACATACTGGAAATGCCTTGTTGTCTGCTAAAGCTCATGCTTTAAAACTTAATTACATTTTGAAAGCTCCTGAAATCAAAAGAAATCTTATTAGTGTGTCAAAGCTTACGCATGATAATGATGTCTTTATAGAATTTCATTCTAACTCATGTTTTGTGAAGGACAAGGCCAATGGAACACTTCTTTTACAATGGATCCTTAGAGATGGACTATACATGCTGACCTATCCTGGTTCCAGAGATCTTTTAGCATCTATTTGTCACTTGGAAACTTGCCAACACTCTCATAATAGCTCTAGTGATTCTGTTAAGCAAATTGTCAATAATGTCAGTATTGATTCTTCTGGTTTAAGTAGATCAACTAAACCAAATTCTTGTGAAAACTCCTTTATTACATTATGTACCTCATTTCATTTTTTCCTCTAATAAAATGGTCATTGTTTCACCTGAAAGTTATGTTTCCTTTTCTAATTCTACTATGCCTATCTGTGCTAATTCAATCAATTTTGCTTTTTCTGCACAAAATCTAAATTCTGCATAAATCTATGGTTGTTAGCACTAAAACTACTAATGATGTGAATATATGGCATATGAGGTTAGGGCATCCTTCACATAAAGTATTGAGTAAGGTTTTACATCTTAGTCAGTACAATATTCCTAAACAGAGACCTTTATTATGCATTGCTTGTCAAAAGGGAAAAAATCATGTGTTGCCCATTTCCCTCTCTGAAACAAGATCAAAACACCCTTCAAAGCTTTTCCATATTGATATCTGGGGACCATCCCCTCTCCCTTCTATTCAAAGTTTTAGGTATTACGTCAATTTTCTAGATGACTATAGCAGGCTTTCTTAGATTTTTCCTCTCAAAACCAAATATGAAGCATTGCAAATCTTTGTTCTGTCTCAAAACCAAGTCTTTTTGGAGACAAAATACAGATGTGGTCTTCATTCTGGTTTATGTGGATGATTTTCTTATTATTGGCAGCAACAAGCAACATATTGAGCACCTAATTCACTCTCTGCATAATACTTTCTCCTTGAAGGATCTAGGTCCCATCCACTGTTTTCTAGGAGTTAAGGTTCACAGGGACAATCCTGGTTTTCATCTTACTAAAAAAAGTACATCCTTGACTTACTGTATAAAACACATATGGAAGGAGTAAAACATTCCTCCTCTCTTGCTTGCTCCTTTGTGAAACTTTATCTCAATAAGGGAGAACCCCTTGCTGATATCACTCTGTACAGTCATACTATAGGTGCTCTTCAATACCTCTCCATACCAGACCTAACATTGGCTATCTGGTTAACAAGTTAAGCCAATTTATGCATAAACCAACTGCTCTGCACTGGCAAGCTTGTAAAAGGGTTCTAAGGTACTTGAAAGGGACTCTTTCTAATGGTTTATTTCTACAATGCTCCAATTCTCTAGCCATAGAAGCCTTTTCAGACTCAGATTGGGCTAGAGATATGGATGACAGAAGCTCAACATGGGCTTATCTTATCTATCTTGGTGGCAACATTGTCTCTTCATCTTCTAAAAAACATAAAGTGACCTCCAGGTCCAGTATAGAGAGTGAATATAGGTCACTTGCCAACTCAGCTGCTGAGGTTCAATGGTTTTGTAGTTTGCTAATTGAACTTGGTTTCTCTCCACTACCTAAACCTGTGATCTGGTGTGATAATGTCAGTGCTCTTGCCTTAGCTTCTAATCTTGTTCTTCATGCAAGGACAAAACACATTGAGCTTGACGTACAATTCGTCCGTGACAAAGTCCTTGAAGGATCTTTAAATGTCTAATATGTGCCCTCTGTTGATCAAGTTGCAGACATTTTGACAAAGCCTTTGTCTATTGCTCGGTTCAAGTACTTAAGAGCCAAGCTTAAGATGGTGACACACCCCATTGAGCTTGAGGGGGGATGATAAGCCATGTGTACTTCTACCTAAATCTAGTCAGCATAGCTACCTAACTCTGTTAGTTTTTCTATTTATGTTTCCTTCAGTTAGTTGGTTTTTGTTGGTTGGCTTTATGGTTTCTCTTTTGGTTAAATACATATCCCCTTACTTCATTATCAAGGTTGGAAGTAAGTTGGTTTAACAAGATTTGTTAAGGATTCTCTCATCTCTCTTCTCACTCTTAAAGTTCATAGGGAACCTAAGAGCCACATGCGCAGGCCTTGGCACAATCTGCCTAATTTTTATTTTTTTAAAATTAAGGTATTCTTTTCACAAATATTTATTCAAACCATTCCTAGGGAAAGATTGACATTTTTTTTTCATTCTAAACCTTGAGGCAGCAGTGCGAATGGTCACGTAGGTCTGGAGGATTCCTCCCTCCAAGTCGCGGGTTCGAACCAGGAGACGTACACTGCCTCATGACCATTGTGGATTTACCCGGTCTCTACATGACTCTCATGACTTAGTCGGAGAACTACTCTCTCAAAAGTCGGTGCTAGCAGAAAAAGAATTGCACTTTTTCATACATCAAATTTTTAATAACCCCATTCACCTTGTGGAAGATAAATTATTGCATGAAAACGTTCGCCTGACAAAGGAAAATTGTTGTTATTTTCTTTGATTCGATGATTATATCTTGCCAATATAGCAGTTATAGAACCACAAGCAATACGTAGGAGACAAAATTTTGTCTTCAGAACATTGCATTTGCAAGCCTCAATCATTTTCTTTAATTATCAACTACTTTGGCATAAACTTCTGAATAAGTTTATATGAAAGTTTCTCAGGGAAAGAATTATTAATTATCAACTGCTTCAACCTTCAAGCACATGTATTGACTAATAAAAATAAAGTATTAAAAGTCTTGGGCAGAACTTTCTTGAAAAATTCTGTCATGACTTCACAAAGAAAAATAATAGGTGATCGAAGTTAAGATTAAAAAAAAGAAATTTTCTATAATGAATCTTATAGTCATGAGATTCCACGTTTGATTTTTATTGAATAAAAATATTTATGTAGAGAGGTAGTCTATTTTTGAAACATAAGTAAGAAAAAAAATCGAAAAAAATTGTATTTCCAAAAAGGACCATTTTTTTAACTGTAAAAATTCATGTACAAGTATATACTAATATATTTGAATATATCATAGTATATTTGTAAATGATTTTTCCGGTGAAAAACAAGTAATAAAAGTAATAAATGAGAGAAAGAAAATAAGAAAGTAAGAACTCGGAAGCTTTATTTGCTTGATCTTTTGAGGTGGTACATACTCCTATTTATACATGAATTTCACAATCAGATTACAACAAGTTCCCTTATCACGTAACTAATAATGGGGAATCGATAAAATTTTAAAAATAATATTCCACATGAAGATCCCTTTCATAACCGTATGATTGATCATACGGTTCTCGTTCCATCTTTTATTTGATGGAGTATTTGTCTCGATCTTGTCACGTGTAAGGTAGGATTTCGTCTGTTCATTGGCCCATTTCCGTTCTTGATATCCTGATGTGGACGATGTAATTATGGAATTTCTAGAGCTAATGGATCATGGGACGCGCAAGTCAATTTCCAGAGAGCGTAACTTTTGACTCGGGTTGAAATGCGTGGCCCATAAGATATAAAATAGAAGCTTATCTAAAGATCTACATGTGCCATGAGATTTACTTGTCACATCCTAGTTTCGGGCCAAAAAGTACTATTTTAAGCACATCGGAGGCCTGGAAGTTGTTTTGGTCATAATTTTAGGATTTTTCATAATTTTCCATCTCTTTTAATATTAGGGTTTCTAGAGAAGTATAAATTCATCTTTATTCAGTTGTTTGAGATAATTTTGATATTTTTATGAGAAAATTATTCTCCTTTTATTCCAATTTTTGGTATTTTTTGTGAATCAACAAAATTGTTGATTAAATCCTGATAATCTTAGGATTCAACAGGTTTTAGAAGACCAATTGCTGGTAACCATACACGATTTAACAGTTTTTATATTGTTAGGGTTTTGTTGAGACTTTCGCTATATCAATTGGTATCAGAGCTAAAATCGATCCATATTATTCATGGCACCGCATCGAAATCAACATCGACAACAGTGAGTAAGGGATGTTTATGAGTGTGATGATGATGTTCAGTTAGATCATCGAATTGGGCAGATTGTGGACCAACGAATGGAATGAATGTCGAAACAGTTAACCGAGAGGATAGCTAATATGATGGGGAATCATAGCAGGAGGAATACGCCTAAACCATGAAATCTAAATAGGAAGGGAGATTAGGTAGATGATATAGATGGGGAAGAAGAAGAAGAAGAATACTATGAGTACATTGCATATATTCATCGTAGGAGGCAGGGAATCACAGTAGAAGAGGACAATAAGTGGTGAGAGGCAGGTGTGAGGACTAAAATACTAGAATTTCATTGCAGGATTACGACAGAAGAGTTCCTTGATTGGTTGGCGACTGCTGAGGAGGTTTTAGAGTTCAAAGGAGTCCTCGAGAACAAACGAGTACCTTTAGTGGCGACTAGATTGCATGGGAGGGCTACGACATGGTGGCAGCAATTGAAGTAATCTCGTAGTAGGATTGGTGCAAGTAAAAAATTTATTCCTGGGAAAAGATGAAGAAACATCTGCGAGCTGCGTTTTTGCCTTATAATTATCAGCAGATTTTGTATCAAAGCTTAAAAAATTTGAAGCAGGGTTCGAGATCAATGGATGATTATACTACGGAGTTTTACCAATTGGTGGCCATAAATGAAATCTAAGAAATATAGGAGCAGTTGGGGGGGGATACATTAGGGGGTTGAGGGTTCAAATTCAAGATACCCTTAAAATGTTCGGTCTTGTATTTGTGTCAGAGGCACATCAGATAGCCTTGATTGTGGAGAAATAGTCACGCGTGTGCTGATGGTGGTAGTGAATTTAGTGGCACCAGTAACACTAATATGGGTGGCATGAGTAGTAAGGCTGTTGGAAGTGAGTTTAACAAAGGTGCAGGCAGTAATACCATGAAGTGTGTTGTTTGTGGTGAGCCTTGACATAGAAAATATGATTGTGAAAAGGGTGGCAAAAGGCACTGTTTGCCAAACTTGATTTAACTAGTGGTTACTACCAGATTCATGTTAGGTCTGGGGATGAGTGGAAAACAACTTTTAAAACTCGTGAGGGGTTGTGTGAGTAGTTTATGATGCCCTTTGGGTCGTCCAATGCCCCTAGTACATTTATGCGCGTGATGAATCAGTTGTTAAGGCCTTTTATTGGCAGATTCGTGGTAGTATATTTTTATTAGGGATGTCAGCGGTTCGCTTCGATGAGATATAGAGTGTTTTAACGAACCGAACCGTAAATGTGGTTATAAAAAACATGAACCAAACTAAACCGGTCATAATGAAAAAACCGCGCCGAACTGAACCGTTAAAATTTGTCCTAAACAGCACTGAACCGATAAAATAAATAGAACAAGTTCAACTAAAAATGTAAGTTCTACTAAAAACAAGCAAGTCTTAGTTTGAACAATTCCTGAAAACGTAAATTTCCATATGGAAACAGTGAAGAAAGAATTGCGATAATTCTAATCCAAAGTTATACTAATAAATTATAATTACAATCAGAAAATAATAAAATCCTCATAAGCATCAGAAAATTCATAAGACAAAAAAACAAAATACAAACTAAAATCAGATCTGGAATTTCTCTTTTCTTCTTGAACTTCTAGATTTGGAATTTTCTCTTTTCTTCTTGAAGCTTTCAGATCTGGAATTTCTTTTTATTCTTTTACTTCTAAAACTTTTACATGTGAAACTTCCATGGATGCCTAGAGAAAAAGATGCAAACAGAGAGAAAGAGAGAGAAAAGAAAACTGAGAGACAAAGAGACGAACAGAGAAATATAGATAAAGAGACAAACTGAGAGATAGAAAGAGAGAGAGACGAACTGAGAGAGAGAGAGACGAAATGAGATAGAGAGAGAGAAAGAGAGAGTCTTCGATGAGTGAAAGAGAGTCTTCGATGAGTCTTTGATGAGAGAATTGGAGAGGAGAGGCTGCGATGTGAGAGGAGGAGAGAACAAAATGGGCTAGGGTTTCTAAAAATCTCTTCATTTAAACATGCGGTGCGGCTCGGTTCGGCTCGGTGCCGTTTCCTTACCGAAACTGTAAACCAAACCGAATCTTATATATTTTATTTTTTGCAACCGAACCGAACCGTCAACAATCTTCTAACCGATCAAACCGCTTTGGTTCAGATCAGTTCGATCGGTTTTTTTCAATTTTATGATTTTTCTTACACCCTTAATTTTGATGATATTCTGGTTTATAGCACTAACTCTAAAGAACATCCGCAACATGTGAGAGAGGTTTTAGTTGTGCTTCGCAGGGAACAATTTTATGCAGTAAAGAAGAAGTTGTTTCGGGCCCAAAAACACTGTTTTAATAACTTACGAAAGCTAGAAAGTTGTTTTGGTTGTAATTTTAGGGTTTTTCATAATTTTCCGTCTCTTTTAACTTTAGATTTTAAAGAACAATATAAATTCATCTTTATTCAGTTGTTTGAGACAATTTTGATATTTTTATGAGAAAATTGTTCTCCTTTTATTCCAATTTTTGGTATTCTTTCTGAATCAATGAAATTATTGTCTAAATCCTGGTAATCTTAGGATTCAACTGGTTTTGGAAGATCAATTGCTGGGAATTGGGCGCGATTCAACAATTTTTTATATTGTTAAAGTTTTATTCAGGCTTCCGCTACATCATATCCCTTGAAAGTAAGTGGCATGAATTTTGATTTCATCTTTGGTAGACTACCCCTGTCTGTTTTGCCATCTGTCATTGCCCCATTCGTCTATTATCACGACGATCGCTTTCATTGCACCTTGTCAGTCACGCATTTTCAACTGAACTTTTTGTACTTAAGTATCTTGAGTCATCCTTTCATTGCAACTTTTCAGAAAATATGAAAGGAATCAAAAAATTTCTTCATGTTCATGGCCTATTTAAAGGCTTTTGCTTTCATTCTCTTTCATTCCTCATCTTTGATATCATAAGTTCTCCACTTCTTCTTCTCCTCCTCCTCCTCCTCCTCCTCCTCCTCCTCCTCCTCCTCCTCTACATTTCTTTCATTTCCTTGCATGGCAAATGAAACATACTTTTAGGTCGTCAGTCCCCTTAGTTAGGTCCGAACCTGAGTTTAGGCGGTTCACGTCTTCCCACCAAGATGTTTTCCCTCCGATGTCTTGTGAGCATTAGGAGAGAGTGGTCACCAGGGTTACCATGTAGGACCCCATATTAAATTACCATCCATCCAATGTACGTAGCCCTAGGTCTCAAATTTCCATTCCCCCCATATTTCAAGAATTCTATAGCCCTTATACTTTAACCCCTTCCCAGTTTACCCTAAGCTCGTATAGGATAGTCCTCATTTTGAGGCTATTAATAGATGGTATAACCTAAGTTTAGTTATGGATGAACTCCAATAATTATACATAGTCAAACACTGGGATGAGAGTTACTACCTAGCTCCTCAATCGTCGGGAAAAAAAGGGCGTTGTTAAAAAGGGAGACAAAGGATGAGAATGAGATGTTCTCCATGTTGGCGGGAAATGGAGAGGTGATGGTCACTGGATAATTCCCAAGAATAATTTCCAGTAATTTGTCGGAGCTCCTTTCCCGTTTTTTTTTAAATTTCTTTTAGTTCTTTTGCAATTTCCACTTATTAACGTTTTTTGTTTTCCTTTGAACTGTGCAGATACACTGCTGCCCTTCCCATTCATGTACCAATCTACTTTCTAAACGATGCCCAATCTTCTTACATCATTACTCGTGGCATCACGAGTGAGGCTGATACGACGATGACGTGCAACATGAGCATTGGTGAGCTCATCAGCTCTTTGAACCACGATCTCATAAGGGTAAGTTCCCTTTCTTTTCTTGTTTACATGTAAATTTTCTTTACCCATTTATTTACACTTAATGATTTTCCACTTGTTTTCCTCTTTTTACAGGACATTATTCATCATAATGCCCTCTAAGAGCACCACGTTGCCTGTGACCAGGCCTTAGTGATTTTTGTAGGAAGTCGTTGAGTGTGGTGGTTTCGTTGATGGTCATAGGGTCTAGATTTAACAACATAGGAAGATTGAGGCTGAACTATGGGAGACCGTAGAGAAGCATGCCCAGGAAGCAGCTACCGTGAAGGTGGAGAGCCTTAAGATAGCAGACTCTCTAAAAGTGGCTGAGGAGTCTCTCGCTGTAGCTAAAGAGTCTTCGGATGCAGCTCAACAGGTTAAGGCTCATGTCGTGGAAGAGAAGGAGAAGTAAGTGGAGGCTTAGTATCAAGCCATCTTTGATGAAGCTGAGCAGATGATCTATAGCATGGGCTATAGAGATGGCTCATCAAATTCCACTACCAGGAAGCCTCTTTATGAGTTGCCTCTCAAAGTCTAAGCTGAAGTTAATGGCTCTATGGAAGATGCAGTTATTAGTTCTGCTGAGGCCATTGCTGACTAGACTACTACCATCACCCCAAATGAGGCTGCTATCAGCCCAGAAAAGGCTGCCAATGGTGAAGATGCCTCCTTTGACCTTGAGTCCATCGTCATTTCTTAGATTTTTTTTCTTCGTATATTTGTAATTTGTACTTCTTTTCCTTTTTGTCTTATAATTTTATTTTCTCTTTTTATTTTCCAATCTTCAATGAGAAAAGAATTGAATTTTGCAACTTTACTTCTATTGATTTTTTTTTGTTGCCCCTCAGTTTCTCAACAAAGGCTTAGCAAAACTGCGATCCACTCTTGAAGACTTGGTAAACTTTTAAGATGAAATTCATTTTTAAACACTTGGGAAACATTTAGTTCATCTTTCTTCCACTCTAAAGGAATTGTAGTAGTTGCAGGCTTCCAAGTAGTGAAGTCCATTTTTAGGGACTTACAAAGCTTTGAGCTTTGAGCTTTCATAGCACTCGAAAGATTTGCAATAAATTTTTTCTATAGTAGAATCTGAATTTCGTAGCACTTTATGCTTCTCCTTAGAGAATGGATAAATACTTCTTTAACTGCTTTCCGTTGTGTAGGCCGTTGTTAAGGACCTTTATTTTTCAAAGTTGTTTTGGTTTTCTTTAGACAGAAGGACTTACGTTTCCTCCCACTCTCAAGGACTTAGGTTTATCAAAAAACCACGGCCCCAGTTTCTTTTAGAGAGAAGGACTTATGGTCTGCCCACTCTCAAGGACTTAGGTTCTCGAAAGAACCATGACCCTAGTCTCCTTTAGAGAGAATGACTTTATGGTATGCCTGCTCTTAAGGACATAGGTTCATTGAATAATCATGGCCCAACTTTCCTTTAGAGAGAAGGACTTATGGTCCACCCTCTCTCAATGACTTAGAATCATTGAAGAACCATGGCCCTGATTTCCTTTAGAGTGAAGGAATTATGGTTCGCCCACTCTCAATGACTTAGGTTCATCGAAGAACCATGGCCTCGGTCTTCTTTAGAGAGGACTTATGGTCCGCTCACTTTCAAGGACTTAGGTTCATTGAAGAACCATGACCTGATTTTCTTTAGAGAGATGGATTTATAATCTGTCCGCTATCAAGGACTTAGGTTCATTGAAGAACTATGTCCCCAGTTTCCTTTAGAGACAAGGACTTATGGTTCGCTAGCTCTTAAGGGTAGAACTGTAATTCTAATTATTTACTGTGCTAGAGAAGTGAGAGAGTTGACACCAAGCATTTTACATGAAAAACCCTTGCGAGAAAAAGCCATGAAAAAATATTCACTATATAAAATATATTTTCAGATGCATAGCATTCCATGACTTTGCCAGATCTTTCCCATCTGTCGTTGTCAGATAATAATATTTGCTGCCTCTGATTCTATTGACAATAAATGGTCCTTCCAATTAGGTATGAGCTTCCCTTCTACTTGGAAGATTTTCTTTAAGACTAGATCTCCTTTCTAAAATCCCAGTCTTCAAATCTTTTTCCAGAAGTAAGCTTTCCTCATTTGATTATACTTAAGCCATCTGGATTAAAGATGCTTCCTTCCATTCCTCCAAAAGATCAAGATTTTCCTTTAAATGTTCCCCGTTCTAATGCTCTTACGGGCTTGATTTCATGGTTGGACTTCCAATTTCAACAAGCATCATGACTAGATCTCATTTCTAAAATCCCCATCTTCGAATCTTTTTCCTGAAGTAAGCTTTCCTCATTTGACTATATACTTAAGCCATCCAGATTAAAGAGTTTCCCACCATTCCTCCAAAAGATTAAGATTTTCCTTTAAAAGTTCCCCGTCCTGATGCTCTTACAGGCTTGATTTCATGGTTGGACTTCCAATTTCAACAAGCATCATAACTTTCGTTCTGTATGCCAAAGTGAAAGGTATTTTGCCCGTTACCTCTCTAGGAATGGTCATGTACGCCCATAGTACTACTGGTAATTCCTCTACCCATTTTTCTTTGGCTGACTCTAGGCAATTTTTCATACTTTGACGTATGATGCGATTCGACCTTTCTGCTTGAACATTTCCTTGCGAGTAGTACAGTGTAGAAAAATGGTCGATGATCCCCAAGTCTTCCCAGAATGCCTTAACTATCTTCCTTGTGAACTAGAGTCAGTTGTTAGAGATGAGTATTCTGGGATTTTGTATCTGCAGACTATATTTAATTCATAAGAATCAATTCATTTCCTCTTCTCAAATCCTTGCATACGCTTTAGCCTCAATCCACTTAATGAAATAATATGTTGCTACCAATAGAATATGTTTCTGAGTAGGTGCCAAGGGAAGCGGGCCTACGATGTCCAGGGCCCATTGCATGGAAGGCCACGGGCTTGCCACTGTATTGATTTCTCCAGACCCCATTTTTATTATAGGAGCGAAGCGTTGTCATTTGTTTCATTTTCTCACACACTGCTTGGAATCGTGGTGCACTTTAGGCCAGTAATACCCTTCATTTATACTTTATGGGCTAACAATCTTCCCCCGGTGTGGTTCCCATATATTCCTTAGGGGATTTCGGCTAGCATATCCTGGGCTTCCTTCTCTTTTAACATTTCAAATACAGACTTGAAAAATACCTTTTATATAGTACTCTGGTAATTAAAGAATACTTGACATTTTGCTACTTGATTTTTCTTGCCAGATGTCTGTCTTTAGGTAATTCCCTTTTCAACAGGTATTGAATGATGTCATCCTGCTAGTTGGATCCCTCTTCAATTTCCACATCAGTTTTGTTTGACAATGGAAATGTGATGCTTGGCTTTTCAAGAAATTCCATTAGCATGCTTCTTTTGTAAAGGAGTTACAGCGAAGATCCCAAATTCACCAGCACATCTTCATGTTCGTTCTTAGTCCTAGGGATTTGATGGATCCCGTAGGTTATCAACAAGCTTAGTAGCGTTTTTGCTCGTTGCAGATAGTTTACCATTCTTTCATCTTTTGCCGTAAATTCTCATGTAACATTTTTTATGATTAACATCGAATAAAAAAATATCACCTCAAACTCTGGTAGCATGCCGACTCCCGCTATCAGGGTCCCATATTCTACTTCATTTTTTTATGTATTAAACCCAAAAGAGATAGTTTGAGAGTTTCTCACAGTGAAATCTACATCATTATTTTGGCACCAAATCCTTTGTTATTTAAGGCTCCGTCAACGAACAACTTCCATAATCTGTTCCATTTTTCAGTTTGATATCCATTGTTTCCCTTTTCCTCATTGTGAGTAAAGTCCTTTACAAAGTCATCCAATACTTTCCCTTTGATAAACGTTATTTGTTCGTATTGGATTTTATACTGGTCGAGATCAATTGGCCATTTCATCATTCTCTTGCATATTTCAGGTGAATGCAACAAACTTTTGATGGGTGAGTCAGTTAACACTTTTATGCTATGAGCTTGGAAATAAGGCCTCAACTTCCTTGCAGCAACCACAACCGCTAACACTAATTTCTCCATTCTTTTATACCTTGCTTTGGCCACCACGAGACTCTTACTCACAAAGTAAACATTCTTTTTCTTTCTGTCTTCTTCCCTAATTAGAACGGCACTAACAAGCATTTTTGATACTGCTACGTAAAGAAGCAGTTGCTCACCAGGTATCAATTTTGAGAGCAACGTAGGAGTCGTCAGATAATCCTTGATTCTTTTAAAAGTATTCGTCCCAACTGTCAACCAACTTTTTTTCAATTTTGTGAAGAATGGCTTACACTTGTTCGTTGACCTTGAGAGAAATCTGTTTAGGACCGCCAATTTTCCCGTCGGACTTTGTATCTATTTATGATTTTTAGGGTCTTCATCTATAGCTTTCACCTGATCCAGGTTGACTTCGATTCTCTTTTATATCACTACATTGGCCGTGGAAATTTCCCACTTCTACACCGAACGTGCACTTATCTGGATTAAATTTCATGTAGATTTTTCTCAAGATCGAGAAGGCCTCATCAAGATCCCTTATATGATCCTCCCATTTACAACTTTTAACCAACATATCATCTATATAAACCTTCATGGTTTTTTCGATTTGCACGCGGCAGATTTTGTTCATAAGTCTCTGATAAGTTGCACCTACATTTTTTAATCTAAAAGGCATTACTTTATAATAGAAAATCCTTGTTCAGTTATATATAAATAAGGTCTTTACTTGATCAGGCTGGAACATTTTCACCTAATTATATCCTGAGAAGGCGTCCATGAAGCTGTGGAGTTTGTTTCTTACAGTTGCATCCCTCATCTAATCTATTCTTGACAACGAGTAGTCATCTTTTGAGCAAGCTTTTATTAGATTGGTGAAATTTTTTGGGGCTTATGCCCTCAAAGCATCTGTATTGACATTTTGATATGAAATTTAAAGAATATTATATTTTTCTTATAATTGTTCTTTTAAATTATTGTTGAATAATTTATATAAATATCTAAAAATTCCATATTCATTAATGACAATATGATCTTATATTAGTAAGAGAGGATTAAGATAATTGATAATGAATAAAATTGTCAGCAACATATTAAAACATGAAATCTTTAATGAATGATTGCTAGTATGTTTCATTAAACATTATGAATGCGTGCGATCTAGATCCGGATCATTGATGTGGACAGATATCTTTGTGAATGTCATTTATATAATAAGATTATATATGACATGACTGATATGAATTAATATCTTTATTAACGTGTCATTTATCATAAAGATTTAATACACACTAATTCGATAATCATATGTAGATCAGTCTGAATCCTGAGTAGTCATGAACTCTTATACATGTCTACTAGATCATTTGATTCACTCGTTAAGGCTTATTTGTTAATCAGGCTAGTGACTTTTATTTTGAAAATTCAGTGATATGGATGGCTAGGGACATGATACAAGATTTGAAATCTAAACTTTCCTAACGAATCGTATGTTGGTTCTCTTAAGTGTAATTCTGGAACTGAATGGTTATTGAGCTCAAATTTATAATAAGATTATAAATTAGCTATTCACTAGTTGATTAATGGTAATTAAGGATCAAGAGATAATTAGAAGGGTACACTGTTCACACCAGAAATTTACTATTCTGACGGAGGTGAACAGTCCCGGTAGTACTGTACCGGCAGTGAACAGTGCTGTTCAACACAGTAGGTGGCTATTAGCAGTGAGATGGGCAGCGGTGGTGATGGGCGGCGATCATAGAGTCCTATCATCGGCGGCAACTGCTGCCATGTTTTAGGAAAGTTTCCAACAAACCATGCAACTAACTCTAACTCTTTTAATTATCCATTTAAAATTTGAAATTAGTGTAATATTAAAATTAATTATTTTCGTTGGATTTTATGAAAATTAAAAATTAGTAGGTTGATTGGGTTTGACCCAAATTTGATCAAATCAAATAAAATATTTATTTGACTAAATCAAAGCCAACTATATTAAAAGGATAATTATAGAAATTATATTAATTAAGAAAAATAGTTTTTCTAATTAAAAAAGGGTTTTGTTCAAAGCCTTGTAATATGTATTCTTATAGTCCACTTTATAATTAAAAATGAGAAGGCATCCATGAAGATGGACATCAAGAGGAGAAGGCAATGTTTAGGAAATATGTATTCTTATAGTCCACTTTATAATTTTATTTCTTTATTTCAAGATTTGTAATATAGAAATACCCAATAGTCACTCGGTCCATTATTATTTTATTTAATTATTTAATTGTTATGTTTGATAACATGTCCATGCATTAGTCGATCACATGACATACATGAGAATCACACACAATTTTATTTAATCATGCATCTCATATATAGAAACATGATTTATTAGGATTGTCCTAATTTGTTTATATGTATTGTTTTATGAAATCAATTGCATGTAAACTGCTAGGTTTTAACTAGTTAAAACTTGGTAATCACACCACACTAAAGGTTATAGTAGCCTTTAGGTTAACCAACTTTAGTAAAAGAGTTTTATTAAAGTTTGATGAATATAATTAATTAGTTAACTAATTTCACCTAATAATGACTTAGGTGCTTCAGAAAGTTAAATGAATTTAGACCAATGAGATTGGATTAACTAATAATTAAATAATCATAGGGTTATTATTTTAACTAGTAATTAATTTGGAATTAGTTGATTAGTTAAAATAGAAACACATTATCTTAAAATAGTGAGTGGGAGAAGGTTGACATGTCAATGTCACATATGGTCTCCATCATTAGTATAACACTGTGAGGTGCACTGAGGGCCTCGAGATGGCTTTGTTTTCATTCTCTTAAGGGAGGTTTAGCTGTACCAATACCAAGGTTGGACTTCTTAAGAAGATAGGAGGGAGTGATGTAGTTTAGTTTTGACCGACCAAGGCGGCATTTTCTAAATGAAGTCATGAAATCTGAAATGATGGGTTATACTCACAAAGTCACAATTAAGCTTTCATGTGGATAGTTGTGCTTGACCGAACAAGCGATATCTTATTGTTAAAAGAAATGATATGAGATATTTTAAGTTTTAATTAATAAGGATGAGAATGCTCATAGACAGTTTGAGGCTAATCTGACCGATCATATGGCGGCACATTAATCATTGGGTTATTTTTTTATGATTAGTAAATGTTAAATTTTTATGTTTATTATGATTGCATTCATGCATCACATTTACTTTTCGAATTCTAGATATTTATCAATTATATTGAATCATGTATATTTTAAATTTTAGTTATCAATATTATGTCTACCATAGGCAACCCTGTCACTGCTTTACTCGCTCTTGAGAAATTGAATGGTGATAATTTCGTACGTTGGGAATCAAATAGGAACTTAATACTGATTTGTAAGAACCATAAGTTCATTCTTAGTGAGGAATGTCTTGAGCAGCCCGCTGCTAACGCCTCTAATAATGTTAGACACAAATATGATGCTTAGATCATATCAAACAATAAGGCGAAGTGCTACATGCTTTTGAGCATGAATGATATTCTGAGAACCAATCATGAAAGCATGGAGACTGTCTATGAGATTATGGAATCTACAGGCAATGTTTGGGCAGCAGTTTGATCAAAGACGTCATGAGGTCACTAGGAGCTATATGACAACTAAGATGAGGAAAGGTACTTCTTTTAGAACATGATCAACATAATGTATGAGGAAGAAGTGCATAGGGCGACCATTGATGAGTGGACTCAAGTTATCATCATATTGGAGTCGCTCACACTAGCTTTTTCTGTGTTCATGATCAACTATGTTATGAACAAGTTGCAATTTAACATGACCTAATTGTTGAATAAACTGCAGACTTTTGAGTCACTCAACCTTAGAATGATCAAAGAGGGTGAGACAAATGTTGTCGAGCAAAAGCCTTCTTCCAATATTGTTAAGAACAAAAAAAGGAAGAAGAACAATGGTAAGGACAAGAGTAGGATCAAAAGAGTAAAGAAAGCTAAGACATCGCCGAAAGCCAAGAAGAACAAGAAAGACAGCAAGCCCAAAGGAAAGTGTTTCCACTATGGGGTTGAAGGTCAGTGGAAGAGAAACTGTAACAAGTATCTCTCTAAGCTGAAAAAAAAGGTAAATATGATTTACTTGTACCTGAAGCATGTTTAGTGCAATATGATTTGTCATCCTGGTCACTAGATTCAGGAGCCACTAACCATGTATGTTCTTCTTTGTAGATGCTTGATGGCGAGGTCATTTTGAGAGTTTCCAATGGTGCACTCGTGAGCTAAAGCGTAGGGACAGTCCGTTTACTTTTTGGATAATTACTTAGTTTTGAATTGTGTTTATTATATTCCTGGTTTTTTTAGGAATTTGATTTCTCTTTCAGTTTTGCAAGAATAGATATTCGAAGTTTCTTTCATTAATAAAATATTTATTATTTCTAAGAATGGATTCGATATATGTCATGCTAAAATTATAAACGGACTGTATATCTTTAAACCGACCGAACGCGTGTTAAATAATTATGAATTATTTAAAGTAGAAAGACCTTAAAATAATAAACGACAAAGAGTTTCTCATGATGATACACACATATTTATGGCATCTTACGTTGGGGCTATTAATCTAGATAGGTTAAATAGGTTAACAAAGCATGGTGCTTTGAGAGAGCTAAAAGTTGAAACTCTTCCTGTTTGTGAATCCTGTCTAAAGGGTAAAATGAACAAGAGATCATTCACAGGAAAGGGCCAAAGAGCCAAGGAATCACTTGAGTTAGTACATAGTGATGTTTGTGCACCGATCAATGTACAAGCTAGTGGTGGGATTGAGTATTTTTTCACTTTCATTGACGATTACACAAGATATGGTTATAGTTACCTAATGCATTGAAAGTCTGAAACTTTTGAAAAGCTTAAAGACTTCAAGGCTGAAGCTGAAAAGCAATTAGGTATATCATTGAAACCCTTCGATATGATAGAGGTGGTGAATACTTGGATTTAGAATTCAAAGATTATTTGCTGGAGTGTGGAATCCTATCCCAACTCACAATACCTGAACACCATAGAAAAATGGTGATGAAGAGGGGAGAAACTAAACATTATTGGATATGGTTAGGTCGATATTAACCTACTCATCATTGTCACTTACATTTTGGGGATATACACTACACGTGTAGATACCATAGTTTGTCCAGTCTAATACTTTAAATATACACATTTTGTTTATTGGCTTATTTACTAGTCTAATACTATGTGTGATTTTTAAAAAAACAAAAAAAAAATCTAAAATAGATAAATGGACTAGGGACTAAAACTATAAGAAAAAGTTTTAAGGACTAAAAAATAAAAAGGGAGCGTAAGGACTAAAAGAAAAAACTGAGAAAGAGGAGAGGATTTTGAGAGAAGGAAAGTGATCTTTTTAGAGAGGGTGTGTGAGAAATAAGAGCGATTTTTTTAGACAGAGGGAAAGAAAGTTTACATTTATATTCATCTTCTCTCATTCTTTTCTTAATGTAGTTTAAATTTATTGCACCTCTACTAATAAGATATATTGTTCATTGTTCTTCATCCTTTCTCCTTCATACTCATGTAGTTTATATGCTTGGTTCCTTCTTCTTTATTTTTTTACTCTTAATCTTGAGTTTTATTTTATGCATTGATGATTTTTTTTACAAATTTGATAATGAGATATCTTTGTCATCAACTCAATCAATGAGAATGATGATAAAGCCTTTAAGGGGTGCAAAATTAACTTAATGTCTATCAACCCTTTAACGAGTTAAAATTGTACATTTGACGCAAAAATCCTCTATGACAATTTCTCATACATAAAAATACATAAAATAGAGAGTTAAACATCTATATAAAGATTATGCAAAAAATTTAGCTTTGAAATTTTTTAATGTTCACATAATTCTTTTCATTTTTTAGATCATGTTGTTATTTTTGTGACATTTGTTTGAACTAGTTGTCATCCATAATCTTCCTTTTGCTATTTGATTAGCAATGAGAGAGAAAGAAAAAAATGGTAATTAGTGAAGTAAGTACTCTAAAATAAAAAAGGGTTATATTTATATCCCAAACAAAAAATTCAATTTTGAAAATTTATTGATCATTTTAGTGACATTTTTTGAACTAGTTGTCATTTATGATCATTATTTTGTTACTTGATTAGAAATGAAAGAAGAAAATAATGATAATTAGTGAACTAAGTAGTCTAAAATTAAAAAAGATATATTTATATCCAAAAAAAATTCTATTTTGAAAATATATTGATCATTTTTTACATGATGCTCGGTATAATTGGTTATCGTCTGTAATTTTACATTTTATATGCATCTGTGCGATTATATCATGCAATTAAATATTTATATTGATTAGTTTATTTAACAATAAAAGATTTAATAATTATTTCTTTAATTACATAATATTAACAAATTCAAAAAAATATATGAAGGGTAACATCACCTACTATTATACAAAGGGAGATATCACCCTCTGTGATAAAAACAGAGGGTGATTCACCCTCTGTTAAGGTAGAGGGTTAATCACCCACTGTGGACAAGACTAAGGCTTTTAAGCCTCAGCCTTGTCCTTCCCCTTTTCCCTTTTAGTTTTTTTTGTTTACAATTTATTTTATTTCTCTATTTTGTGTTTGTCTTTCTTAATATATGTTTCATTCTTATTTACTTATTTCTCATTTTTGTTCATTTCTCTTCTTCTACATGTTTTGTATGTTCATCTTTTACCTAACACATATTTCTCACTTTATCATCCTACAACCACATGCGATTCGAACTTTACATCTATTCATTTCTTTTATTTTTTCTATGTAGTTGTTAATTTAACTTTTCTTTACATATTTATTTATTTAGGTCTCCTATATTATTATGTTTAAAATGTGATCGATGTCTCATTCATTTATATCAACATGCGTATATATGTGATTTATGTTTAATTCACTAGTAAATAACATGTATATGTTTGGGTCACAAAATAACATGTAAATTTAAATCATATTATATTTATCAATTCCTTTCTCTTACCAAAATCCTTATGACGGACTTTGAGTTTTTTGGGATACCAAACTTCTCGAACTACTGGGGTGAGGGGTTATTTTTAGAATATCAAGAATAACTTCAATAATGCTTTGATTTTAAATATATATATATATATATACAATAATAAATTTTCAATGGTATTTGTACCACCCATTAATGGTCATTTCTTTGTTCATTTTTATGATGAAAAATGTATCAAATGGGAGATTCAAAAATGAATTTCTTTAATCTTATTTTAAAATATAATTTGGATAGCATTTGATTAGATTTGGTAACCCTTTTAACAATGGGTGATGTGGGGTGTAATACCTTCCCCACACACAAATGACTCCCGAACTAACTTTGATCTTTCATAGACTAATTTTTTTATTTTAAAATTGAGTGACCAATCACACCCTAAAATGATTGGTAGCGACTCTGAATTTATTTTCTTCAAAAATGTTTTTTTTCAATCGCCGCTCCGCGCCGCATGCAGGTATCAACAGCTTGGCGACTCTGTTGGGGAAAAATCGGTCTAACCATTTTTAATATATGCTATCCTTTTTGTGTGGTTCTTTGTTTATTTATTTGATTCATCATTTTTCTTATTCATGCTTGTAGTTGTGTGTATTTTATTGTTTACGATGTATATTTCTTTACATAATTTCTGATTCACACACATACACTAGCCCCAAACCCGGGCTTTCCCTTTAGGATTAGAAAGAACGAGTAGTGGAATGCCTTCGTGGAATTGAGGTTCCTGTGGAAGCTCATGAAAGTTCTCACTCAGGTCATCCCTTTCGGGATACCCTTTGGGGCCTTTGTTACTCCATTTGGATAACAATGTGGACAACCTGAAAGGCTTTTAAGAGTTTTAGATCCTAACTACATATATCTAGACAACCATAAAACCTCCCATAATGAGCAATCAAAACCAAATCCTAGGGTCTCACAATTGTATTAGGTAGGTCATGTTGAACATTTATGTGGTACTTGATATTTGCCATGATTTGTTTTCAATTTTTTTTAATCGAGTTATCATCATCCTCATCATCATCCTCATCATCATCCTCATTATCATCCTACCAATCATCATCACAATCACCACCATAAATGTATCGAATTCATCGTTGATTACTATTGTTATTATTTTGGCATACAAGTACAATGAATTTTTAGGGGTGAATCTTATTTCCCTCCATCATTTAGAATTGTCATTAACTCCATCCATCAACATTTTTTCTAAACTCATGATTTATATATAATTCTTCATTTCATGCATTAGAATTTTCATTATTTCTTTTGTGCATTATAAGTTTAACTTTAGTACATGCATCATAGGTTCATCATTTGCTTCATTATTTTATAAGATTTATTTACTCTTTCATGCATTGAAATTTCTTTCATTCCTTCATGCATTATAGTTTCTTTTCTTTCCCTCATGCATATGCTAATGTAGTTTCTTTTTTTCTTTTTTAAAAAAGCAATCACAAGAGATAATGAAACAAGAAATTTGAGAAATGAAAGAACAAACGGCTAGAGTCCTAAAACTTTTCTCCACCAACAAAGGAAAAACATGTCTTGAAAATCCATAAAAGGGCTCCATCACCATGAGATCAATGTCGATACTCCACTTTACCCTCTTGGATTCACTCCATTCTACCAATGTCATAACACAGACCAACTCCATGCTCCATCAATACCAATAAATGTGTGGCACTACATGCTTCCAAGTCCCGAAGATTTGATGCATTCAATAAATTTTTGGTACGGCATCCCAACAGCGCCACCTTACCACAATCAAGTTTTCACCTTACAAAGAAAACATGATAACGGGTGAATCATCATACCTAATCTCGATGACCCAAAAGCATAAAAGCTCGTTACCAAACTAAACAAAATTTTATTGACGAGTGATAAGTTGGATTTTCTAGATGAAAGGTTACATTCGATTGAAGGAACATATGCATACTGTACCATTGATGCCACCCAATTATGCATGGTACTAGATATAACCATCCCTCATAAATTCAAACTTCATGAGTTTGTAATGTATGATGACAGTACATGCCTGATGAGTCACCTTAGTGTGTATTGTAGAAAAATGACTACATGTAAGCATGATGATAAGTTGTTGATCCATTTTTTTCTCAAGAAAGTTTGATTGGGGGCTGCATCTCGCCGCCACATCTAGTTGGATGATCAACATATTTAGAGATGTAAAGTCTAAGCTGACACTTTTCTAAGACAATACAAGTACAATATGGACATGGCTTCTAATTATTTTGATCTGCAAAGGTTGAAAAAAAAGCATACTAAAAGTTTTAAGGAATATGCGAAAAGGTGGAGGGAATGAGCTGCTCAAGTATAACCCGCCTTGTCAAAGAATAGCTGGAATGTTCATCACTAGCTAGAGGTCTTCATGATAGAATGATTGAAAATGCTCCAAGCGACTTTTCTGATATTATAGTCATTAGTGAAAGAATAGAATGTCGGATAAAAAGTGGTAGAATTTCAGGAGCACTGTCAGAAGTATCCTCTAAAAAAATGGGTTGTCGTCGAAATGAAAAGAATGAGACAAACGAACAATTTTGGGTACCCATCACAAGCTGTGAACCCCTGGATCGTGCCTTTCAAAGTACATTGAATGACCCATATCTACAACATCATGTTTGGCGAATACCCCCTAAGTGCCATGCAATTATCATTTCCAACAACCAACATTTTGAAATAATCCAAGATCTTATCTAAGACTACTAACTTACCAGCAAAATGTTGGTCGAGTTGACCAGCCTTGAAGGGGAAATAGGAATAACAATGGTTGGTCCAATACGGCCAATTCTGATGTCCTATACAGAATTATCGACATAATTAATATAGAATAACCAGTTGGTGCTGGTCCTTTACGAGTCTCTCCAGCCACCATATCTTAGATGGTACAATCTGACTACTCGATGTGATTATCATGCAGGGGCAATGAGACATTCAACTAAAAATTGCACAATGTTGGAAGCTAGAGTTCAAATGTTAATCAAAGTCAGTTGGCTAAACTTTAAGAAAGCTGATGACAACTAATAACCAGCCCGACTCTCCACCAAAGCATGGGAATGCCATGGAAAATTTCATGGAACGTATCTCTTCATATGATAATGGAACAACTTGATGCAGTAAATGTTTTAATGGTTACAATATATCAATGTTTTCACATATCATTGTTGTCATGACTGTAAGTTCAATAATTGAGATATCGCCGAACTGTCATTGCTTCTTAGGGACCTTCAAGAGTGACGAGCTAATGTCAAATTCCTCAAAGCTCTACCCAATATCTGAGAAACTTTTGTCATACATCTTCTTATCGTGTTCCGTCTATTTTTAGTCGTCTCCTATTTTCAATTCTAGTTTTTTGTCCTATTTGTGTTTCTGCTCATTTCAAAGTTAATGAATGCGTTTCCAATTCTTCATTCATTGACATCATACTCTTGCATCTCTCTCATTTCTTTCCTTTCACCCAACGAACCAACCCATATTTGGAATGATGATTTTGAGAATAAACACATAAGCAGTATCAAATATAGCTTTAACGATCTTATTTTTAGTGAAGAGACAAATAAAAGTGAAAATACTCTTTTTTCTAGTGAATGAAGAAATTTCAAAAAGGTGTCTTATCTGAGGTCATGTTCTTGTTGAATTTACTTCTGATTGGAAATGATGGAGAGGCATTCTTTCTGTAATCCTAAACACTTTTATCCATTGCAAGCCCAATTGAGCTTAAAAAGAATCTTCATTTCTTGACACCCAGCCAACGATCACTCCCTATACTGGGCAATTATTATTTTTATCAATATATGTCTCGAAAGGCGAAAAAAATTTCAAACTGACGCAAAAGAAAAAGACAAAGGCAAACAAAAATCAACAAAAAAAATATAGCAAATGGAAAAAAAAAATCTAGCAAATGCAAACAAATGAGCCTAGTAGTTTTTTTTATAATGTTCTCTTACATTAGGGGAAATTCGTTCAACAAAAATTCTAAATGCATTTTCCCCAACAGGGGTAATTTTTTGCAAAAAGTTCATGTACAACTATCCATTTTGGTTTCTCATGACAAAATGTCAAAACCCACACTACGGCAGTCATTATTTGGCAAAACCTTTTCAGATGAGTTTTGAGCCTTTGGTATCCTTTCTTTTGGCAGCCTAAAAATCCTAGCCTACATTACAATCCAAATTAAAGTCCTCTTCAGACCAAGAAGATTTATCTATAATAAGAGTATGACTTTAAATAAGTTAATACCTAAATATAAATCTATCACGAGCGATACATCACCTCTCAAAAGAAGAAAGAAAAAAAAGGAAAAAAGGAAAAGGAAAAGAAGGAAAGGATGATCACTATGAGTGAGAAATGCAGTATATGAAATGCTTTAATTCTCAAAAGAGTTATTCCGACACTGAGAAAATCTTATTCCATAATTATTTTCTCATAACCTTTTCAAATCCTTGTTTATCAGCTTTTTTGTCATTAAAAAGCATGTATTCACAATATTCACTCTATCAATCTTACTTTCTCCATTTTTTCCTCTAACATCTAGAGCATGTAGATAACATTGCAAATAACTCTTGAAATTACTTAAGAGCATGACTTTTGGCACAAAAAGGAGTTTGGGGGCATGGTGAAAACCTAAAAAGGAACCATGGAAAAAATGAGTTCTAGGTCATGGTGAAAACTTGAAAATGCGTCATTGGTTGAAAAAAAGAGGAGGGACAAATGTCAACATGTAAATATATAAGACGCCATGAACAAGAAGGGGAATGTAGCTTCAAAATAATATGATACGTACACGTCAAGAGAATCATATGAACAAAGGGGAAATCATTTTTTCTACCATTGGCAAAAAACTGAATACTGGAGCATGATCCAGTACAAAGGGCACACCATTTTCTTTATCATATGCTCAATATCTCATGTAAATCTATGATCCTAGTCCAAACGACTGTTCAAAAGGATAATGGAGGTGACTACAATAACCCATTTAAAAAAAATCATCATAAGATTCTGTTAAATGCTCACAGTCATGCATATTGTTCATACTATCATGATCATCCACTTCTAATATAAGTCGAGAATTTCATAAACATGATTCGTACTAGTTGCTTCAGTTTCAAACCATCAAGAGCATCCATTTAAAATCAAAGACGACGTCAGTCAACTTTAAAAAACTTTCAAATAATTTTCTTATAAATGTTCATAATCATGCATAGCATGCATTCAAAATCATTATCTTGCAATGCATAGACATGCATCTCATTAGTTGTTTTGATACAATTCAAGTGCATGAATCATTTAGTGATATCT
Source organism: Datisca glomerata (assembly GCA_003255025.1). Classification (NCBI taxonomy): domain Eukaryota; kingdom Viridiplantae; phylum Streptophyta; class Magnoliopsida; order Cucurbitales; family Datiscaceae; genus Datisca; species Datisca glomerata. Next base: position 111,829 of record QANY01005207.1, on the reverse strand, counting down.
TTCAAAATCCACGCATGAATTTCCACATTTAAAGCTTGCATTAATCTAGATTTTGTTGTTATATAAAACTTACATAAGTCAACTTCGACATCTATTAATTCATTTAAATCGAACCCAAAATTGAGTCGAGGTCGAAGCCTATTCAAGACATTTCCCTTTCAAATATCTTTGGTAAATCGAACCCGACTTTTGTCGCGGTCGAAGCCCAGTGTCAGCGAATGGTCCATTTAAATATATCAAGTTAAATTGAACCTGAAATTGAGTCGAGGTCGAAGCCTGTTCCAGGTCTGTTTCCCTTTCAAATATCTTTGGTTAAATCAAACTCGACTTTGTCATGGTCAAAACCCGGTGTCAGCGCCTGGTCCAATTCAAGCACACACAGTTCCCCACGCTTTTGTGGAATTTAACATCAATAGCTCTCCCCCTCCCACTCCGGGAATTCTGCCCTCATCTTTTCCATATTTGTATGCTTTGAGGCATCTTTTGCTATGAGTCCTGCAAGGAAATGGTCTCCACTCTCCTCGTTTGATTCCTTTACTACCACAATAGCTAGACTCTCAAAGACCCCTCCTATCATATCCTTAACATGATGCTTCTCTATCTCTAGTATAATATCAACCTGAGTCAAGGTTAGGAGCATATATTTCCTTGTTGTACTAGTTTTCGCTTTCATTCTATTTTTCTTCCTTTTTTAGAACCCCCCTTCTTTTTCCCTTTTTACTGTTGGATCTTTCAATGCACCGTTATATCCTTAAGAGTCTTGATACCTAAGTGAGGAATCCCTGCGATGATTGGGGGCCTGAACAGTACTTCCTTTATACACTAGGAGTTCTTTAAGGGACTCTGACTTCTTCTTTGCATAGGGATCATCAATCTCCATAATGCCCAGAGCAAGCCAAAGCCAGGCCAACCTACGCCTTTTCCTCATTGTCACTGCCGTCTCACGACTTGAATTTGAACCAATCAAGCTACTTCCATTTAGTAGATCGTGAGTGGGTTTGTCGTCCACCTCATCACCCTTCCTTCTAATGGGTTTGGAATATAAAAATCTTTTCTTGGTCCATTACCTGATCTAGGTCAATTTATGACCTCAATTCGTTTATTCCTTCCTAATCTTAATAACTATCAGAATCATATGACTCATCAATCAGATAGACAGATAGATGAATTTTTTGAAATAACTGTTCAAGAAAGAAGTGATCTCTTTTCTCGCTACCAGTGGATCCCCAGACATATTCCTTTCGTTCCATAAACTAATTCTATTCTTGAATCTCGTTCGTGAGATTGATCAAAATCAATATTTTTATGTATTATTCTAATTTCTGTGTATTAAACTAAAACTGCCGGTTAACGCACAAAAACTACTAGTGTAGGCTGTTTTTGTTGTAGTGAGCATGTGAGGTGATCCATGAGTAGAACTTCCCATAAACTAATAATTTTAATCACATGGTAGTCTTTTCCTTTATTAATTGTTTACTCTGTCAACCATCCCCCGCCTTGTTGCACCTTCACAAAAGCATTCCCTGTTTTTACACGGTCTTGTACGCCATTTGAGAAGCTTTATATCAACCGCCGTTGAGCTTCGGGGAATCGGGGTCCTAATTTTGCTTGGGACAGAAAAGATGGTCCGAAGCCATCCCATAAAGGTTTCACCAGTGGACCCGTAAGGAGCGAACCCTGTAGCTCGGTTGAACAATATCAAGCTATAATTAGCCGATTCCTTCAGCAAAAACTGATCGAGCTATTAAATTTCTCCTTCGCCACGTCTAGATTACAAGTGACGATGACCCAAGTGGTGCCGAGGCTGAAGGCCATGAGTCGTTTGGCGTGGCAAGCTTTTAAAGTGATCTTACTAAATTTAATGTCATTAGAACATTTATATGATATGAACTTATTATGTGTATAGACTTAATTCTATATTTCTAATTTTATGATGAGTCAAAATAAAAATATAAGGGTTATGGTCTCTGATTCAATATGTGCAATTATTATTTTCATCATCATTGAGAATACAAAGATTATTTTCTAAGTAGAACTTCATTGAATCAGAATATCGATAAGCAACAATCATATGTTTCCATCGATCAAGATAAACTTCCATTTTCACTCTCTCAATGATTTAACATGAAGGATCTTGATTGAATTAGATTTTTTTCTAAATTTTGATTTTAATGATTTTCTAATAAGTGATATCCGAGTAACTCCATGTAAAACAGTTGAGAATCAATTTTAGTCTCTTGAATTGTATTTATGGTTTTGGATTATTTAAAGCATCCATGAAATATAAATTTGGTGTTCCTTTGTTTTTCTTTGGGTTTGATATATACTCCTCTAAATTTGGTTAAACATTCTATTTCGTTTTGCATTATTAGAGTTATTTTTTATTCATTTCATATTTTCTTTTCTTTTTTGAAATTTTATCAACATTCCAATTTATGAAAAGGTTTGGAGGAATAGCGATTTGTTTACTTTAATGCTCCGGTTCGATATAGTTCTAAAAAAAGGAAAGTTTTGAATAGCCATGGCAGACGCCATGGCCATCGAGGAAGAAACTGAAATTGGTGTAGGTGCATCAGCGAAGGGGCAGTAAACGTTTCGTGCACAAGGAAATGTTTCAAAAGGAAAAGGAATCGTCTCCTTATGCAGGAGACGATCTGGATGAAGAGAAAGGGAAGTTATTACCTAAATCACGGTACCATATAGTGTAGGAATTATTTCCTGCTTTGTAGTACCGTACTGGTACAGGGAGTTATTCCCTGATTTGCAGTACCGTATAGAGAATAAAAAATTATCCCATACTTTATGGGTATGGTACTATAACACCGTTACCATTATATATATATATTGAATTGATTTAAATAATTCAATTTAATTAAGACATTTTTATTTCAATCAAATTCAAATCTTGGTATTGTTACTTCTTTTGGATGATTAATATTCTAAAATAAATTGATTGAAACAATATGTTATCAAAGTCACATCAGATTAATTTATTTTAAATATTAATAGAGTTGTGTGATTCATGCGGATATTGACCGGCCTAAATGAATGTCAATATTTGGTCGATTTACATAAATATGTGACAATTATAAGGTGTTTCATGTGAACGATAAGTCGGTCTAAAGATAGACTTGTTGTTTATTTATTATTAGTATTTGATTACTACACCAAGAGTACCACTTATAAGTTTATTTTATCTTTGTTAAGAAATTACATATTAATGTTGTGCTAGGTATCTTATGATGGAGCCCACCAATATATGAATTAGTTGATTGTCTAATATGGATTTTTATATGAACATGTTTTTTTTTTGTTTCGTTCTCTGTTCAGCTAATGAATCTACTTCTACTGTATATGCTAATATTAATTCAATCCCCATGTTAAATAGAACAAACTTCAAGGATCAGAACGAGAATGTAATGATCATTCTCGGTTGTAGGGATTTAGACCTTGCGCTAAGGATTGAACGACATGTTAATTTTACGGACAAAAGTTTTGTTGAGGTTAAATGAGAATTTGAGAGGTGAGATCATTTAAATCGCATGAGTCTCATGATCATTAAGCGTGGTATTCCGGAAGCATTCAGTGGCGTAGTGTCCGAAAAGGTTACTACTGCCAAAGAATTTCTTAAGGAAATTGAAAAACGTTTTGCTAAAAATGATAAGGCTGAAACAAGTACGCTTTTGACAAACTTAATTTCAATGAAATATAAAGGAAAATAAAATATAATAGAGTACACTATGGAGATGTCTCATCTTGCTTCTAAACTAAAGACACTAAAGCTAGAGTTGTCTGAGGATTTACTCGTGTATCTAGTTTTGATTTCGCTTCTTGCACAATTTAGTCAATTTAAGATAAGTTATAACTGCCAAAAGGACGAATGTTCTCTAAATGAGCTCATTTCACACTGTGTGCAAGAAGAAGAAAGGATGAAGCAAGAAAATATCAAATGTGTTCACTTGGCAAGTACCTTTAAAGACAAGAAAAAGGAAATGAAAAGGGATAAGGAAGCTGCGTGGTCCACCTTAAAAGAAGCAGCAAAAGAAACAAGGTGAAGAATTTGCCTATTACTTTTGTGAGAATACTGGACATATGAAGAGGGATTGTACCAAATATCACACTTGGCGTGCAAAGAAAGGTACACTTCTCACTCTAGTTTATTCTGAGGTTAATTTAGCTTCAGTGCCAAGACACATTTAGTGGATGGATTTTGGTGCTAATACTCACATATGTGTGTCAATGCAGGGTTGCTTGAGCTACCGAAATCCAAATGATGCTGAAAGATGCATCTATGTGGGCAATGGAAAAATTGTAGAGTTTGAGGCTATATGGATTTTAGGTTACTATTAAAGAGTGGATAATATTTGGATTTAAAAGAGACTTATGTTGTATCATCATTTAGACGGAATTTGGTTTTTATTTCTGCTTTGGACAAATTTAGTTATTATTGTTCATTTGAAAATGGTTAGTTTAATTTATCTTTGAATTCAAATATTGTTGGTAACGACTCTTTATCTTCATATGATAACCTATATTTGCTTGATACAGTTAAGGACACTTAAAGACATGGTTAGGAGTATGATTTCTAACTTTACCTTGTCAGAATCTCTCTGGGGAGAAGCATTAGAGATTGTAGCTTATATTATCACAAGAGTGCCAACTAAGGCGGCAGCCAAAACCCTTTATGAGTGTTGGAAGGGTAAGAAACCTAGTCTAAAACATTTTCACATTTAGGGATGTCCAGCTGGAGCAATGCCTTATAGGCTAAATGAAAAGAATCTGGATAGTAGAACTATTAGCTATTACTCTATTGGATACTGTAAGAGATCAAGGGGTTAGAAGGTCTAGGATCCCATAAGTAGGTCAATTTTCAAAACAAGGACTACAAAATTCTTTGAGGATATTGAGTTTGGGGGGAGAAATAAGGTTAGAGACTTTATCTTTGAAGATGAATCTTTTAATATTCCCATAATTGCTTTTGACAATGATCAGGTTTCTATTCTTGACGATGATCAAATAGTAAGTCCAAAACTTCAAAACAGTGTAGAATTACTCCCCACACAAAATGAAGAAATTATTCCTGAATATCAAAGTCAACAACCTCAAGAACAAATGCCATTAACAATATCCACAAGGGAGAGGAGAAAAGCAATTTATGATGACTTTATAGTCTTTCTCTAAGAATATGAGAATGGCATTGGAGTAATGGAAGATGATCCAATTAACTTCCATCAAGCCATGAAAAGTTTTAACTCTCAAAAGTGGATCAATGCCATGAATGAAGAGTTTAAATCCATGAAAGACAATGTCGTTTGGGATCTCGTTCATTGCTTGAAGGTACGAAACCCATTGGTTTTAAATGGATTCTTAAAACCAAGAGGGATTCGAAGGATAATGTGGAGAGATATAAGGCTCTTCTTGTTGTAAAGGGCTTTAATCAAAAGGAAGGTGTTAATTTCAAAGAAACTTTCTCTTTGATTTCAATGAAATACTATTTTAGGACTATCACGACACTAGTGGCACATTGTAATCTTGAGCCTCATCAGATGGATGTAAAGACAGCGTTTCTCATTATGACATTGATGATATATTTTATGTGGTGCAACCAGAAAATTTTATATCAAGAGACCCAAAGAAGTTGGTTTGCAAATTAAAGAAATATATACATATATATGGACTTAAGCATGTTTCCCGTCAATGGCATCACAAATTTCATCAAGTAATAGTCTCATTTGGTTTTGAGATGAATGCAGTTGATGGTTGTGTATACCACAAGTTTAGTGGGAGTAAATATATCTTCATGGTACCATATGCCGATGAAATACTGCTTTCTAGTAACGATAGAGGCATATTGGATGAAACCAAGGGATTTCTATCAAAGAATTTCAAAATGAAAGATCTTGGTGACGCTTCTTTTGTATTAGGCATAAAAATACATTGAGATCGCTCTTATGGTATACTTGGGTTATCACAAAAGAGCTATATCGAGAAGATACTTTAGAGATTTGACATGGAGTACTATAAACCAAGTGACACCCCTGTTTGGAAGGGAGATAAGTTCAGTCTCAATCAATACCTCAAAAAATGACCTTGAAGTTAAGGAAATGCAGAAGATTCCTTATGCGTTAACTGTGGGAAGTCTAATGTATGCTTAGGTTTGTACACGCCCAAATATAGCATATATTGTTGGGATGTATGGCAGATATTTTAGTAACCATGGGATGGATCATTGGAAAGCAGTCAAACGGGTTATATGATATTTACAGAGAACAAAGGATTACATGCTCACATATATAAGATTAGACCAACTGGAGATCGTTGGATATTCTAATTCAGATTTTGTTGGATGCCAAGAGAGTCGAAGATACACATCCGGTTAGATCTACTTGCTGACTGGATGAGCTATTTCATGGATGATTGCTAAGAAGAAACTTATAGGTTCCTCCACTATGGCAGCTGAGTTTATAGCGTGTTATAAGGCATCAAACCATGGAATATGGCTGCAAAAATTTATCACCGGGCTACGGATTTTGGAAGGAATTGAAAGACCATTAAAATAGTTTTGTGACAATAAGTCTATAGTATTATATTCTAACAACAACAGGAGCTCGTCGAAGTCAAAGTATATAGAGATAAAGTTCCTAGTTGTTACAGAAAGAGTTCAGAATGGTCAGGTGTCTATAGAGCATATAGGTACAAACTCTATGATTGCAGATCTGCCCACTAAAGGACTTCCACCCAAGTCTTTCATGAGCACACTGCTCATATGGGTGTCATGTTTTTTTTATGATATGCTAGTTTAGTGGGAGATTGTAATTAACTGCAATTTTGTTTAGGACACATTTTGTGTTTTATGGACATTTTCTGCAGAAATAAAGAATTCAGTTAAGTTTTCACTGTAATCAGGTTTAATTTGATCTCACTAAAGAGTAAAGTTGGACTAGTTGGAAATAGGCATGTTAGATCCATTGCATGTAATTTTCATGCTACACATGCATGTGATGAATTTAGTGATATCGATATGTGTGAATATTGATGAATTTAGTTACGATGCATGTGATGAAGACTGCTTTGATCCATGGATGAGATTGTTTAAAAATGTTTGTTTATGATGACAAAGGTTTTGAGCTCATAAAGTCATGCACATTTTGTAAGGTAACATATGTGACCAATTGGGAGATTGTTAGAAAATAATTAAACATGTGGGCCTACATATGTAATTAAATGTGTGTTAAAAGCTATCATAAAGTTTAGTCCATTTAAAGTGATCTTACCAATGTTTAATGTCATTGGGCTTAGAGCAGTTATATGGTATTGACTTATTATGTGTAGAAATATAATTCTATATTTCTAATTTTATGATGGGCCAAAATAGAAATATAGAAAAATATTTCTATATATAAAGGTTATGGTCCCTGATTCAAGAGGTACAATTATTATTCTTATTCTCCCTTACATCCCATCATTATTGAGAATATAGAGATTCTTCTCTAAGGAAAACCTCATTGAATAAGAATATCGATAACCAGTAATCATATGTTTCCATAAATCAAGGTACGCTTCTTTTTTTATTCTCTCACTGATTTATGTTTCCATAAATCATATGTTTCCATAATGTGCATCATTGAAATTTTCCTGATAATTTACAAAAAAAATTAACATATACTGGGGTACTCTCCCTTTATTTCCCTTTTTTGTCAAAGTTACACTACAAATTGTAAGGGGAATGTGAGAATGTGACTCAAATCCACGATCCCTAAGTTATGGGTGTGAGGACTTAACCAACTATGTCAACCCAATTTATTTTCCAATTTTCTTTTAAACCTGTTGCATAGATTATAAGTAAAAAGTAAACCTTTCTAAGCATATTTTTTCTATACAGTACAATGGTTTGAAAATCTTTGTGCTATAAATAACCATACACCCTCTAGTTTCAAGAGAAATAAACTAGAAACATAGAGCTTGAAATAGCAAGCAAGAAAGAGAAGAAAGCAAGAAGAAGAAGAGAATATCGAAAGAGAGAGAGAGAGAGAGAGAGTGGAAATGAGAGAAAATGATGATTTTCATTAACTCAAGAGTAGAAAAGAACAAAGTATTAATATATTAACAGAAGTTAGTAAACAACTATAAACAATTATATGTCGTTTAAGCTAACTCTCTTAACCTTATCAACACTATTTACACTTATGCCATTTTGATTAATACTTAAGCTCATATTATTCAAATTAGTACACTTAATATCTGCCCTCAAACTGATCCCTGGAACTGAGGGCATCAGTTTGTTCATCAAGAAACTAAACTTATGTTGAGAGAGGTTTAGTGAAGAGATCAACCAATTGAAGATGAGACTCAACATGCTTGACTTAAAGATCCTTTTTAGCCACTTTCTCCCTAACAAAGTGAAAATCAATTTCAATATGTTTAGTCCTAGCATGAAAAACCGAATTGGAAACTAAGGCTATAGAAGAAGTATTTGTACAGAATAAAATGGGAGGATATGAAAAATAGAAGTGTAAATCATAAGGAAGTTGTCTAATCCAACTTAATTCAACAACAGTATTAGCTAAGGTTTTATTTTCAGCCTTAGTTGAAGACCTAGCAACTGTAGGTTTCTTTTTAGCACACCAAGAGATGGTATTAGCTCATAAAAAGATAACAAAACCAGTGGTTGATCTTCTGTCAAATGGATCCCCAGCCCAGTCTGCATCATTGAAGGCCAGAAGCTGAAGGGATCCATGTCAGAATAGAACACCATGGTTAACAGTACCAGCAATATACCTTGGTATTCTTTTAATAGCAGAAAAATGAGCAGATGTGGGAGCATGCATAAATTGGCAAATTTTTAAACCACTGAAGTTGTCGCAATGTGCATGCGATGCGGAGCGACGATTAAAAAAATCATTTGTGGACAAAAGAAATTCAGAGTCGCCACCAATCATTTTAGGGTGTGATTAGTCACTCAATTTTAAAATAAAAATTTTGGTCTACGAAAACTCAAAGTTAGTTCGGGAGTCATTTGTGTGTGAAGAAGGTATTAGCACCCCACAACAACCATTGTTAAAATGGTTACCAAATTTAATCAAATGCTATCCAAATTATGTTTTAAAACAAGATTAAAGAGATTTATTTTTGAATGTCCCATTTAGGACATTTTGCATCACAAAAATGAAAGATAAATGACCTTTAATGGGTGGTACAAAGACAATCGAATTTTTTATATATATATTTTTAAAATCAAGTCATTTTTCGAATCTCAAAAATAATTCCTCACCTCGGTAGTTCGAGAAATTTGGTATCCCAAAAATTTCAAAATTCGTCATGGGATTTTTTTAGTTTAAACTAAATAATGAAATTAATAAAATTTACATCTAATTATTATGGTTTTAATTAATGAACGTCAATTGTGATGATAAAAGAATGAAACAATAATCATATACAATCATGATGATATAGTAATAGTATATAAAAATAAATAAGAAGAGATAACAGCTATAAAGAAAAAGAAAAAATAATGGAAAGAAATGTTACAGAATATAAAATGAATGATAAATTTTAAAAGAATATGCAGAGTGAAAATAATGAAATAATATGTGAAACAAGTAAAAATATATATATAAACAAAATAAATTAAAGCAAACCATAAAATCTATTAATAAAAAAAATAAACAAAAAAATAAAATACAAAAAATAAAAAATTACAAACAAAAAACACAAAAAACATCAAATAAAAAAATTGCAAAGGGTGATTTCATCCTTTGTTTTTTTTAATTTCGTTTTTTTTCAAATATATATATAATTATTTCATAAATAAATTATATAAAAATTTTATGTGTAAATAAATTAATTTATGAAAAATACTTAATTTCATACATAATTGGTATGAGCATACTCTTTTTTATTACATAACCTACTAATTACCATTTTTAATTTATTCCCTCATTGCTAATCAAATAACAAAGGAATAATCACTGATGTTAACTAATTTAAACAAGTGTCACTAAAGAAAAATCAATAAAATTTTCAAAATAGAATATTTTTTGTTTGGGATATAAATATACCATTTTTTATTTTAGACTATTTAGTTCAATAATTACCATTTTCCTTTCTTCCTTCATTAGTAGGAATGATCATGGATGGTAACTAGTTCAAACAAGTATCACAAAAATAATGAACAAAAATTTAAAAAAAATTAAGAAAAGACTTGTAAGAACATAAAAAAATTTCAAAGTTTAAATATTTGCATAATCTTGTATAGAGTTTTTACTCTCTATTTTATACATTTTTATGTATGATAAATTATCATAGGAGATCTTTTCATCAAATGTATAATTTTAACCCTTTAAAATGTTGATTCACATTAATTTTATACCCCTCAAAAGATTTATCCTCATTCATTGAGTTAATGACAAAAATATATCATTACCAAACTTGTAGAGAAATGAAAATACATGGAAATAAAACTTAAGATTAAGAGTAGGAGAAATGATAAAGAATGAACAAACAACTTACGTATGAAAAAGAAACAAAAAATATCAACTACATGAGTATGAAGAAAAGAGATGGTGGATAATAATGAACAAGATATATTGTAAGCTAAAGTGCAAAAAGTTTAAACTATCTTAATAAAAAGAATAGGAGAATATGAAAGATTAATAGAAATGAAGGCTCTCTTTCTCTCTCTTTTAAAAAATATCTCCTATTTTCTCAAGACCTCTCTTACTCTCTCTAAAATCCCTTCTCTTTCTCTCTACATTTCTCATTTTCAAGTGAGGATCTCCCCTCTATTTATAGGTAAGCTGAGAGTTTCACTTTTTTATTTTTAGTCATTTTTAGTCATTTTTTAGCTTTTAGTCCTTGGACAATTATTCTTATTTTTAGGCCTTGGGCTATTTTTCAAATCATACATATAGTTTTAGACTAGTATATGAGCCAAAAAATAAAATTTATATTTTTAAAGTATAAGACCAGACAAAATACAATATCCACAGTTGCCCTCTTTTGTTCACACTTTTAAACTTAGAAAGTGTACAAATGTATAGATAAGTATTTTGATCGAGAAAAGACTATATGGATAAAGGGAATAAAAACCTCGACTTATTTGGGTTATATGAAATGATAGAATTATGAAATGGACTTGGATAGAAACATACTTCAACCTTGACTTAATTTGGGTTCGATTTAACCATATTAATTGAAACGGACCAGGCGCTGACACTAGGCTTCAATCGTGACAAAGTCAGGTTCGGTTTAACTGAATATATTTTGAAATGAAAATGGACCTGGATAGACACAGGCTTCAACCTCGACTCGATTTGGGTTCGATTTAACCAAAGATATTGGAAAATGAGACGAACCTAGATAGACGCAGGTTTCGACCTCGACTCGATGCGAGTTCGATTTAACTAGAGATAATTGAAAAGAAGTGGACCTGGATAGACACAGGCTTCGAGCTCAACTCAATTCGGGTTCAATTTCACTGAAGATATTTGAAAAGAAATGGACTTGGATAGACACAAGCTTCGACCTCGACTAAATTTGAGTTCTATTTAACCGAAGAAAATGAAGTGTTTGATCTGATTTATACAAGCTTCATATGGTAGCCAGAGCTAGACTAATGCAGACTCTAAATGTTAAAAAGTCATGCATGAATTTCAGAAAAAATATCCTGAAATGATACATGCACTTGAATTGTATTAAAATAGATCAATATGATGCATGACCTATTTTATGTTGCTGATTAAGCTGTTGGTCTAAACCTTCTGTTGCATCGCACCTAGTACCAAGAGATTTTGATGACATTACACACTTATCATTTATGACGCAATTACTTGTATTCATGTGAATTTCTATCTCTTTTGAATTATTCTAAACCTGTAATGATTTATTTTTTGTTTTTGAATCATGCGGACTGCCAGCGCCATAGGTGGCAAAATTCCCTACTTGACGTGTATTGCAATTGTGGGAACAGGGACGCAGCATTCAAAATCTATAAGAGAATGGATAGCATCGATTTGGTTTCATGGAACACAATTATTGCTGGGTGTGTAGAGAAGGGTAATGAAGAGCTCGATTCCGTGGTAGAAACCTGCGATGAAGCTGAAAGATAGGGTTGCGAGAGAGCTTCATGACCTACCTATGTGAAAGGGTTGCGAAAGAGCTTGATTTCAGGGTTACGAGAGAGCTTCACGACCTACCTACGTGAAAGGGTTGCGATAGAGCTTGATTTCAAGGTTGCGAGAGAGCTTCACGACCTACCTACGTGAAATGGTTGCGAGAGAGCTTGATTCCGTGTGAGAGAGAAAGGGAGAAGTGTTTTCATTTTGGTAAAGTGATTTCATTTTGGTAAAGTGATTTCATTTTGGTAAAGTGATTTCATTTTGGTAAAGTGAGAAGGCGCAGGGCTAACTTCACAAAAATTTCATTTAGCTCAAGTGAGCTAATGCACTAAGATTTTCAGGAAACATCCTCAGCGATTTCTGCTTTGTAGGTTCATATACTCCGGCAAGAGATCAAAACACTACCTTTTGCAAAAGAAGCATGAACATAGAACACAGGAAGAATGCTCACCATGAAGAGTCCATGCTGGAGCAGAACTGGAGGACCCTGATCTCTTCTTATAACCCCATTAGGGGAAGATAAATGTTGAAGAGACAATAAGTATCCATCCTTGGTTTGAATCTAGGAAAATTATAGAAGTTTACCATAGAGCATAGCACGCTCATTAATGACAACCATATAAAACTTACATATATAACTAAAGATGGAGATTCATACAGAGCGGTGTGACTAATAACTAATAATAGATCAAGCCTAAAAAGTCAGCCTATGAGTGAGAGTTCAACACAATGCTTCCTCAAATTAGTACATTGTCTAGATGAGTAAAGAGTTCTGAGCTATTATCAGTTAGTTCTAAACTAGTATATAACCTTATAGGGGGTTTTGTGTATACGAGTATACAACAATAACTTTACAAAAAGTATTTATTCTTTTCACCATTTCTAAAATTTAATTTTCGGAAGAACATAGCACTCCTGAGAACAATGGTAAAAGCACATCTACCAATATGCTACTATAAAATATACGCAAACATGGAACTATGGAAGGGGCACTTGGAAAAGCATTTGAGAGGGACTAGGCTCAGAAGACAGCTAATTCATACCTCTAGAACTCAAGGTCATCAAAGAATTTGTCCAATAAAAGACCTGAAAACTTGTCTAGTAAATTTATAGTTCCCCAAAAGAATCTGTCCTTATGGTTCAACCACATTACAATGATATACATTATGTCGCTGAACAAAACTATAAACAAGGAAAATAATAGGTCAGTTGGATTAAATGCTAAATAACTGGAAGGATGTTCTCCGGACGTCATCTCTAACACAAGCTAAATGCATATAGAACCAAAACATTGTATACAACATATATTAACAGATCAACCCGAAGTACAACATGAAGAAAGGCGTAGAACTTAGAATTAAAAAAGGGGGTGATTTCTTATAAAATTAGTTTTTGACGAAAAAATATAAAGAAATTGAAATGGAAGGAAATTAAGAGAAGAAGCAACCCTATCCCCAAGTCAGAGACCGAAGGAGAAAGGATATGCAAAGACTTAGAACTCCGAATTAAAACCGAAAATCAAATTTTGTTAAGAACTTAGAGAAATTTGTTCTCGACTAAAGAATAGAGAAGAAATTTCGTTATGTATTGAAAGACTCAGAAAAAGACCAGAGAATCAAACTTGAAAATCAAAGAAGGAGAATGGTTGAGGGGAAAATCGCTGAGAGACCTGCGAAAACTCACCAGGCTAATCGAAAGAGGTATTTTGTCCAACGGCGACAGCCCCGACAATTCGTAACTATCCAATGGTTAGAAACCGTCGCGAAAGACCAAAAAACCATCGCGATAGAATTGTTTTCTTGTAGTGGTAAGATACTATTGATCTTAGACAAAAAATATAATAGGGGATCATAATATTCTACCTATCGGATCATGGGATTAGAAATAATTATAAAATCGTAAGATCCGGATAAAAAATTTAACAACCATGGTTGTGAGGGTCCTTTTTGCATCTTGCTAGTGTGTGGTGAGCCCTTATTTCTTGTTTTTTTTGCCCTCAAATTTATTCATGTTGTGTTCTTATGGGTAGAGACTTCATGAATTTGTTTGAACCTTTAGCCATTGCTTTGTAGCGACCATTACCATCGTGTAATCTGTCATTTGCATGATTGTCTATGTATTTTTTTCTCCTTTTAGATAAATCTTACCTTGTGATGACGTGTTTCTCTATATAATCATTTTACAGAGGTCTATGGGTCTCCTTTGATTTATACTTGTGCAGTCATTTCTTATGAATTTTACTTTATGTAGTCATTTTGAATTGTTCATTTGCTCTAGTTGAAATAATTTGTATTTAGTGATTGGAATTTGTTAAGACTATGGTGAATTGTGATTTTTCTCACCCTAAGAGTTTTGAGTGTATGAGAGAAGGATTCTATGGGAATTCTTAATTGTTTTGGGCTCTTTGTTGGTAATTTTTTCTTCTTATTTTGGTTAATCTGTTGGCCGTGATAGTACTTTCGCGTAATTTGGGCATGTGATCCAAAGCTTTTGGTCAGGAGTAGAAAACAAAGTTTGGAAGCCATTAAAGGTGTCACTTTATTGCTTAGAATAAGATATTTCATTTTTATCGCTGTTGTGTTGGATTTCTAAGGATTTGAGCAAGGAGAAGTGTGATTTGAGGTAGTTACTTCATTGTAGTTGAGTCTCTCTCTATGTCTGTGTCTCATTTCCTTGATCATCCTCCTTAGCGGTTAGTTAATTCAATGTTCTTTGCTATCTGTTTTTTGAATCGTTGTTTTCACTTGCTTGCTACATGCATGTGATCTCTTTAATCGATCGATGTTCTTCATTTAGTTTGTTGTTATTGTTATATGGGTTCGTAGCACCACGTGAGATTTGGTATGTAAGAGCTTTATTATTAAACTATTTGTAAAATGGTGTAAAAGGTGAGCCACGTCATTAAGAGTAACTTATCAAAGGGAACATGTGACGTCTAAAGACAGGTCCATGTGGCACTTATGTGGAATAACGTTTATCGATATGTGATAATGACAAAATAACGTTTGTAAATGACGCTCCTATTTTTTAAAGGTGGCGATCCCATCATATGAAATTAGGTATTAAATGTTGTACTTTGTTTTCTAGTTGAAAGACAGATTCGAAGGTCTTTTCTAGCCTGAGAACAATCTGAGGGCTGTGGTTTGGTAGGGTTTGGACAAGGTTCACTATACCGTGATGGGAACATCTCCTTGAAGGATGTAGCCACATTACGAGTCTTGAAAGTGCCTCATTTGTGCCGTCCCAAGAGAACCCTGGGCACGACTCCCCATCCCACTCTAGGGGAAACCCTGAAGGTGGCTCCCCAGGACACCCTAGGGGCAACCCCGAGGGTGGCTCTCCATGCCGCCACGGGGCAACCCCGGGCGCGGCTCCCCATGCCGCCCGGGGGAACCCCGACGGTGGCTCTCCATGTCGCCACGGGGGAACCCTGGGCTTGGCTGTCCATGCCACTCCTGGTGGAACCCCGGGCGCGGCTCCACATGCTGGCACGAGGAAACCCCGGGCACAATTTCCTATGTTACGTCATTTTAGGGATGTGGCACATTTTAGGCATGGTGTCACGTTTTTAGTATGTGACCACATTTTGAGCGTGACTCTTATTGGTATCAGTTTATGTTTGGACACACGTTTGACATACGGTTGTAAAGGATGTGCGGGTGGTCCCCACTTGACCCCATCTATAAAAAGAGGTCCCTAGCACCATTATTGAGGTAATCGCTTCTCATCTATCCTGACATCAAACACTGAGGATATTCTCTCCTCGAGTTTCTCACCTACCTCTAACCACCAACTCCCACATTCCCACTCATTTGTCACATTCTGACGGCTGCCTAAGGTTGTTTGTCCTTCACCCTCTGACCACAAACTCCCACATTTTCAGGCATACTTGACATAGACTAGATCACTCATACACACATCACCCTAAACCCTAAAATATTTTGGCGACTCCACTAGGGAGTGATCTATCTACCACCTTCTTCTTTCTTTGAGTCTGGCTGGACGTAGTTGAATCATGAGAGATTCTTCTCATTTGGAAGGAGATAATGTTAACCCAACTATTGAGAACCATGACATGGAAGATGCTACTTCCAGGGAGAGAATCAACCTCCCCACCGTTACCACTGCTACAATGACGGTGACTGAGCAGACTAACGCTAGTAGAGAGTTCCAGGCCTCTAGTGCTGAGAATCGTACCCTTCCGAGTACGTTGATCGCTCTCCTCGCGGGTGCTAAGAACCCTCATCCACCACATGTCGCTCATATCGTCCTTCCTCATGCGATACGATAGTGGACTTTCTCCCCCTTACCCATGTGAGCTGGCCATGAGGACATACCCATCTGATTACGTGCCTCCAAAGTTTTGCAAGTATAATAGGAAGGAAGGATGTGCCAAAGAGCACATTGTGCATTTTATTGATGACTTGGGCCCATAGGGATGTGTTGAGACCATGAGGCTGAGAGAGTTCTCGAAGTCACTTATTGAACGGACGTACACTTAGTACACCAACTTGGCACCAGGATCGATCTTGAGTTGGCCGCACTTGGTCTCGACCTTCATGACCAAGTTTTTTATGTTTGAATAAAATATGAGCATTTGGATTTGGCGCGCCAGCCTCAGAGGAAGGACGGGGATCTGATGACTTTTGTCAAACGGTTCAAGGACAAGGCACTCGATTATCGCGAGGAATGGAAAGAGGAGCGTTCGTAAAGATGTGAATCTGTGGGATGCCTAAGGAGCACAAGATGCATCTGAAGAAGTTGGATATTACTACATTCTCTAGTCTCAACATTGTCGCTCAACACACCAACACTTCAGTACCCAAGCAGAAGGCCACAGAATAGTGAGAGCATAGGGGCGTGCATGGAAACCCACAAGATACGCACCCCAAGTAGTAGTGACGCAACGTCAGGGGCGGGGTGCTAAACAGAATAAGAGTGAGAAGGATGCTCCACCACCTTTCCCCTGTCGCATAGACAAAGTAGAGGTGTTGTTGGATGTCTGAGTCAAGGATAAGGTCGTATATAGGCCCTGGGTGGACAGATTGCCCACGAGAGAGGAAAGATTCTCGTCTCATTACTGTAGCTTCCATAGGGACATCTCCCAAGCAACAAAGGACTGCAGGACTTTGAGGGAGATTTTCCACGATAAACTCAAGAAGGGGGAAATCATTACAAAAGATGGGGATGTCGTGGTGAACCAACCATTCCCAATGCATGCTTACGTGAATATGATTAGTGTGATAGGAGGTCCTTCTTCATCATGAGGGACCGTGGTGGATGAGGAGGAAGAAGATGAAGGCGTGCATATGAAGACAGATGCCGCCTTCATAGAATCCTTGCTGCGAATGAGAGTTTGCAAAAACTTTTTTGACACGTTGGAACTGGACCAGGAGGCACGTCGCCAAGTGACACAGACATTGGTGAATGTCTCTGAGCAGAGCAAGGCCAAGGCACAATGTTATTTCTCTCAGCCGCCCTTAGGAAGGATAAGAAGGAATGAAGAATGTGTCATCACTTTTTACCAATGCAGACCACATGGTTAGGAGAGTAGGTCACAACCGCCTTTTGTATGTTGAGGCATTGGTCATGGGATGCAAGTCAGGAGGGCCCTCATTGATAATAGGTCCGGGATTAACGTAATATGACTTGCCACCTTTCAAGCTGCGGGTATACCTGAAAGAAGATTAGTTAAACAACAGATTGCCATTACGAGTTTCTCATCGTCACCCGTTAGAACGTTGGGGTATGTGAATGTTGAGGTGTAAGTGGGACCAATCCACACTACGACTGTTTCCATGTCATCGCGTCTGAGACCATCTATCATATTTTGTTGGGAAGGCCTTGGATTCATGATCATGAGTGTGTCCCCTCTACACTACATCAATGTATCAAGTCCATGTGGAAAGGGAAGGATATCACCATTGCGGACACGAAAGCATCGTTTGATGAAACAGAAGCTCATCTGTTAGCGACTATACTTTTTGATGAGATTGCTTCCGTTGGAACGGTGGCTTTGAGAAGGATCACGGCTGTCACTTTGGTGAAGTGGGAAGACAAACGCGGCAAGGCTAAGGTGATATGGGGCAGCAAAGTAGTCACCCAGGTTACGCTGCCAAACGGAAAAAGGGTGTACCAAATGTAATGGCGTGAGGGATCAAGGGAAAACCTTAATCCCCCCGACGGTGTGACAGAGGAAATAAGGTCATAGGAGGCATTCGTGAAGCAACAAGAGTTGACCAATGGGACCTACGTGATGAACTGCGAAGTGCCAAAAGAACCTCCAAAATCAATATCGTCGCCATCGTCGGAGGAGTTAGAGGAAGTCTTCCTCGCTAGGGAATCAGTATGGAGGCCCATTTCCCTAGCGAAGGGCATGTCTGAAGATCAAAGAGAGAGCCTACTGACCCTACTTCTGGAATTTCAGAACATTTTTACGTGTTCAACCACGGAGATGCTGGGGATGGATCCCACCCTGGTGACACATAAGTTGGGGGTTTCCGCGATGTGCAACCCCGTCAAGCAGTCGCCTCGACACTTTCACCCCGAAGTAGAGTTACAGATAAAGTCTGAATTACTAAGCTTATGGAGTCCAAGTTCATAAGGCCGATAGAGACCCCACCTGGTTGGCCAACATTGTACCAGTGAAGAAGAAGAACGGTCAAATACGATGCTGTGTTAATTTTAGAGACTTGACCAAAGCATATCCGAAAGATGATTTTCCACTGCCCAATGTAGACGACTTAGTAGAAGCCATATCGAAACATGAGATTTTATCATTCATGGATGGGTTTAGTGGGTATAACCAGATTAGGATGGCTCAGGGAGAAGCCGAGAAGACTGCTTTTAGGACTCATTTAGGAAACTTTTACTATGTCGTGATGCCGTTCAGACTAAAAAATGCTGGGGCTACCTACTAGAAGGCAATGATGTCTTTCATAACATGATTCATAACTTCGTTGAAGACTATGTAGACGATTTGGTTGTTAAGTATAAGGTGGCGGGCCTGCATCTCAAACACCTTATGAGCGTTTTTGAAAGATGCAAAAAGTACAAGCTCAAGATGAATCATTAAAGTTCGCCTTTGGGGTACCTCACGGCAATTGTTTGGGGGTTCTATGTACATCAACGTGGTATAGACATTGACCAGTCAAAAGAGTGAGCCATTAGAGATATGCCACAGCCACAGACAGTGAGTGAGCTTAAATATTTCTTGGGAAAAGTTTCATATGTACGACGTTTTATCCCGGCCTTGGCACATTTAGTCAGTGCGCTGCAACCACTTTTGAAATAGGGTTGCCATTTTTAATGGTTATCAGAGCACCATAGGTTTTCCTAGTAGATCAAGGATGTCCTGCTCACATCCGCCACCATGGTACCACCCTGGGGAAATCTGCCACTTATTTTGTACATTACGTCCACAGCGGGAAGGGGTAGAGTTTCTAGTTTACTACTTGAGTAGGGTTTTACGTGATGCAAAGTTGAGATACACACCTCAAGCGAAGCATTGTTTAGCAATTATCTTTGTCGCGACGCTGGCAGTACAGAACGCCAGCGCCGCGACGCTGCTTCTCATCGTCATGATGCTGGCAGCACAGAATGCCAGCGTCGTTGCGCTGGCACAATGTATAGACAGATAGAACGCCAGCAACGATGCTGGCTTCCAGGGTCGCGACGCTGGCACGATAACATTTTTTGCCAAAATACACTCATCAAATACTATGAGTAAAAATGGGTTAAAGAGGAGAAACTTTTCATGAGGTTGCAAAGTTGTCATGGGTGATAAAAATGGCTATGTAAGCTCAATATGGATGACTAGGAAAACAATTATGCACAGGTTGACTTGAAAAGCTCAAACGGTCCAAAGATGACCTGAATCATGTCCTAAGGAATGTGTAGCCTATAATTTCACCTCGAGTAACAATCAAACTAGTTCTAGAGTTCTAGTAAGATCATTTTGATTCCTTAGGTCACATAAGCCTTCTCTAAACATAAAGAAAATGAAACTCTCAAGGCTAGGTGCTCATTTTGTCGGGATTCTCTACAATGCAAATAACCAATTGGTTCAAACACACAGGAGCACAAATTGATCAATTTTCTAGAAATCATCAAGACATCAAAATCGATCTCATCATAGGTGTTAGTGTTGTCTATAGCAAAAAAGCCAAAAAAATTTCAACTTAGAAAATGAAGCAAATAACAAAAATTAAGACCACGAAGCAAAAAAAAACTGAAACAAAAGAATACACTGAAATACAGAAAATACCACCCCCAAAGCTAACATTTTCATTGTCCTCAATGAAAAGAAATTATGTGAAAGGAGTAAGTAGAGAGAACTTCCCTGGATAATGATGAGCTATCATCCTCGTCAGTCTCTGTATTGTTCTTGTTGTCTCCAACTGAGAGGAAAGTGGTGCATGAGCCAAATTCATCCATAGTTTTTTTAAAACCTGAAGAAAAACAATAATAAAATAGGAAAAAGAAAAATTAAAAAAAAATAAAAGAAGAAATAACAGAAATGTAATCGGGTTGCCTCGTGGTAGCGTTTGCTTTAATGTTTTCAGCCAGACATAATGATCATTCAGGCTTCACCCGTTGTCCACTGACTCTAGAATTTTATGTCAGAAATTGACCAGCCTAAGACCATTTGTTGCTCTCTCAAAACCATCAGCAGCTTGTCTTCTTGTTCTCCATTTAACGAAGCAGAGATAATGACAAGCAAAGTATATGCTTCTCCGACAAAGGTGTACCGAAGGTGGAGGTCTAACACCAATGGTTTTTCAATAAATGATAGGTGTCTAGGTTTACCTTCTCCAAATTCTGCACTATCCACCCGCAAATAACTATTCATATCATTTGGGTGTTTATTTGCTTTAAAGACATTAAAAATTACATAATCATCTTGCACTCTCATAATAAGTTCTCCTAATCGACGCAGCTTGACTATGAATACTTATTTCTTACCTCCGAATACTTGTCTCTTACCTCTGAAGTGTAGCATTTGTTGTTGCCACAAATTGAGTAGTATTAATTGTGAGCTGGGCAATAGCATCTTCTAGAGAAATTTTAGGTCGTTGAGGCTAAAACTGAGGCTGAATTGCAACTAGTGGATTAATCACATTCTGACTATTCTTCCATGAGAAATTGGAGTCCTTTCTCCATTCTTGAGTGTAGGTGTTGGAGAATGGATTAATGTGCCTATTATAGTTCTCAACAAAGTTAGCTTGTTCACACTGAGAAGGAGTAAAGGGATTACCATCTTTGCATTCAGTGCTAGAATGAGGTTCATTACATAAGTCACAAACTTTCTGTGTAGCATGAATTGCACTAGCATTGGCGGTGAAAGAGCTCCATTGCTTGGACAGTGTAGCTACTTGAGTTGTGAGGGCAGTAAGTGCATCTACTTCATGAACTCCATGAGCCTTTCTTGGTACATTACGGTCAGTTGGTCATTAATAAGCATTAACAACCATTTCTTCTAGCAAGGCATAAACATCCTCATATGTTTTACCCATCAAAGCACCTCCTGCTTTTGCATCCACTAGCATCCTTGTTGAATTCCCTAAACCAGTGTAAAAAGTTTGAATTTGCAGCCATCCAGGTACTCCATGATGTGGGCATCCTCCCAACATCTCTTTAAACCTCTTCCATGATTCATAAAGAGGCTTCATATCATGTTGGGTAAATGTGGTGATCTCATTCCTCATTTTTCCTGTTTTAGCTGGTGGAAAGAACTTTGCTAAATTTACTCAGAGAGACCATTACAAGTAGTGATTGATCCAGCTGGCAGAGAGTTCAACCAACTCTTAGTCTTATCCCGAAGTGAGAATGGGAATAATCTCAACATAATTGCGTCAGATGAGACATATATTATGCTTGAATGTCTCACAAATTTTGAGAAAAGTTACTATGTGGACGTTTCGATCATCGTTAAGTAAAGCACTGAACTGATTTGCAGCCTCATTGACAACTAGCATCGCATAATCTCGAATTGCCTGATTATTTTGGTTGTTCACGATTTCAGGATTTTCTCGAACGTCTTCCATGGTTTTCTTGAGGTTGTTTAGAAGATTCTCTCCTTACTTCTCTATAACGTCGACAAGTTCACAAAATTTTCCAAATTAAGGGGAGTCAAATTCTCGCTTCCCAATTTTCTCATACACCATAGAGAACGCCTGAAAATTCAAAAAAGAAAAATAAACAACCGTAAATAAACAAAATAAGACTCAAAGTAAAATTCAAGATATGTAAATCCAATACTAATAAACAAAATCATTCCCAGGCAACGACGCCAAAAACTTGTTATGAATTTTCTATAGTGCAAGTATACACTATCGTCGTCAAGTGATAAATGTTTATAAAAATAGAGTATAATTCACATGATTGATTGATATTAATAATTGAAATTAACTAAACCTTAATTCTACTTGAGAATGATGAAAAGTTGAGATTTTTAATTAAACTAAAACGATAAAGATTTGACAAAGGTAAAATTTGAATAGTTAAAAGCTCTAGGATTTTCGATTTCACCAAACCAAACATGCTCTAAATTTCAATTCTCAATCAATTAACGTTTATTCAGAATATTGATAGCGAATTTCTCTAATATAAATATCAATCTTTCTTAAGCATCAATAATAATGAATCAAAAATATGAATCATACATCTCTGTCAAGATTCAATATAATGAAACTCATTAAACACAATAAATTATAGTTGCTACAGTAGATTAATAATTATATTTAACTTAAGAAATTCTAATGGTATTATAAAAAAAGAGCATATTCAATCAACACTTCTCAGTCTCAGAATTAAATTTAAAATCATGCAATAGTTGACCAGACAATCACAAGCATTAAGAATGGATTATAACACTGAATAATATTGAATAAACATCGATTGAATTGAAAATCAAAATTTATGAGAAATCATGGTTTGGCTACGTCGTAGCCCTAGATAATAAATTTAGAACATACTAGAATAAGAAGATATCCTAATAATATTCATGAACAAAGAAGAAAAGAGAAGAAAAAACTAGATTTGAGTATGAATTGAAGTTGAGATCCGTCTCCCAGTTGGATTCGCCTTTGTTTCCTCTCCAAAAAGAATCCTCATCTGCCTCCCCATGCCCAAAAAGTCCCCTAAAAGACTAAAATATTCTCTTTGTACACTAGGCTTTTGTATTGCAAGCGTTGCGACGCTGGCCCTCCTGCCTAGTTCCATTTTTTATGATTTTTCCAAATTTTTTACTTCCAAATCTTTCCAAATCAATCCAAATGCAATTCAATATCAAACCTACAATATAGAAACAAATATATATATATATCAATCAATAAATCTAAAAGCACTAACAAAAAATGTGGTTAAGATTATCTAAAAGATGAGTGTAAAATACACTCATCAAGAAGCATTGTTTAGCACTTGTCTTCATCATTCAAAAGATACGGCACTACCTGATCGATAATAAAATCCATTTGATGACCAAGTCTAACCCGATTCATTTTATTTTGTCCAAACTAGCCTTGAATGGGAGGCTCACTAAGTGGATGATGTTGCTGAACGAATTTGATATCTGGCTGTTACAGATTGCTTCACCAAATGGGTTGAAGCAGTTGCATTAAAGAGAAGGACGGGCGAACAAGTCTACAACATCATCAAAGAGAACATAATTTGTAGATTCAGCTACACAGGAGGATAATATCGGATAATGGCACTGTATTCACAAGCAAAGTGGTGTCTTAGTTGTTCGAGAACTACAACATCCACCATGAAAGATCTTCTCCCTACTACCCCACAGACAAGAAGAAGCGACAAATAAGATGTTGCTGAGGATCCTAAGTAGGATGGTTCATAAAGCTCAAGAAAATTGGCATGAGCTATTACCCTTGGCACTTTGGGCATACAGAACATCAAAGCGTACCCCTTCTCAAGAAATACCCTTCTTATTGGTATACGGATGTGAAGCCATGATACCCGCAGAGGTGATGGTACCTTCCGCTAAACTATTGTCATCCACTGGGGTGGAACAGGCCACACGCCTTGGAGACTTGGAGGCCGTAGAGGAAAGAATAGACAAGGCAAGGGAAAGTATCCAAGCATACCAAGAGCGCATGAGTAAGACGTATGAAGCTATTATGAAGCCTCGGACCTTTGCTGTGGGGGGACTTAGTTCTGAAGGAAGTTGAGCATGTAATGAAAGGGATAGATGCCAAGAAATTCGAGCCTAAGTTGGAAGGACCTTACGAGCTCACCTCTGTAGCCGACAGCGGGTACTGCCGATTGGCGACCCTCAAACGCACCAAGTCATCCCAATAACTGTCAACTTTAAGTACATGAAAAAACACTATGCTAAATGTTACAACTTTTCTTTAATATTCCTAGCTATTAATGTAGGTTATTCTTGAAATGCAATTAGGACCGTAAGACATTTCAGCGAAGTTTTGTCCCTAAAATGCATGAAGATGTTTCAGCGAAAGTTTTGTATAAAATATCCAAATATTAACACATTTCCATCTTTCTTCGCTCTATCAAATATCAATGTCTAGTAAGAATTTAACCATTATTTCTATCCCCCCTAAAATGGAACTTAGCCGTTGAAAAAAAAGGAGGGGGATGAGAAGAATGCGCTTAACTCATTGTTGAAACACACAATTACAAAGGCATGATTTGGCTGTCATGTTATGGGAATCGTCTCAATTATCACTTATTTAACAGAACGCGACCGCAATATACTGATTTAATTTATAAACTCTTTTAGTCGACAATGATTGTTCTAAGATGTAAAATGCTAAGTATGAGTAAATGCACTGTGAAATAAAATAATAACATGCTTTTGTATTAATATCTTACAGATGTACAATAATACAAGAAAATGCGATACAAAAGCTATGGCTGGGGAAACAAATCAGGAGCAAGTTTTCCCATGATGATAGGGTAACGCTCCAGCATGACACGATGCTTACCTATCTTGACTCTAAAGTCATTGATCTCCGTCTCTACTCTAGCTATAATTGCCTCACGCTCCGCTATTTGTGCCTCTAGAGCTTCTACCTGAAGAATTCTGAGATGACGTCTTTAAAGCCTTCTGCATGTGTGAATGTGAGGACAAAGCTAGTATAAGTTCAGTCCTATAGGGGGAGGTCACGCCAGCAACCTGACAAGAAAGTAAGAGCCCAGGAATCTGCATCCTCATGAGATGAGTGATCAATGATGTAGAGGATCTGAGTCAACATGGTGAGAGATGTCTGACGGATCAAGGGCATTCCTCCCATGCTGCTAAAGCCTATATTGGGGTGTGATCGCTATGGCCTCTACAAGTATGAGAGTAGGAGTTTGTCAACCATCGCGCCATGAAACTCCCCCATTACCCCAAACAGTGGTAGGGTAAAAGACTCTAAATCAAAAGAAGAGTATTGGCCAATGTTGGCGACCGAGGTATCTCCATTTGATCTGACATCAACAGTAGACACTATAATGGTACGGTCTCTACAGTGCTATGAGCATCATGAGAAGACTCTCGATGGGCCTCCCTCTCGACCCTCACCTTCTTTGTTGTCACTGGACGTGCAGAAGGCTAACCTAATCGCACAGGTCGCGTCTTAATGGGAGGTCCAAAAATTTTAAAGTATGTGGCCCTAAGGGTGAGGTCAATCCCAATATCATCCAAATCTTCCAAGGAATATCAAGACCAACTGAGCGTTCACCCATGGATTCACGCCACGGATGAGGGGATGAAAACTCAAGGATATTCGTGAAAATGTCGAGGGAACCCTGTTGAAAAGAAGAAGCAAATTAGAAATAACAAAACGTACAATCATGGAAGGTGCATTTACCTCTGTGCGAACTTCGGGGCTCGGAGGGCTTGTCTATGGGGGCGCTGGAGCATTTAGGTCGGATGTGACATCCACCGAAGGATTCACCACATTGTCCATATCCACAATCCGGTCAATGAGAGTTGGCCTAAAACTAGGCGAAAGAGGTACGATAAGGTCCTGAAAGAGTAAAAACAACAAGTGCTAGAAAAAGGGAAAGGAAGAGCTAAAGCGAAACTGTATATAAAGACTGAAACGAGAAAATACGTTGCAAAAAACTTCCACCTCATGAAATGCTAGCGAAACATCTGTAAAAGACAGTATTAAATCCCCTAGCAGCTTCTGAAGCTCAAGAGTTCATAAACATTCTGACTCATGGACCTAAGAGAAGTATGACAAGATTGAGTCATAATAATCAAATTTTAAATAAATATGTGTGTGTGTGTGTAGAGAGAGAGACAGAGAGGGGTGTTGCAAGAGATGCCTCACAAACGCTCCAAGCTTGTTGTTGCAAGAGCATTTCAGAGGCCTTACTGACCTCCATAGAGGAGCTACATGTCGCCTGTAAAGTACAGTTACTCACAAATATGTAATCAGAATGCAAAAAGATAGGGTGAAAAGAAAAATAATTGTTACTTACCGGAGGTTCGTCGTCAGAGCTGACGATGTTCTCCAAATCTCCTGGAGTCGAAGCATCGACAGGCCTCTCTACCGGGACATCCCTCTTCACCACTCTAGGGCATCGGTGTATCGGTGTGGATTTGAGCCTAGGGCTAGCTGCTGACCTCAAGAAGGAGTAGGAAGTTTGGCTGAAGAATTAACCCATTCAGGGTCACCCGACTCAAATGTTTCGATGGAAGTTTCATGACCAACGATGGGAGCCTTCCTTTTCCTCTAAGGTATAGTAAGGGCCATCTGGCTTACTCTTCCACATGGAAGTGGTTTCATGGACCGCGGCGTCAGGTCCCCTCTGTAAATATTTTCCTCAGGTAGATCAACAGGGGGAGATTGAAGGTATTGTAGCCACAAATCAGCTAAGGCATCCCAATATCTTTTCATTAACGTCGTCACGTTAGGCTCACGGGTGGATTGGGGAAAATAGAAAAATGACGCAATGCTACTATGGGTACACGCTCTACCATCCAATACTTAAAGGCTTCTCTGAATTGGATACATGGTCGTCACTCAGATGAAATAAGCTGATCGAAACCAAATTGACGAGCCACTCGGTTGCACTGGTAACAAGTGCTCAAAAATTCGTTCAGCCCAGCCTCTCCTGCACGCTCAGTCATTACCGGGAGTATCGATGGTGTTAAAATAGCCAACATAGTTGAGTCAGTTAGGAGAGCCGAAGGGGAGAGTCACACATGCCTAAGTCAATGTGCTTCCAAAAAAAGGGCCATAATTCATCCTTAATGTAACCGTCCAGACATAAGGTATAGGGTCGCGCCAGAAAGTACCCAAAGATGTTGATATGGATAGAAAAAGACAGACGCTTTAGAAGTTTGTTACTACACCACGCCTATGCTTGGGGCAGATCGACACAATCAATATCAGATTGAGACCAAGAAGGGGCACACATTGGGAACCGCTCCTAGGTGAACATCTGTAAGAATGACATATCAATATAAGATTCGATCTTGTACCAACCCAAGTTCCTCTCGAGATCTTTGTGGAGGCGATCCAACATGTAATATAGATTTCTCAAGAATATTTATGCTAAGGGGATATGACGGCCCTTAGCAAGGTTGATAACCATTGTGAAAACGCGCGCACTGACAATATCATTGGGACAACCTACAAAGTGGAAAGATAAATGAAGAGATGACACAACGAAAAAGTTTGAGATCCACCTAGTCAACGAGGTGGGTATGGTTAAATATCTGTATATTTTTATAATTAAATGCATAAAGAAAGAGAGAGAAAGAACGTACCTTGGAAGATGTATTGAGAAAGCCACATGGTCAAGAAAGCAGCGAGTTTGACCCTTTCATCTCTGAATCTGGCACCCTATCTAACTTCCAACGTCAAGTTCTTCTTGGAGGACTCCACGACCTTGAAAAAATAGCGCAACCACCCACCAAAATTTGACTTCTTGCTTAGGACACCCGCTGCATCGGGTTTATGAGAGTGTGATGAACCTGCCTTGAGTAATTCGAGAATTTTCATTTCCTTAAGGGTTAAGGCGCTCTCGAACGGGTCATGGTTGCCAAAAATGGAAGACGCAAAAGCATGTGGACATCTTCTAAAATAGGCGTGAACTCTCCTCAAGAAGCAATAAAGGAGTGAGATTGCCTGCTCCAACGCGTCATCAAAGTATCAATAACAAGCGAGTAGATGTGAATGCTGAGACGCGAAAAAACCTTAAAGCTTCATATATGTCGGCCTCTCGTAAAGTTGCAATATATTTCTATTTAGATAAGATGTACTCGCACTACTCAGGCCAAACCGTCGTGGGCTTGGTGTGACCATCATACGTGATGCGTGATGAAGGGAAGTCACCGCGGGTTAGTCCTAGTAATGGGATCGAGTCCGCTTTGAGGACTTCACAATTTTCGGCCATTTCATTTTCCATCAATAGTGCGGACGGCGATGACACAACCACCTCCAGACTTTTACCCATGGAGTTAATTAATCTTTTTACCGTTACGTTAGACATTCCCCATGGTTTTAGTGCACATTCAGGCGGGGCGACATGTTTAATAAATATAAGTATCTCTCTAGAGGTAATTTGCTTCAAAGTAAAGTGCAAAAAATGAAAATAAGAGAATAATCTTGGCCGGCTAACTTCATGATGTCAATGGACCTACAAAAGGTCTCATGCTGATCTATTTATATCATTTTTCACATATTTTGTTGGTATGCCCATTCTTAATATCTGTTGTTTTGAACATTCAATCTAACATTTTTTAACCTTATAGAAATTTGGTGTTTTAAATAAACTGAAGACTCTGATTTAGTTTCTTAACCTTCCAGGCGATGAGTGGTGGGCACAATAGTTTGGGAAGTCCATACCCATTTTTGGTTGGGTGCATTTCTTAACGGTACATTTGGAAAGGATAAGATGCTCTTCCTCTAACACCCTTGTTGTGGTGGCATTTGTCTCTCTGCTTTTAACTCCATATTTAAGGCAGCACCCAAACTTCTTAACAGCTTTATCTTTCTAGTGCTTGCTATTGCTGCTACTTTAGCTACATGCATGCTCTCTCACATACAATGAAATTATGTCTTAGCACAAATTATTATTAAACAAAATAGATGATTTACTTTCTCAATGTGAGCTAACAATATTTATAATCTTGAAGCATGGAGTTTTTGACAAATTATGTGGTGCAGGAATTTTCATACTTCACTCGTTTCAATATCTTTTGCAGGCCCACACCATAAAAGGAGGGAAGGAAATGTCGTTTTGTGAGACACGACTTCTTTTGGTTGGAATATGATGGAGGAGATGTGTCATTTTTTTGAATTAGTAATTTTTTCGTACTTATAAATTAGATTTTAGATGACTTTAAGTAAAAACTTGTAAAAGACTTGTTGATATTTATAATTTTTATGAAACAATTTGTAAGAATCCGTTATATATATATTATTTAGAGTTCACTTTTTATTTATGTGTACGTTTTAATTTTAAAATGAAAATGTCATTTTTTACGAGTGTAATAAAATTGACATAAATAGAATTTAATAACGGCCCATCACTCTTATAAAAAAAATCTTTTATAAGTATACAACCTTGTAAAAAAGGTGGATTTTTTTATAGGGACAAAAACCCTATAAAATACTATATTTTTCATAAAACACCCTGCTTTTTACAGGGCAAAGACCCCATATCCATTTACAGGAGTTTTTGCCCCTATAAAAGACCTTTTCTGTTGTAATGACTGCCATCTATATTAATGCAACTTTGCTACTTGATATGCTCGTGATTGTATTTTTAGCTATTATATATGGATTAATGTTTATGGGTCAAGTTAATTCATCCAGATTAGTGTAGAATTACCTTAGAAATCTTTAATTAGACAGTAGAAGTGCGCTAAGTGTTTGCTTGATGAAGTTAAAAGTTAAGAATCTTGGAATTACTGACAGTGGTATTCGAGTTGTGGTATGTGGAGGAATATGATGTATTGGCTCTTGCATTATGTTGTTTCAACTTTTGTAGGTAAGAAACCTTGGAAAGCCAGTGGAGAACTTGGGCACTCCATATGTGTTTTCTTCGAAGCAGCCTGTCCGTGAGAAAATGGAGTTGTTGAGGCTCGGTGGATTGTTCATCACTCTGTTCCTTCACTTCAAAACCAAGTATAAAGAAAATTTGTATTTTTTTTCTCTTCTTCTTTTACATTGTCACACATGAACAATTTGTCACCCTCCACCTCCAATCCTCCTACTTAGATTCCTCTATCTTCTTCTGCTGCATATGATTTCTCATAGAGTTGGTGCAGAGTATAGACCTTAGAGAGAGAAAGAAGATCTAAGAAGGAGAGAGATAATGGGGTGGACTGGCTGTAGTTTACCTAAAAATAAATAATTTTTTATAATATGGTAACAATACTGGCAGTTTTACATACTGCCAGTATTTATGAAAATATATGATCAATTACGGCGGTTCAAAGGACCGCCTATTGAAAGAAAAGCATGTAGATATTACGACGATTCAGTGTAACCGTCGCAATAAATTGTCTATGACGATGATTTTTCCACTACAACTGAAAATGTCTTTTACAGGGGCAAAAACCCCAGTAAAAGATCTTATACAACGTTTCTGAAAATCTTGTTTCTTCGGATGCTATAATAGATCAGCGATTTTTCGCGGGGTTCGTAGCCCATGTAAAAGATCATACTTTTTACTGGGAACTTTGCCCCTATAAAAAGTCAGGTCTTTATAGGAGGTTTCGCCCCTATAATAAATAAAGTCTTTTATAGGGGTCATTGTCCCCCGTTAAAATCTTGGTGTTCTATGAAAAATCTAGTATTTTATAAGGTTTTCTACCCCTTATAAAAAAGGGAAATTTTGCATTATAAACAAGATTAGGAGGGGTGTTTTAAGTCATAGCAAGTTTTCTAGATCTAATAGGTAAATAGCAAGTTTTCTAGATCTAATAGGTAAATAGCAAGTTTCCTAAATAGTCAATCATTTTAGACAAAAATACCCTTCGTTCATATAAAGTAGCAAGCCTATTAATTAGGTTAAATCAACTTACTATAATTGATATACCTAGTTGATATACCCCATAATTAAGGAAACAATAAATATAGATTATTATGAAATCAACCTAAATATACTATAAAATCTGAAAATTTTGAAAAATCCACAAATCCACCTCCCCTAAAGCGCAGGATTTTAAATCCCTCAACCACCGTAACTAATAGATTACTAATATACTTATAAATTAATATCTACAATTAATTGATACTAAATAGAAATTAAGCTTTCCATAAAACTTAATTTTTCAAAAATTAAGCAATCTCGCCCCTCCCTCAACTGCTCAGTAAACCAATCTCAACCTCCTATATTAGATGAAACTAATTCAAATTTTGAAATCCACCAATGATATTTCAGGAAAAAAATTAAAAAGGAAAAACCTAAACTACAGTTAAGGTAACTACCCTAACTACGGTAAAAAAAATTTGTCAATCAAAACTAAAGAATAAAAAAATCAAGAAAAAACTTCCATAGATGCAAACCATTCCCGAAAACTCTCCATCTTCCTGAGACTGTCATTAATGTTGGCAAACCCCATTGATAAAAGATGATTTACGTTTGCCATCAATGCAGTTTTTCTCTCGTCAATGGAGTTATCCCTCGTCAATGTAGTTATTTCTCGTCAATGGAGTTACCTTTCTCCGTCAATGGTTCTGTTTCATGTGGGCATCAATGGAGGTTCGTCGGCGTCAATGGCAGTCAATTGGTGATGACTGTTAATGAATGTTATCAATCCATGATGAACGGTGATGAATGTTATCAATCGGTGATGAATGTTGATGAATGATTTCAGTTCAAAATAAGGATGAAAGTGGAGTATTTTATATGTTTGATTAACGCAATAACCAATTCAGGAATGAAATAAAGTTGTTTTTGAAACAAAATTATAATTTCGGAATAGATTATCAATCGGTTATAGAAAATATATTTTTCATAACCGAAATCACCATAAAAGTGGGCTTTAAAAATTAAACATCAATATCTAGTTAAAACTGATTTTAAAAATAAAATATTTGAATTGCATTAATAATCAAAATTCTGGAATATATTAATTAAAATAAAAGATAGTATAATCTTATTAATTATCATGGTCCCATGAAAATTGCTGATGCGACTTAAAAATTGTTATTTACCTAAATAATTGAAAACTCAGCTATACCTTAACTTGGGTTTAAAAACCTATCTATATGGTGTAGTTACTTTATAAAAAATGTCAGGTCTTTTACAAGGTTTTTTCCTTATAAAAAATCACAAAATCATATATCACTGTATTGAATTTCACAAATTTCTTAAACATAATAATATATGGTCCAGTAGAAATTACATCTCAAATAAGTAAATTCTAGAATACTCCAATATATATATATATATGTATGGTCCTTATAGCTTGTCATATTGCAACTAAATCCTTTATTTGTTGCTTGACCAGCTTGCTCTTCATATCTGTCATCACATGAAAACTGTTTAGGGGTTTACACGGTTCGGTTCGGTCGATTAGTAAGTCATTTTTGTAATCGAACTGAATTCATCGGTTACCTAAAATACCGAACCGGTATAACGAAAAGAACCGAACCGAATGAAATCGAAGTAATCGGTTTGATTACTTGTAACCAGTTCGGCTACAATTATAAGATTATTAAAAAAATAGCAAAAATCATTCAATTGAAAATATCAACACTCAACACAATTAATATATATATATATATATATGTCTAATTAATAATTATGTCTAATTTTTAATAATATATGTCTAGTTTATTAAGTTTTTAATAATTTATGTCTAATTTATATATGTATATTAAAGAATGCTTGTAATCGGTTCGAATCGTTTACATATTTATTGTAAAATATAATCAAACCGAAAGTCTGGTTACTTAAATTAACCGAACCGATTACAATTACCATAGAAAAAGAACCGATCGAACCGATTCGGTTCAGTTCGGTCGGTTCGGTCTGTTCGTAAATATTCTACACACCCCCAAAATTGTTAATGAACTGCAACATCTCTCCACAAAGTCTTTATTTCTTATGTGAGATCCTTTGTGAGCCGAGAGTAATCTATTCTCCCTCCAAATTTTTTATCTCTCTCCAATTTCCTCGAAAAGTAAATAATCAATATATGAAACAAAACTTTTAGACAACAGGAAAATAGATCTTAAAATTAGTTCTGTTACTGAAGAGTTCAAGCAACAAAAGAAAAATATACATGGGATTAGTTCCTTTTTCCCCTGGACTGTAAATAGACGTACTTAATTTGGCAAGTTTAGCTAAGAAATGTAAGTCAATCGTAGCTAGATCATACCGTTCATATTTCATATACTATCTACACAACCCATCAGCCTTCTAATAAACAAACATGATATATCAGTTAATAAGGCAAGTACTATACCACCACAATAGCAAATGGACGCCGGCTGAATCCAACTCCAAGCTTCTTAGTTATTTGAATTTATGTTCCGTCTTTATCAACAAAACATCAAACAAGGACAACAATACCGACTCTGCATTCAATAATAAGTTGAGAAGAAAATCCGTAAGTAAATGGTAAGCAAGAAGAAGTAAGTACAATCTTTAAAAGCCACACGAGTGCTTGTCTGACAGAGAGGGTATATTTTATATGATGTCCAAAAATGGGGGGCAACATGATCAATTGAAACTAACATATATTCTTCTTTTGGTAGCAAAGAGACCTTACCTGGTGGACTGTCAATTAATAAGAAGAGAGCTAAAAGAATCCTTTCACAACTAAAGGTTTAAATTTCTAGCTTGGCGATACTCATTCAAATTTCCCCATGAAATAGTTTTTCCCCTGATTTTGTCACCAGACGGAATTTTTCCTACGGTGAACATGCAAGTATATGAACACATTTCTTGAAGCCCATGTATTTTCTTTTTACATTTTCATGCGTTGATTTATAAAGGAACGATCGTGGAGAAGCATCCTAATTTTATTTCATAGTAGAACAATAACAATACGAAGTCTAATATTAATTGAACAAAAGACATAGTCACAAAACAGACCGTAGATCCCATCAATGATAATTTTTCAAGCTCAACAACTTAACATGTAAATATGGTTTGTCACCTGACAAAATAAAGATACGTGAGATCAAGCATCAAATCCAATATGTTATACGAAGGAAATAAAACTAAAGATAAACCTCAGGAACAAGCTAGAGCCATGCCCACCAAGGCTCCTCCAACTATAGCGATGTCATACTGGTGAATTTTATCGGTAAAATTTTGATCCTCCTCTTGGACCAAGAACATAAAAACAATTTAATTAAAGCTAAAACATCAAAAAGGTAAAAAAAAAATTGGACAGAAGGAAACAATCTGTTAGGCTGACATAATTTAATAGCAGCATCAGCACAGAAATTTCTTTTGGGAACTTTCAATCTGCATACATTTACAACAAGCTTTCTTCTAATAACCTATTTCCAATAGAATCTTCATCAAACTACAAATAAAAATCTATATGCCAGATATGGGAAGTAGGAAGTTATAAAGAAGTAAGGAGGAAATAAGTTCATTGCAAAGGTAAAACTTGTTCTTGACCGTTGATGCAACATATCATTAAATAATAACATAGATAATTTGATCACATCAAACGTGGAAGAAACCCCTAAATTAATTTATTCCTCCAAATTAACAAATTAACCACTTTGAGATCTAAGCTTCTGCCCATTTTGGTACTAGTGGATGATATAAATAGTTTCTTTTTGGTTGGGGATCCTCATTTTCATTAAGAGAAAAAGTGGCTACAACTTCAAAATTGAAATGATATCAGTGTTTTAAACTTGTATTACAAACTTCAGCAGCCTCCATAGCTCATAAACTTAAAATAACGTTTAGCAGAAACAATTTTTAAAGAACCCAATAACATAGACTTTTTTTTCATTAATGAAGAACAATAACATTCAATGGGCAATCCAAACAATGGCATAATTAAACCTTGGCAAAGTGATAATATTTAACAAGGTCTCAAATATATGGAGTTAAAGGCCTCTATTATAGAGGAGATGCAACAATGTAAAATATAAGACAATCGGCGTAGGCGAAAAGTAAATATAAGTAATACAGAACCATAAGAAGGATATTAATTAATTCATGAAAGGAACCCATAAGCAGCGTTACCTTTGGTCTCCATACATCCTCATCCTTAGTTCCACATCTAGGACTTTGAATCTGCATATAGTTAAAGATAGAAAAGAAAAAAAATTCAGAATCACACTAAATGAAAGAGATGAATAGAAAAGAAAGAGCATTGAGATTTTTTCATAAAAAAGAACCCTAAATTTAAACACCGACCTCATTCAACCAAGTAAAACGTAGAAAGAAAACCCTCACTAGCCATCAAAATCCATCACATTAGTCAAAAGTAGAATTTCATAAATAAGCACAAAACGTAAAAATTGATCCAAAATCCATCACAATAGTAAAAATTATCTTTCAATCTTGCTAAAAATATCATAGGGAAATGGAGAGAGATAGGGTCAGAGAGAGATACGGAAAGATAGAGATTGGATGACACCAAGGGTATAGAGAGAGAGTAAGAGAGTTATAAGGATGAATACCTGTGTAGAGGGAGCGGCGCAGGGGATCTAGGGCTCCTTCAAACGAGTTCGACTATGACTTATTTCTAACTTCAATTCCATTTTTACCACCTGGAGAGCTCAGCTACGAATGATTTGAAGATTAAACAAGATCGCCACGAGGTAGGGAAGACCACTCACGCTTGGGATTAGGGAAAGACAGAGAAGTCGATTTGTTTCTAAAAGAAGAGGGAGAGAGCAAAGTGTGAGAACCTATAAATGGAGCGTTCATGGCCATGAAGGGTTCGAGAGAGGAGGAGAGGCCACGCGAGGAAGTGCTGGTTTTGAGTGTGTGATCTCTAATTCTGGGTTTTCAGAGAGAGGAGGGGCTGAGGGTTAGGAATTTTTCAAATGTTTCAATTAGGCGGGGTTTGAGTTTTTATTTTCCCCGCATTTTTTGAGAGTTTTGATGGTGCTTCTAACAAAACACCATGCATCAACGCTATTGAAGCCTTTCATTGTTGGTGTCACTTTGAAACCATGTATAAAGAGAATTTGTATTTTTTCTCTTCTTCTTTTACATTGTCACACATGAACAATTTGGTCATCCTCCACCTCTAAGCCCTTCTACTTAGATTCCTCTCTCTCTTCTTCTGTTGCATATTATTTCTCATGGAGTTGGTGCAGAGTATAGACTTTAGAAAGAGAAAGAAGATCTAAGAAGGAGAGTGAGATAATGGGGTGGATCTGGATGTAGTTTAACTAAAAATATATGATTTTTTTAAATATGGTAACAATATTGGCAGCTTTACAAATCACCGGTATTTATGAAAATATATGATAAATTACAGCGGTTCAATGGAAAGAAAGGCATGTAGATATTGCGACAGTTCAGTGTAACCGTTGCAATATGTTATCTACGATGACGGTTGAAAATAAATATTTAGCGACGTTCCTTCGAAGGTTGCGAAAACCGCCGCAATAGTTTTTCCGACGGTGGCAGTCCCGACAATTTGTAAACAGTCGCCACAGCTATCGCAACGGTTAGAAACCATCGCGAAAGACCATAAAAGCGTCGCGATAGAATTGTTTTCTTGTAGTGGTAAGATGCTACTGATCTTAGACAAAAAAATATAATAGGGGATCATAATATTCTACCTATCAGATCGTGGGATTAGAAAGGATCATAAAATCGTAAGATCTTACGATCGGGATCAGGAGTTTAAAGATCATGGTTGTGAGGGTCCTTTTTGAATCTTGCTAGTGTGGTGAGCCCTTATTTCCTATTTTTTCTGCTTTTTCCCTCAAATTTATTCATGTTGTGTTCTTATGGGTAGAGACTTCATGAATTTGTTTGAACCTTTAGCCATTGCTTGGTAGCGACCATTACCCTCGTGTAATCTGGCATTTGCATGATTGTCTACATATTTTTTTCTCCTTTTACATAAATCTTACCCTATGATGACATGTTCCTCTATATAATCATTTTACAGAGGCCTATGGGTCTCCTTTGATTTCTACTTGTGCAGTCATTTTTTATGAATTTTACTTTATGTAGTCATTTTGAATTGTTCATTTGCTCTGATTTGAAATTATTTGTACTTGGTGATCGAAATTTATTAAGACTATGGTGAACTGTGATTTTTCTCCCCTTAAGAGTTTTGAGTGTATGAGAGAAGGATTCTATTCTTAATTGTTTTGGGCTCTTTGTTGGTAATTTTTTCTTCTTATTTTGGTTAATCTTTTGGTCGTGATAGTACGTCAGCATAATTTGGGCGTGTGTTCCAAAGCTTTTGGTTAGGTGAAATTAAAGAAAACAAAGTTTGGAAGCCATTAAAGGTGTTTCTTTATTGCTTAGAATAAGATATCTCAGTTTTATCACTGTTGTGTTGGATTTCTAAGGTAGCTATTGTTGTGAGTAGAGATGGAATAAGATGCTTTCATTAATCAATGATTATAAAGAAATATGGAATGATTATAACGTAATTGCAACAGAAACGATTACAGTAAAATTTATTTGATCTAATAAATAAATAAAACAAAAAAATGATTATAGTAAAAATCAGAACGAAAAATACGATGTAGATCGAGGATTGCTCGAAAGCAATGTCCTAAAGAAAATAATCATCCTCCACAGGGTGCTTGGAGACTACGACGAATCGTCTCTGCATGATACAATGATCTAAGCCAGAGTACAGCAACCGATTACTCTGACCCTCATAGAACTCCTTTGTATTTCTCTTAATATGCAGGATGCTTTGTCAAGTGTTATTGTGTTCGTCTATTTCACCTTAAAAATGAAGCTAATCATGCCTTATTCTATATATAACATTTTTATCTTGGAGAGCAAGCCAAACTTGAAGATAAACTAGAATCAGATTTATGATGATATTGTCGGATAATGGAGAGATTTTGTGGGATAATGGAGATATTTTAATTATCTTCTAAATTACAGATTCTATTTGGAGATATTTACTTCCTCTCCAAGTAAATCACTCTCCAAGTAAATCAAAGAAAATTTATTCAAAAATAAATCTTTTAACCATACCGTACCGAAATCGAACCGAACCGAGCCGGCCGGACGCGTGGCGCGCGCGTGTGAAGGGAGGACCATGTGCCATCTAGGTTCTCTCTTACCCACAAAATGTGGGGTACCCCTTGGGGTGAACCCCATGAATGTTGAGTTTATAAACCCAACATTCTATTCTTGAGTTTTCAATGTGGGACAAATTCTCACTCTATTTCACATCACACACTTTCATTCATTTTTCAATCTTTCTTTGATTTTTCTTCTCTTCTTATTTTCTCTCCAACAGTTATTTCATTGTAGATGAGTCTATCTCTGTCTCTGTCTCATTTGCTTAATCCTCCTCCTTGTGTTAGGTAATTTAATGTTCTTTGCTATCTGTTTTTTTGAATGGTTGTTTTCACTTGCTTGCTACATGCATGTAATCTCTTTAATCGATGGATGTTCTTCATTTAGTTTGTTGTTATTGTTATATGGTTTCGTGGTACCGCATGATATTTGGTACGTAAGAGCTTTACTATTAGACTATTTGTTAAATGGTTTAAACTTAGTGTAAAAGGTGAAACACGTCGTTAAGAATAACGTGTCAAAGGGAACAAGTGACGTCTAAAAACAGGTCCATCTGGCACTTATGTGGAATAATGTTTATCGGTGCGTGACAACAACAAAATAATGTCGGTAAAGGACGCTCATATTTTGTAAAGGTGGCGATCCCATTATATGAAATTAGGTATTAAATGTTATCCTTCGTCTTCGAGTTTAGTGACACAGATTCAAATGTCTTTTCTAGTCTGGGAACAATCTGAGGGCTGTGTTCTGGTAGGATTTGGACAAGGTTCGCTACACTGTGATAGGAAAATCTCCTTGAAAGATGTAACCACCTTACGAGTCTTGAAAGTACCTCCTTTGTGCCGACCCAGAGGACCCTGGGTGCGGCTCCCCATAGCATCCTGGGGAGAACCCCGATGGTGGCTCTTCATGCCGCCACGAGGGCAACCCCGGGCATGGCTTCCCATACCACCCAGGGGAACCCCGATGGTGGCTCTCCATGCCAAAACCTCGGGCGCGTCTCCCTATGCCACTCCAAGGGGTTCCCAGGAAGTGGCTCCCCATGCCGCCACGGGGGAACCCCGGGCATGGCTCCTCATGCGGGCATGGGGAAACCCCAGGCATGGCTCCTCATGCTGGCATGAGGGAACCCCGAGCACAGTTTCCTATGTTGCATGATTTTAGGGTTGTGGTACATTTTAGGCATGGTGTCATGTTCTTAGTATGGGACCACGTTTTGAGCATGACTCTTATTGGAGCCAGTTTTCGTCTAGACATGCGGTTGTAAAGAATGTACGTGTGGTCCCCACTTGACCACATATATAAAAAGGGGTCCCTAGCACCATTAATGAGGCACTCTCTTCTCATCAATCTCGAGATTAAACACTGAGGATATTCTCTCCTCGAGTTTCTCACCTACCTTAGAGTCTTAAAGGTATTTGTCACCTTCCAACGACTACCTAAGTTTTCTTGTCCTTCACCCTCCGACCACCATCTCCCACATTCCCAAGCATACTTGGCATAGACTAGATCACTCATACACACATCAGTCCATTGGGAAGTGATCTTTCTACCACCTTCTTCTTTCTTCGAGTATGGCTGGACGTAGTCAAATCATGAGTGCTTCTTCTTATTTGGAAGGAGAGAATGTTAACCTAACTATTGAGAACCATGACATGGAAGATGCTACTTCCAAGGATTGAATCAACCTCCTTGTTGTTACTGCTGCTACAATGACGGTGATTGAGCAGACTAACGCCATTATAGACCTTCAGGCCTCTAGTCCTGAGATCCATACCCTTCTGAGTAGGCTGACCGCTCTCCTTGCGGGTGCTCAAAACCTTCATCCACCATCGCCTGTCACTCATATCGTCCCTCCTCACACGGTAAAATAGACTAACGCCGACAGATAGATTCCATCTATAAATCTAGAGGACTCGTCCGGGTCAGGAATGGCAATCAGTGACCAAAATACGGGTCACTCGAGTAACCCCACCAATGTTATCATTCCACCAACAGCATTCCCTATAGCCTTCGTATGTCCCATGCTGGCAAATGACATCCCAGTCGATGGCACTAACACTGATCCTTTTGTTACCAAAGAGACAGTGTAAAAAATGTTGTAAATGGAGCGTGTTAGGGCCTTTCTAAGTGATACAATAGCGGACTTTCACCCCACTTACCCATATGAGTTGGCCATGAAGCCATAGCTATATGATTACGTGCCTCTAAAGTTTCACAAGTATAATGAGAAGGAAGGATGTGCCTATAAAGTTTCACAAGTATAATGGGAAAGAATGATGTGCCAGAAAGCACATTGTGCGTTTTATTGATGACTTGGGCCCATACAGATGTGATGAGACCATAAGGCTGAGAGAGTTCTCGAAGTCACTTATTGAACGGGCGTACACCTGGTACACCAACTTGGCACTAAGATCGATCTCGAGTTGGCCACACATGGTCTCGACCTTCATGACCAAGTTTTCTGTGTTTGGAGAAAAAAATGAGCATTTTGGAGTTAGGGCGCTAGCCTCAGAGGAAGGATGAGGATCTAATGACATTTGTCAAACGGTTCAAGGACAAGGTGCTCGACTGTGGTGAGGAATGGAAGGAGGAGGCGCTCGTAAATATGTACATCTGTGGGATGCTTAAGGAGTACAAAGAGCATCTGGAGAACTTGGACATTACTACACTCTCTCATCTCAACGTTGCCACTTAACGCACCAACACGCCAATGCCCAAGTTGAAGGCCCCAGTAGGGAGAACGTGGGGGGCATGCATGGAAACCTATGAGATACGCACCCCAAGTAGCAATGGCGCAACCTCAGGGGAGGGGTGCTAAACAGAACAAGAGTGAGAAGGATGCTCCGCCACCTTTCCCCTGCCACATAGACAAAGTAGAGGCATTGTTGGACGTTTGGGTCAACGATAAGGTCGTACGCTGGGTGGATAGATTGCCCACGAGAGAGGAAAGAGAATCGGCTCATTACTGTGGCTTCCACAGAGGCATCTCCCATTCAACAAAGGACTGCAGGACTTTAAGGGAGATTTTCCATGATAAACTCAAGAAGGGGGAAATCATTACAGAAGATGTGGATGTCGTGGTGAACCAACTAGTCCCACTGCACACTAATACAAATATGATTAGCGTGATAGGAGGTCCTTCTTCATCATGAGGGACTGTGGTGGATAAAGAGGAAGAAGATGAAGGCGTGCACATGGAGACAAATGTTGCCTTCATAGAATCATTGTTACAAACGAGAGTTTGCAAAAAAAATTTTGACACGTTGGAACTGGACCAGGAGGCACGTCGCCAAGTGACACAGACATTGGTGAATGTCTCTGAGCAGAGCAAGGATAGGGCACAATGTTACTTCTCTCAGCCCCACTTAGGAAGGATAAGAAGGAACGAAGAATGTGCCATCACTTTTACCAATACAGACCGTATGGTTAGAAGAGTAGGGCATAACCGCCCTCTGTATATCGAGGCATTGGTCATGGGATGCAAGTCAAAAGGGCCCTCATTGATAATGGGTCTGGAATTAACGTAATATCATTCACCACCTTTCAAGCTGTGGGTATACCTGAAAGAAGATTAGTTGAACAATATAGACATTGACCAGTCAAAAGTGCGAGCCATCAATGAGATGCCACTACCACGGACAGTGAAGGAGCTTAAATTTTTCTTGGGAAAAGTTTCATATGTACGACGTTTTATCCCTACCTTGGCAGAGTTAGTCAGTGCACTGTAACCACTTTTGAAATAGGGTTTCCAGTTTGAATGGGCATCAGAGCAGCAGAGGTGTTTCCATCAGATCAAGGATGCCCTACTCAGATCCTCCACCATGGTACCACCCCGGGGAGATCTGCCACTTATTTTACATTACGTCCTCGACTAAGTCCATTGGAGCATCATTGCCTCAGGAGTGGGAAGGGGTAGAGTTGCCAGTTTACTACTTTAGTAGGGTTTTGCGCGTTGCAGAGTTGAGATACATGCCTCAAGAGAAGCATTGTTTAACATGTATCCTCGTCGCAACGCTGGCAGTACAGAACGTTAGCACCACGGCGCTAACTTCCCAGCGTCGTGACGCTGGCAGCACATAATGCCAGCACCGCTGCGCTGACTTCCCAGCATCGTGGTGCTCGCATAAGTATAGGCAGACAAAATGCCAGCGCCGTGATGCTTGCTTCTAATGTCGCGACGCTGGCGCGATAACATTTTTCGCCAAAGTACATTCATCAAATACTATGAGTAAAATGGGTTAAAGAGGAGAAACTTTTTATGAGGTTGAAAAGTTGTCATGGATGATAAAAAATGGCTATGTAAGCTCAATAGGGATGACTAGGGAAATAATTATGCACAAGTTGGCTTGAAAAACTCAAACTGTCCAAATATGACCTAAATCATGTCCTAAGTAAAGTGAACCCTATAATTTCACATCGAGTAACAATCAAACTAGTTCTAGAGTTCTAGTAAGATCATTTTGATTCCTTAGGTCACAAAAACCTTCTCTAAGCATAAAAAAAAATCAAACTCTTAAGGCTAGGTGCTCATTTTATTGGGATTCTCTACAATGCAAATCAGCAATTGATTCAAACAAACAGAAGCACAAATTCATCATTTTTCTAGAAATCATCAATACATCAAAACCAATCTCATCATAGGCGTTTGTGTTGTCTACAACAAAAACGCCAATTTTTTTAACTTAGAAAATGAAGCAAATAACAGAAATTAAGACCACGAAGTAAAAAAATAAAAGAAAACTAAAGCAAAAGAAAACACTAAAGTATAGAAAATACCACCCCCAAAGCTAACATTTTCATTGTCCTTAATGAAAATAAAAGTTGTAAAAGGAGTAAGTAGCGAGGACTTCCCTGAATAATGATGAGCTGTCATCCTCGTCAGTCTCTACATTGTTCTTGTTGTCTCCAACTGAGAGGAAAGCGGTGCATGAGTCAAATTCGTCCATAGTTTTTTAAGAACCTGAAGAAAAACAATAATAAAATAAGAAAAAGAAAATTAAAAAAAAAGTAATAACAAAAATATAATCTGGTTTTCACCCATTTTCCACCGACTTTAGAATTCTCTTTCTGTCAAAAATTGACCAGCCTAAGACCATTTGTTACTCTCTCTCAAACCCCTCAGCAGCTTGTCTTATTGTTCAAAGTGGATGCTTCTCCCATAAAGGTGTACTGAAGGTGGAGTTCTAACACTGATAGTTTTTCAATAAATGGTAGGTGTCTAGGTTTACATTCTCCAAATTCTGCATCATCCACCTGCAAATAACTATTCATATCATTTAGGTGTTTGATTTCTTTGAAAACATTAAAATTACTTGATCATCTTGCATTCTCAGAATAAGTTCCCCTTTTTGTACATCAATCAAAGTTCTTCTCGTAACTAAACATGGTCTACCAAGAATAATTGGAATTTCTTGGGTTTCCTTCATGTCAAGAACAATAAAATTAGCTGGGAAGATAAATTTATCCACATTTACCAAAACATCATCAATAATCCTCAATGGATATCTAATAGACCGATCAGCTAACTGTAAGGATACCGTCGTGGTCTAAGTCCTAGCTTCTTGTAAACTGAATACGGCATCAAATTGATACCATCCCCAAGATCACATAAAGCCTTTTTCAAAATATGAATTCCTAATGGTGCAAGGAATAGTA
The DNA here is from genome assembly GCA_003255025.1 of Datisca glomerata. Classification (NCBI taxonomy): domain Eukaryota; kingdom Viridiplantae; phylum Streptophyta; class Magnoliopsida; order Cucurbitales; family Datiscaceae; genus Datisca; species Datisca glomerata. Next base: position 67,910 of record QANY01005207.1, on the reverse strand, counting down.
AAACTCGCAGGGTCCTTTAACTTCAGAGGTAATTTATTCTGCTAGATAGCACTACACTCCTCAGTAAGTGCAATTGTCTCATACTCCTCTAGCTTTCTCTTGTTTGAGAGAATATCCTTCATGAATTTGACATAGCTCGACATTTGTTCCAAAGCATCAGCAAAAGGAATATTTATATGCAGTTTCCTAAAAACACATCAAGAAACTTAGAAAACTGCTTGTTCAATTTCTGCTTTTGGAACCGTTGAGGGTATGGAATAGGTGGAACATATAGTGGAGGATTATCAGGAAAGAGCTTTGACCAAGGTTTGCCTTCCTTCTTTTCTGAGCTCTTGGCAAGGTCATCACCCATTGTCTCAACTTCTGCTTCAATTTGCTAATTAATTTTCAACAGTGGTTTTCTGAGGTTCTGCTAACTCCTTGCCCCTTCGAAGAGTCATGGTGTTTACTTGTTCTTTTGGATTCCTCTCTATGTTACTCGGTAGAGAACCCTGTGGTCTCTAAGTTAGTATTTCTGAAAGTTGACCCATTTGAAGCTCCAAATTTCTAATCGACGTAGCTTGACTCTCAACACTGATTTCTTACATCTGAATACTTATCTCTTACCTTTGAAGAGTAGCATCTGCTCTTGCCATAAATTGAGCAGTATTAATTGTGAGCTACGCAATAGCATCTTCTAGAGAAATTTTAGTGTTGAGGCTGAAACTAAGGCTGAGTTGCAGTTGGTGGATTAATCACATTCTGACTATTCTTCCATGAGAAATTGGGGTGATTTCTCCATCCTTAATTGTGGGTGTTATCTTGTTCTCAACAAAGTTATCTTGTTCACACTGAGAAGGAGCAAAGGGATTACCATCTTGGCATTCAGTATTAGAATGAGGTCCATTACATAAGTCACAAACTTTTTATGTAGCATGAATTGCACTAGCATTGGCGGTGAAAGAGCTCAATTGCTTGGACAGTGTAGCTACTTGAGTTGTGAGGGCAGTAAGTGCATCTATTTCATGAACTCCATGAGTCTTTCTTGGTACATTACGCTTAGTTGACCATTGATAAGCATTAACAGCCATTTCTTCTAGCAAGGCATAAGTATCCTCATGTGTTTTACCCATCAAAGCACATCATGCTGATGCATCCACTAACGTCTTTTTTTAATTCTCCAAACCATTGTAAAAAGTTTGAACTTGCAGCCATCTAGGTAGTCCATGATATGGGCATCCTCTCAACATCACTTTAAACTTCTCTCATACTTCATAAAGAGACTCTATATCATGTTGGGCAAAGGTGGTGGTCTCATTTTTCATTTTGGTTGTTTTAACTGGTGAAAAGAACTTTGCTAAAAATTTCTCAGATAGACCAATCCAAGTAATGATTGATCCGGCTGGCAGAGAGTTCAACCAACTTTTAGCCTTATCCCAAAGTGAGAATGGGAATATCTCAGCCTAATTGCATCATATTAGACATTATTGTGCTTGAATGTCTCACAAAGTTTAAGAAAGGTTACTATGTGGACGTTTGGATCATTGTTATGTAGACCACTGAACTGATTTGCTCGTACCATTTGAATGATAAACAGCTTTATCTCAAAATTGTTGGCATTAATAACAGGGCGTTGAATGGTTGTTGTAGCCTCATTGACAACTGGCATCGTTAAGTAAAGCACTGAACTGATTTGCTTGTATCATTTGAATGATAGTCAGCTTTATCTCAAAATTGTTGGCATTAATGGTATGTCGTTGCATGGCTGATGCAGCCTCATTGACAACTAGCATCGCAAATCTCGAATTGCCTGATTATTTTGGTTGTTCACGATTTCAGACGTCTTCCATGGTTTCTTGAGGTCTTTTAGAAGCTTCTCTTCTTACATTTCTATTACGTCGACAAGTTCGCCAAATTTCTAAATTAAGGAGAGTCAAGTTCTCACTTCCAAATTTTCTCATACACCATGGAGAACGCCTGAAAATTCAAAAAAAAAATAAACAACCGTAAATAAAACAAATAAGACTCAAAGTAAAATTCATGATATGTAACTCCACTATTAATAAATAAAATCATTCCCCAGCAATAGCGCCAAAAACTTGTTACGAATTTTTTATAGTGCAAGTGTACATTATCATCGTCAAGTAATAATTTGTTATAAAAAATAGAGTATCGACCACAAGATTGATTGATATTAATAATTAAAAATTAACTAAACCTTAATTCTACTTGAGAATGATGAAAAGTTGAGATTTTTAATTAAACTAAAACGATATAGATTTGACAAAGATAAAATTTGAATAGTTAAAAGCTCTAGGGTTTTCAATTTCACCAGACCAAACATGCTCCAAATTCCAATTTTCAATCAATTAACGTTTATTCAGAACATTGATAGCGAATTTCTCTAATATAATTATCAATCTTTCTCAAGCATCGATAATAATGAATCAAAAATATGAATCATACATCTCTGTAAATATCGTAATTATCACTTACTTATGAAATTCTAATGGTGTTATAAACAAAGAGCAGATTCAATCATCACTTCTTAGTCTCCGAATTAAATCTAAAATCATGCAATAGTTGGCCAGACAATCACAAGCATTAAGAATAGATTATAATACTAAATAAATATCGATTGAATTAAAAATCAAAAGTTATGAACAATCATGGTTTGGCTATGTCGTAGCCTTAGATAAGAAATTTAAAACATACTAGAATAAGAAGATATCCTAATAATATTCATGAACGTAGAAGAAAAGAGAAGAAAAAACTAAATTTGAGTATGAATTGAAGTTGAGATCCGTCTCTGGTTGGATTCGTCTGTGTTTCCTCTCCAAAAAGTTTTCTCCTCTGCCTCCCGACGTCCAAAAAGTCTCCCAAAAGACCTAAAATATTCTATTTATACACTAGGGTTCGATAAGGATAAAATAGGAGAGAAAAACATTATCGCGCCAACGTCACAGCGCTGGCATTCTGTACTACCAACGTCGCGACGCTGCCCTCTTGCCCAGTTCCGTTCTTTTTGTAATTTTTCCAAATTTTTGACTTCCAAATCTTCCCATATCAAACCAAATGCAGTTGAATATCAAAACTAAAAGATAGAAATAAAAATATACATAAATCAATCAATAAATCTAAAATAGCTAACAAAAAATAAGGTTAAGATTATTTAAAATATGAGTGTAAAATACACTCATCAAGAAGAATTGAGCCTTGTCTTCGTCACTCAGAAGCTGCGGCACTACCTCCTTAGTAATAAAATCCATTTAATGACCAACTCTAACTCAATTCATTTTCTTTTATCCAGGACAACCTTGAATGGGAGGCTCACTAGGTGGACGATGCTGCTGAGCGAATTTGATATCACGGCGATCACGCTAAAGGCGCAGAATAGCCAAGCTCTGGCTGATATGTTAGCACAATTCATGAATGGAGAGCTCGAGCTTTTGGATGAAACCATTCCGGGGGAGTTCTACGAGGTAAACCTTTGTGAAGAGGCAGTGTGGGTGTTTACCTTCGATGGATCATCAACGCATAACGAAGGTGGAACAGGGCTTGTACTAGAAGACCCTATGGGCAACATGTTTCCAATGGCATACAAGTTGACATTCCCTTTCATGAATAACGAAGCTGAATATGAGGCTTTGGTGCTTGTTCTAAAGTATGCAAAGGAAAATGGGGCAACGTCGCTCAAGTGAAGGGATATTCAAATTTGATAATTAACTAGGTTAATGGAGAGTTTATGTCAAGTAACCTACCCTTGCACAGTACAGGCATGAAGTCCAAAGGCTGACTGACATGTTCAAGAAGTTAGTCTTTGAACACACGCCTTGGCCCCTGAATCGTCATGTAGATGCATTGGCTACACTTGTCTACAAACTTCCAGTCTCAGATCTTTCCCCTATTATCGAAAAGGATATCCAGACTAGCTCTGCTATTTTTAAGAGCCTTGAGCGGGCTATATATCAAGACTGGAGAGATAGTGTTCGAAGACGACTTAATGAATGGAGCATAATTGTTGACCGAGACTTAAAAAATTTTGTGCAGTTGAAGGGAGTATTGTTCTATCGGGGAACAGATGGGGTCCTTGCGAAGTGTATAAGTGTTGAGGAAGGCAAAAGGTGACTCTAACGCCTTCACGAAGACGTTTGCTCCATGGATAAGCCATTGTTGCATAGACGCCTACAAAGGATGGGGTCATATTGGCCAAACATGAATGAAGAAGCCCTCACACTCCAAAAGGACTATCTGAAGTGCCAACTCCTGCCAGACCCGAAAGAAGTGAATGTCATAGAATTGTCACCGATTGGAGGCAGCCCTACGTCACCGACCTGGCAGACGCCATTAATATAAATAGAAAGAGCTCGCGCTTTTTCTTTTGAGGGATGAATTATTGCAAAGGCGGATAGATGATCGAGCATAAATGCCTAGGGCTCGAGGAACAACGTACTATCATGGAAGAGGTTCCTGCAGAGAGCACCAAGGCAGAAGACGTTTGTACAAGGAATTACTATGAATAGGGTATTATTGGCCAACCATGGAGGTGGATTCGATGGAGTTCGCAAGGAAGTGTTATGCATGCCAAATGGTAGGGAATGCTATACACGCACCTTTCGTGTCCTTACACTCGGTGGAGGTGCCTTGCTGTTTCATACTTGGGTAATGAATTTCATAGGCCCGACTTCACCTACATCCAAGGGGAACATATGGATTCTGGCTGCTACATATTGCTTCACCAAATGGGTTGAAGTAGTTGCATTGAAGAAAGGGACGAGGCAACAAGTTTACAACTTCATAAAAGAGAACATAATTTATAGATTCGAACTACCCAAGAGGATAATATCGGATAACAGCACTACATTCACAAGCAAAGTGGTGTCTCAGTTGTTCGAGAACTACAACATCTGCCACGAGAGATATTCCTCTACTACCCCAAGGGAAACGGGCAAGTAGAAGCGACCAACAAGATGTTGCTGAGGATCCTAAGTAAGATGGTTCATGAAGCTGAAGAAAACGGGCATGAGCTATTACCCTTAGCACTTTGGGCATACAGAATGTCAAAGTGTACCCCTACTCAGGAAACACCATTCTCATTGGTATACGGATGTGAAGCCATGATACCCACAGAGGTGATGGTACCTTCCGCTAAACTATTATCATCTGCAGGGGTGGAACAAGCCACACGCCTTGGAGACTTGGAGGCCTTAGAGGAAAGAAGAGACAAGGCATGGGAAAGCATCCAGGCATACCAAGAGCGCATGGGTTAGGCATACCAAGAGCGCATGGGTCAGACGTATGAAGCTATTGTGAGGCCTCATACCTTTGCTGTAGGGGACTTAGTGCTGAAGGCGGCTGAGCACGTGATGAAAAAGATACATGCCAAGAAATTAGAGCCAAAGTGGGAAGGAACTTACGAGATTGCCTCCATAGCCGACAGCGGGTATTGCCGACTGGCCGACCCTCAACGACTGTCAACTTCAAGTACATTAAAAAATATTATGCTTAATGTTACAATTTTTCTTTAATATTCCTATCTTGTAATGTAGGTTATACGTGAGACATTTCAGTGAAGTTTTGTCCCTGAAACGCATGAAGACGTTTCAACGAAAGTAGGTAAGCCAAGGAAGAGATGTATAAAATGTCCAAATATTAATACAATTCCATCTTTCTTCACTTTATCAAATATCAAATGTCTAGTGAGAATTTAGCTGTTGTTTCTATCCTCCCTTAAAACAGAACTTAGTGTTGCAAAAAAAGGAGGGGGGGAGGAGAAGAATGCACTTAACTCATTGTTGAAACACACAATTAAAAAGGCATGATTTGGTCGTCATGTTATGGGAATTGTCTCAATTATCACTTTTTTAACGGAATGTGGCCGCCATATACTGATTTAATTTATAAACTCTTTTAGTTGATAATGATTGTGCTTAGATGTAAAACGCTAAGTATGAGTAAATGCACTGAAATAAAATAATAACATGCTTTTGTATTAATATCTTACAGATGTACTAGAATATAAGAAAAGGTGATACAAAAGCTATGGCTGGGGAAACAAAACAAGAGTAAGTTTGCCCAAGATGATAGGGTAATGCTCCAGCATGACACGATGCTTACCTATCTTGACTCTAATGTCATTGATCTCTGCCTCTACTCTAGCTATAATTGCCTCATGCGCCGCTGTGCATCTAAATCTTCTACCTGATTAATTTTGAGAAGACATCTCTAAAGCCTTGTGCATGTGTGAATGTGAGTATGAAGCCAGTCTAAGTTCAATCCTATAGGGGAGAGGTCAGGCCAACAACCTAACAAGAAAGCAAGAGCTCGGGGATCTGCATCCTCATAAGATGAGTGATAAATGATGTAGAGGATCTGAGCCAACATGGTGAGAGATGTCTAACGGATCAATGACATCCCTCTCATGATGCTAAAGCCTATACTGGGGTGTGATCGCTTTGCCCTCTGCAAGTATGAGAGTAGGAGTTTGTCAACCGTTAAGACATGAAACTCACCCATTACCCCGGACAGTAATAGGGTGAAAGATTCCAAATCAAAAGAAGAGTATTGGCCACTATTGGCGATCGAGGTATCTCCATCAGATCTGACATCGACAGTGGACGCTAGACCGGTACGGTCCTCTGTAGTGCTATGAGCATCCTGAGAAGACTCTTGATGGACCTCCCTCTCGACCCTCACCTTCTTTGTCACCACTGGACGTGCGGAAGGCTCACCTCACGGCATAGGTCGTGCCCCAATGGGAGGTCCAAAATGTTAAAGTACGTGGCCCCAAGGGTGAGGTCAATCTTGATATCATCCAGATCTTCCAAGGGAATATAAAGACCAACTGAGCGTTCACCCATGGATTCACGCTGCAGAATGGGGGATGAAAACTCAAGGATATTCACGAAGATGTCGAGGGAACCATGTTGAAAAGAAGAAGCAAGTTAGAATTAGCAAAGCGCAAGTCATAAAGACAATCAAGGAAGGTGCCTTTACCTTTTGTGTGAACATAGGGGCTCGGAGGACGTGTCTGTAGGGTCGTTGGAGCATTCAGGTCGGGGGTGACATCCACCGAAGGATCCACCATGTTGTCCACACCCACAGTCTGGTCAATGGGTGTTGGCATAAAATTAGGCAAAAGAGGTACGGCAAGGTCCTGAAAGAGCAAAACAACAAGTGGAGAAAAGGGAAAGGAAGAGCTAAAGCGAAACTGTATATAAAGACTGAAACTGGCAAATACGTTGCAAAAAACTTCCACCTCATGAAATAAATATATATTGTGTGTGTGTGTGTAGAGAGACAGAGAGGGGTGTTACAGATGCCTCGTAAATGCTCCCAGCCTGCTGTTACAAGAGCATTTCACAGGCCTCACTGACCTCCCTAGAGGAGCTACATGCCGCCTGTAAAGTACAATTGTTCACTAATACGTAATCAGAATGCAAAAAGGTAGTGTGAAAAGAAAAAAACTGTTACTTACCGAAGGTTCATCGTCAGAGCTGACGATGTTACCTCAAAACTTACACCGAGGTGGCTCCAAATCACCTGGAGTCAAAGCATCAAAATGCCTCTCTACTGGGGCATCCCTCGTCACCACTCTAGGGCGTCGGTCTATCGGTGTGGATTTGAGCCTAGGGCTAGCTACTGACCTCAAGAAGGATGTAGGAAGATTGGCTGAAAAATCAACCCAGCCAGGATCAGAATCACCCGACTCGGACGTCTCGACGAAAGTCTCATGACCAACGACGGGAGCCTTCTGGACACCCGTTTGACATGCGGTTGTAAAGAATGTGCATGTGATCTCCACTTGACCCCATCTATAAAAGAGGTCCCTAGCACCATTATTGAGGCAATCGCTTCTCATCAATCCCGAAATCAAACACTGAGGATATTCTCTCCTCGAGTTTCTCACCTACCTTAGAGTCTTAAAAGCATTTTTCACCTTCCGACGTCTACCTAAGATTTCTTGTCCTTCACCCTGCGACCACCAACTCTCACATTCCCAGGCATACTTGACATAAACTAGATCACTCATACACACATTACTCTAAACCCTGAAACACTTAGTAAATTATTAACGACTAGAACATGCCTCTTTCATTTGTTTCCCTCTGAGCAGTCGACATATCAGAAGTCACATGAAGAGAACAATTAGATGCACAACAAACTAAGAAGGAAGGGGAAGGAAGCAATTATATATTTAAGGATTACGAATATCAGTTAGCTATGTGGCTAGGCTGGAGGACGGTAGTACAATATTTGAGAAAAGAGGAGTTGATGGAAATCAACCTTTGGATATTCCTAGTTTCTTTAAGTTCTTTTCAATGTAATCATGATCGGAACGTGTGTTATCAATTTTATGGATGTCTAGAACAAGTGATTGCTGGCTTAGACTAGGCAGTGGCTAAAATGAAGAAAGGGTAGTGAACATTGTTGACTTACACATACTGATTTAGATTTGGGGGAGTTGAAGTAAAGAGAGATATCTCTATGATTCCACCATGTTCAAAAGTAGTTTATGAAGTTGAAATGATAGATTTCATTAAGGTAATAATATCAAACTGTAGACTCAAAGTGTTCTAACGTTATGTTAGTAGTCTCTTACTTTTGTACAAACCAAATCAATAGTAGAGAATGTATTTCATTTCATAACACCAAATAAAAGTCATCCTGAATGTTATGTCTGCCAGAGCAAGTGAACGTATATTGTCACATTATGAGAGTTCAACAAAAAACCGTCATGGAAAAACAGTTTTTTGCCTTTTCATGATAGCGTTTTGATAAAAAACTGTCAAGGAAAGATATGTTTTGACTTTTTATGACAGTTTTTTTAAAAAGAGTAGACATTTTTATTACAAGGATTCCTCATCATAAAAAGCAATTTATGAAGGTTTTTTCCATCATCAAAGATAACAAATCGGGATTTTGACCTTTTATGACGGGAAGGCCTTTTATGACGGTTTCCCCTATCATAAAAAGTAAAAAAACTGCCTTTTGTAAACTTTTTTATGATGGGAACAGTGGTCATTCAAAATTACTTTTATGATAGTTTTTCTGAAAATTCACAAAGATGGCCTTATAGATGATAGTGGGCTAGCCTTCATCTATCGGTTTAATAACGGTTTTTCACTGTCATTAAAACCAAAATTTGTTGTAGTGTGTTATTCATGTACTTAGTCAAATTGGCATAACCACATTAAAATATGCGGTATGACACTTCCATTAGAATAATGCACACTCATTATTTTATAGATTGTTATATACATCTAAACATGTCAATCATATTTTATCAACTGAATTACCGTAAATTTAATTATAATTATCATTTTAGACTGTACAAACCAAATGATTCATAAATACTAAAGTCTCCGTTTAAAAAGAAGGGGTTAGAGTTTAATAGGTATATAGTTTATTACAAGGCAAAATCTAAAAATTTCCGAGGACTTAACACAGTCTCGAGTCAATTAAACCACCCATACCAACCATTAAAGAGGTTCGGGTAAAGTTAAATTACATTTTAATAATTTCATGACCTTTTGAGTTTTGTTGAAATTTCTCAAAACTAATGGATGAATAATCCAATAAATTTATTCAGAAAATTCATTCTTACTTTTTCTGCGTGACTTTGAAACTAATTATTATATTATGATGTTCTTACTTCAAGAAAATCTCATATGATTAGAATTCCCTAATCCAATATTAAGAGGTTGAAAGAGGAAGACTAAGAATTGACCAAGAGATATGATATAGATAGGAGTAACAACTATCATATATTGCCTAACAATGAGTAATATAATTGGACAATTAAATTATATTAAGGCCAAAGTACAAATTTACACCCTTATATTTTGACTCTTATGCAAATCAAATTCCTATACTCTAATTAATTATATATTAACCCTTCAAAGGATAGCTTTGCGGAATTTTGTTACCAAACCATAGTAGCAAATATAGTAACATTTGCTTAATTAAGGGGAGAAATTGCTTAATTTGAAGCCTAAAATTTCTTCGTTCACATATTTTTGGTTGACCTTTAATTTGTCACCTCTCTATAGTAAGTGACTTTGACAAAATAGGGTCTTTGTCTGATATCTTTGTGATCATTCTTAATTAAGGATTGAGACTGCAATAGAAAATGGAGCATCTCCTGTGATAAACGAGCATGAGGTGATCTTATTTGGTCAATTTGTGTCGAGTAGTTAAAAATAAACGGCATATATTAACTAAACACAAAAAAAAAGTTAAAATAATATTTTCTTTATTTATTTTCTGACTAATCTTAGTCGTCGTTTTTCAACAGCAACGACATATATACAATAGAATCATCATATCGCGATCGATTGCTATGCATATATAAAGGGTCATGAGGAGCTCACATTCATCACAATCTTAAAAATCAAATATGGCATTGAAACTATTAAGTTTTCTTCATTTGCTCAAATTTTCATTCCTCATCATCCTCCTAGCTTTTGCAGCAGTTTCTCACTCAGTTTGCTGCCGTAAGATTCTCCATTTTTCTGTATTGAAATCACTTTTTATTCTTAGTTAATTAACACTAATCTATGATTTAAATCTTGTCTTTTTTTTTTCAGAAGAAGAAAACATGCCATATTTTAACCCAGTACCAAGTACATCTCCTCAAGCTGGTAAAGGCAAAATCAAAGGCAACTAAACTATGTATTATGGTTTCATTAGACATTACTAATACATATATATTTTTCAATGAATTTGGAATTAACCTTATTCTGGTTTATTTATTTACATTTCACCTCAAGAATTAAGTATTTATAAATTAACAAATAAAAGTTTAGTGTTATTTGCTACTTAAGATCTCGCTGTCAATATTTTTTTTATTCATGTAATATCATGTAAAAAAAGGATTGAAGGAGATTAACTGATAGCATGACTGATCAGCGTGAAGAATTTTAATGAATATTTATAAATAGACTAACTATATTAGGCAATACATGTAATATCTGCGCATCTTAATTTATTTTTTATAGTGACAGATTTATTTCAATCCACCCCTAAAATCTCAGTCATTAACACTATACATATTTTGTTGACGTATTTTTTTAAACCACAAATTATGAAAATTGAATGCATGACGAGATAAGGGACCGATAAATGATTAAGAGTTTAATCAACAACTGATAGTATAATATATATCATGATTTGAACAAAGCAACGGGAATGAATCTTAAAAATCAAACAAGAGATGAAATTTCAGATTGAATAGATGACCGACTTACAATAAGAGGAAAATTTCATTCCTATTTTCATTCTCCAAGACGAACTAATGAATTCTCAAACCACAGAGTCTCCTCGACTAGTATTTCTTTTGGGAATGATAAAATCATGATTAAGAAAAATCATGAGAAGAGGAATGAGAGGTTTCCATGTCATTTTACCTTGCTATAAAGGCCAAAGGTTATTGTGCACTTTTTCACTGCAGCCCCTCATTATAAAGACCAAAAGTTATTTGAAATAGAATCATATTTAGATCCGGACCCTCCAAAATTGCTCAGAAGTTGACCCTCTAAATCGTTTGATCTGGTATGAAAGAGTGAATCAGATCAAATTAAGTGAAAATTTAAAGAATAATTCTTTTTTTGACAGTTCAATTATATATAGACAGTCAAATAAGATTAGATGTCTAGATATAGAGAATTGTCATATGTCGTTCCAACAATATTTGACTCTTCACTATTAAGTAGATGTTCTTTGGGATAGTTACCCCAAATCAAAACCTACTATATGATTAAATTACGTTTTTGGTCCCAATCTTTCTTTCTTTCTTTTTTTGCGAACTTTGGTTTTGATTAATTTAATCCTTCAAATTTGAATACTTTTTCACTTACGTCCATGAATTTTATATTTGATCAACTTTCCTTCAACTTTAAACCTATTTTTAGTCTGATCATACCGTTATATGTTTGAATGAAACATGAAGATGATAGTGATTGTCATTCAAAATTGTTTCGCGTCATGTTTCACTCACAGTGTTAAGCTTAAAAACTAAATTGACCAAAACGAAAGTTTGGAGACCCCATTTCAAAAGTTGTTCAAAGTTTAAAGATTAAATTTATAAAAAATACAGTTTAGGGACTGAAATGAAAAGAGAGACATAGTCAGGGACCAATAAATAATTGAACCAAAATTTAATTTAGAAAGTTGTTAAATTGAGTCACATATTCTGACCTTTCTCTTGTGGAACTTTTTTCTCACGATTAATTGAGGCAAGAATCTCTTAGAAATTTCTGCTCAAGACTTTTACTACTTAATTTATTATTAAAATTAGTCAATCCATGTGCTTAAATAGTTGAAGAGCTATAAAGTCCTTTTGCAAAACTTCTGTTTGGACAAAAATAATTTTCATTAAACGAAATAAAAAATAATAAGTACGATCCGTTTTAGATTTTGTTTCTCCTTAATAAATTCAAAATTCATTAATTAACTCTAGTAAAAATTTCAGCAAATTTAACCTCAATTTTTTTTAGATTTCTTTTTCCTCTAAACTCAGTATTACCCTAAAAAAACTTAAATTTCACATTCATTTGGGCCAGTAAAACTCAATAATTTTACTATCCCTTGTTGTCAAAACTAAAAATGTATAGATAAAAGAAATTGGTGGCTGAATTAATTTTACTAAATAATGGATGTATCAGTATTTTTCAAAATTTTATAATATATTTGGTGTTTGCAATAATGTATTTAGCACCGACCTTTTATCTATATATTGTTAGAGCAAGGAGGGGTAGTAAAATTATTGACCAAAGCAATGGCGTCGGTTTTTTTTTGATTTGGTAATGTTGAGTTTTAAATTAGAAAAGAAATTTTAGATTAACTAATTAGCTAAAAATTAACTAGAGTTAATTGATTAGTTTATAGTTTATTAAGGTAAAAAAATTATCTAAATTTTTGAAAGAAAAATAGAATGCGTCAAGCAGTTAGAGATGTTTTGGTGAAATTGAGAAGATAGTATAATGGGGACGAGCAGAGCCTAATCTAAATATTAAATAAAATACACAAAAACACTCAAATATAAATTAGCATCCTCCTAGAACTATAATAATCTAAGTGGAGCAAAACAATTAAAAGTAAATAGGCTCGAATGGATCACAAATACAAAAGAAATAGTAATAACACTACACGAAAATAAGTCTATCACGACGATTTTACCCACACTCGCTCAAAAGTGAACTTGAGGGTTCTATTGGAGTGGTTTGACAAATCTTCACAATTGATTTATTATCGCAACGGTTCTTTAACCGTTGCCTAAAAGTTATCTATTACGACACCGTCGCAATAGAACTGATTAATGTGATAGTATTACGATGGTTCTTGTAAACCGTCGCCAAAAAATAACTATGGCAACGGCTTATGTATTACCGTCGCCATACGGAGACATAAAATTAGCGCGAGCGTGTCAAAAAGCTAAAACAATTGAGCGGGGAATTGAAAGAAAACACAAAAGGCGCCCCCTTTCAGTAACCCCTTCCACCACAATCACAGATCTGAGGAGCTGGGTGGCGTCGGAAATGTGGGTTTGCCTTTTCTCTCAGCCTTTCACGATTTTCGTCCCTCTCATGCATGTTTTTTATGAAGATAGGTGGGTATCGCCTGTTCAAGATGTTGTTCTTCGTGTACAGACTAGGATAGTCAGGGCTCTTCCTGATAGCAAGGAGCAAAATGTGATGGTAAGGGTTCTGGTTTCTTCAAACCAAATTGGTTGCCTTCTTCGAAAGGGCGGTGCCGTTATAGCAGAAATGAGGAAGTTGACTGGCGCACATATTCGTATTTTTGGGGAAGGACCAGATTCCAAAGTGTGCAGGAGAAGATGAAGACACATAAACTTGGTATATTAAAACACTTTTTGTACTTGAATGTTTTGCTATCACTTGCACATATTTCCCTCTCCAGATTCTTTGGCCATATTATATGTATACTACATACATAGCAGAATTGTTTGGCTACACAATTCCATTAGTTTCAGCAACGCTAGGTATATCTCATGCTCTACAATGAAAAACTTCTATAACGAGTGTGATTGCTACAGGCTAAAGGTTGATATATGAATTTTACCCAATATATTGTGAAAAACAACAAATATTCACTCAAGGTTGTGACGATGCTCAAGGATGGTATATATTGATTTGCGTTCATGAATGTTCTTTATGAAGATAGGAGAGAAAATATTATTTTAAAGCTGGCACACTTTATAATGGATTCTTTATATTCCAGGCAAAATTTCAACGAGTCGGTGAAGCCTACTTCCGTTAGTATGTAGCGCATCCAAAAGAAATATATATCAATAATTTTTGTATTTGTTTTAAGACGCAAGTTAGAATCTGCAGTTTGATGCTTAACCTGTAGAATATAGGAACTTTGTGTCCCAAATTATATGCTTTATAATTCAATTTCTCTGTTTTTTTTCTTACTACAATTCAATTTTAGATACCGTTACAACTTTTAGCTTTCACTTTATCCTTTTAAGAACATACGTAAGATGTTTGTTAAATTATATTGGTTATCTGATGAGCTTTGGTTAGATTTCAACATGTCTTTGTGAAATATTTGTGTTCAATTTGTATAGCTATGATTCAGAGAGTTGAAAATAAGTAAATTTTCAGCATTATTGGTCCCCAAATGGTTGCTTTCTAGATCCAAAAGGTGTTTATCTTGATTGCAAAGGCATAGGTGCAATTTGTTTTTGAAGTTTTATTCTAATTCCAAGTTGTTGGATGATTAGAAACTGTTGGAATTCTGACTTTTTGTTGGTAGATCCCATATAAGATAAGCCCCCCTCTAAGAAATATATATTTTTTTAAACATTAGGTGGTCTATTATGACGGTTTTAACCGTTGTCATAGGCGCTCTAGATAATTGTCCGAATAGATTGTCTACTATGATGGTTTTCCAGCCGTCGTGACGGGCAATCTATGACGATGATTTTTTAACCATCGTTATAGGTAGTCTGCGATGACAGTTTTTTAACCGTTGTCATAGGAAGTCTACGATGACGGTTTCTAACCGTTGTCATAGATTGCCTGCGATAAGCGTAGTCTTAGGTTATCTACAGAAACAGTACTCCGACGGTTGCAAAAACCGTTGCAACAGTTTCCTGTCTGCGGTAGTCCTGACGGTTTGATAATCATCGGAATAGATATCTCCTCGATTCAACACTGTCACGATAGAAGAAGAAAAACGTCATCGTAGAGCTATTTTCTTGTAGTGCAAGTTAAAATATTAACGTTACACTGCTCGTATGATTACTTCATTTTACATAAAGTAATCACACCTAAATTATCTTAATAGAATGACAGTGTTGCAAGTTAGTTTTTCTAAGTGTGTCTCTACTTGGTTCTTATTCATCTCCTCTCGCTGCTATTTATATATAGGAATTTGAGATAACTATCGTTTGCTGAACTTCCTCATCTCCTTCCAGTATTATTCAATGAAACATCCACAATTACTCTTTTCACTTGAGCAATTTTATCCTCCACGTTCATCGCGTAAAACTTAACCCACAATTTCTTTTCTTTCTTTCTCATGGACTTGTTAGTGTTACTTAACTCACTTGACAAATGTATAAAAGAATGACTTTATCTTACTATATTAAAAGGACCTTAAAAGAGAAAAACTTTTTATTCTCCTTTTTTTTTTAAATCTCCTTAAAATATAATATAATTCATAAATTTTTACATATTTTCTCATTTAAAATAATCCACATAACATTTATCTTTCATGCGAAAGCTTTTGTATAATATTGTATTAGTTACTAGATGGAGAAATTGCTTAATTTGAAGCGCAAAATTTCTTCATTCCCTTTTTTGGTTGTTGAACTTTGTTACATTACTAGAGCATGGACTTTGACCAAAAAGGGTCTTTATCTGATGTCAGTCGTGATCAAATCTTAATTTAGGGATTGAGAGATTGCAAAAATGCATGCATGTATAAAGGGTTCTTGAGGCGCTTCATATTCATCACATCCTAAAATCAAATACAAAGTATGGCACTAAAATTATTTGGTTTTCTTCATTTGCTCAAACTTTCGTTCCTCGTTATCCTCTTAGCTTTTACAGCATTTAATACTGGCACAGTTTGCTGCCGTAAGATTCTCTCTTGTCTATATTTAATTACTTTTTTTATATTTCTTGAAAATATATTATCGATTATTTCGTAGCAAAGCCTTACCCTGATTATTGTTTTCCTTGCTCAAGATTTACTTCCTTCCTCGTAGTACGTGGCAGTCATTTTAATCTGTACAACACGTTAAAAGAAAAACTGGAGAAATAAAGGGATAATACTCTGCATATGTTAATCTATATTTTTTTTGGTAAATTATCAGGCAAATTTCATTGATGCACGGTATACCATTATCTCATATCTACGGCAAATTTCATGTTCGTCTTCTCCATCAACAAATCCGGCCACAAAAATCCTACTTATGTGTCGTAACATAACTTTTTCTTTTTAATCGATGATTTTAACTCTTTTCCTGCCTTTTTTCTGTGTCTTATTATGTTCATCAGAAGCTGTACCTGTAAGGAGGACTAAGGAGATCTAATCAAGCTGGTCAAGGTCATGTAGGATGAGTATGGTAGTCTTCAGGAACATTATAAACCAGAAACCAAGTAGATCTCGTCGACCTCATATCATACAGTCATAGTCCAAGGCAATTAAAGATTGTATTTTGATTGATTTTGTAATTTTTATATTATTTTTTTTGTGAGGTAATTTTTTAAGAATTCTATACTTGAAATAAATATATTATTTAGGAGTGATTTTAGAATATTTCCATTAGGTTTT
Source organism: Datisca glomerata (assembly GCA_003255025.1). NCBI lineage: Eukaryota > Viridiplantae > Streptophyta > Magnoliopsida > Cucurbitales > Datiscaceae > Datisca > Datisca glomerata. Next base: position 51,122 of record QANY01005207.1, on the reverse strand, counting down.
AGACATTTGAAGCCTTTATATAAGTTAGTAATATGTAATTCCATTTTTAGAGTTGAATAATAACAATTACATAGAGTTTTCTCTATCTTTTTGTAAACTCTCAGTATTTGTACGCAAATCAACAAAATTTAGATGTCTATCTTTTTTTTTTTCATGCATGGATTAACAAAACTTTGATATCTGTCTTTTTTTCGTACATGCACGAATCAACGAACTTCGATGTTTGTCTTTTTATTTATCATTCGTGCACGAGTTAATGAAATGATAGACGGTCATCTTCAATTCTCTTCATGAAATTCTCTCCCAATAGATTTTATATCAAATCGTGAAATAAATTCTTTTCTAAAAGTAAATTATAAGGTAAGGAATTGAGGGTAGGGTAACTGATTATACCAATTCATCTGGTTGTGCACAAATATAGTTTGGAATGTACATTTTATAGGACAAAAAGTTATAAATAATGACAAGTTTCAGAAACAGTATAGAACTGTTGCTAGAGGTGGGAAATGGAATGAATTTGATGATTTTCCTTAAGCTGGCTGATCAAACACCAAACGGGAATCAAGTTTCAATCTTTGCAAATGTTCACTAGTATATACATGCAGACAGAGCCATGAAGTTCGAGTTTATATAAATCCAAACTCTGCGGATCCGGACTGATTAATCTGTTACTATACATTGTCAAGGAACGTGAGAGTTTGATTCACAACATAGAGATACTCAGCAAGAAACCTTAAACATAACTAGTAGTTATGGATCTAATAATTTTCGGATTTTCTGAATTATTATACAAAGGGGCATAAATAAGAAAGAAAACAAAAATTCATGTTTTCAATCATGTGTACTGCTTGCTGTGGATCCCTTTTCTTTTTTTGTTTTTTTCAAATCCAATACACAAAAACAATATGTAACAAAAAGCTATAAAATCTCAAAATATCACAGTACAAACCGATACCGACTCCAATTAATTGCCTAAGAAACATCATCCAGACTTGCAGAGGAGGAATCAGGCAGAGATTGGGATTCAACACCTAACTGAATAACTTCAGGAGCGGGAGGGCTTTCCGATACAACAGGCGGGGAGGATTCTGGTTCGGTTGGCACTGAGGCTTCGATGATTTCAGGTGGCTTAAACTTGTTGATATAGTAACTGAGTGAGGGGCCGGAGTATTGTAATGTTTGAACTTGAGGTGGGTTTTTACCAACTTGAAGAAGTATTGATGAAGCTGCTGCTATGGAGATGAGTGCAAGGCCTGCTGCAACTGCTGCTGTGTTCTCAGCTCCATCAGAAGATGAACCTGCTGTTCCTGAGCTTATCGCACTTTCGGCCACGTAAACTGCAGGCTGAAAAAAAAACAGAAAGTGTCATATATAACAGGTTGGTTTATCAGTATTTACAATCTAGAGTACAACAGACATGAGTATTATGAAAAAGCACATACAAACCTCGACTGAGTATATATTGGTTTGGCCTGCAGTATCCTTCTCGACATAGCCGGTCCAACCTTTTTTCTTAGGTGGAAATGTCCCAACAACTCTGGTTTTCTCCCCGGCTAACCATTCCACGCTAACTTTTCCGACCTGAAATTGCAGTAAACAAGACATTAATCAGTGTTGAGATGAGCTATGAATTTGAACATGGAACTCAAAACTATCTGATCTTCAATGAACATGTAGGTATAACCACTTTCTGATGGGAAAACCCAGTTTATAATTTTGCTCTTAAATTAAAATAAACCAATACCATAGGCGCTCGAATCGTCAACTTACATCCTCACTCACCCATGAACACACATAAGAAGTCCAGAAGAATCAAAGGTTTTAACCTCCAAATTCTTTCTGTTCACTAACAATTAGCAAGGAACTAAACTTTTTTTTTACCTCGTAGCAGAAATATAGATGAGTTTCAAGCTAAGACCAAGAACAGACCCTTGATTGTGATTTTGAAATCATCAACTCAAATAACAATTGATAAACTCTTGATTGCATATTATAACATTATTGATTTAGAATCATATACCATAGCATTTCTTTCTCCCATATTCTATATTCCAACTCCAGAAATTTGTCTGATAACTCAATTGGAAAAGGAGTTGCATCCTTCACTAAAATCAGCATGAAAAATAGAATGAAACCTAAGAATTAACACCTCTATTTCTTCTTTAACTACAGAAAAACTAATTTCGAATTTCTAATCTTTGTTTCGAATTACTACTAACTTTTCTTCTCATTTTCTTTTCCCCCAAACAATTTATAACAGAAAGGGTATCAAAACAAATGGAGCAACCGATTAGTAGAAGCTAAGAAAACCGACCTCCTTATCAGGGGCACATTCTTCAACATTACAGTCAGTTTCGTCAGAGGAGGCTCTGATAGTGAACACCGCATTGGAGATTCTCTGAGTGGAAATTCTTTGAGATTTTCTGAGTAACGTTTGGGAAGGGAATGCGCAAGCATTTGCTGCTATCAGTGCTTGGGAAGCACAAGCCATTCTTCTTTGAGAATTAAGTATTGATTTCAGCTAAAGAATTAGCAGAAAAATGCTCTAACACGACACCCAGAATTCTCAAGAAATGAAAATTTGGATTCTATTTTTTCTGCGGTCAGTAATCTGTCTTTCTGATGGAAATGTAGGGATTCCCGTTTTTCAATTTCAATTCTCTGTAACTCTGAGTTGGGGGTGGACAGGAAAGAAAGAGCAGGATATTTTTCATGGATGGATGTTTTGTGGTGGGAGGTGATTGGGATTTGGTGTGGTTACGTGTAAGCTTCCTGTTGCTTCGATTTTTTTTGCCTACTGTCATTGTTGCTCAGACTTCGAAAGAGTGTTATTCAATAAGTTAATGGCTAAAATGCAATAAATACTGATAATCATCCTGATTCCCCTAACGTTAATTAATTTATTAATTTAGTATCAACCTAAAAGGTTAAAAATTAGTTGATGCGTCAATTAGAATTTGATTAGCATAAAATTATTCTTATTTATAGTAGTTTTTTTTGTTGACTTTTACTTTTTTAGTTAAATGGTAAATATATCTCCAATTATATAATGGGTCATATTCTCCAAAATGTAAATAATATAAAAAGTCTCATACAAACCTTAGAACGCTAAATAAACCATCAACTAACTACAACTCACCAATTATCATTAACTAAACCCAACATATAGAATCATTTAGGCTCAAGCTTGTTTGAGCCTATAATTAAGCTCTGAGCTAATAAAATCTTTAGCAAACTAAAGTTTGTCAATAACAAGGTGGATTAACACAGTTGATTAAATCTCTATACTTAAAATTTAGAAATCGTTGGTTAAAGTTAAATTCTCAAATCACTTTAAAATTTATAATGTAAATTTGACAAAAAAAAAATAGAATTTGCCAATGACATTAGTATCCCTTAAAACTTCCTCAAAATAATGTTTCTCATTCCAAACCTAATAAATAAAAACAGTAAAAACAATTGTGTAGAATGGAAGATCTAAGAGAGTTCCTTTTAGAACCATCAAGCATCCAACGTATAATTGCTTATTTGATACTTGTTACGACCCAAATTTAGTAAATGTAGAATTACTTTGATTTCTAAATAATCGTGATACATTTTACTTTATCTAAAAATGAATTAAAATCATGATAATTTCTCGATTGTAGTGTTTTTTTTATCAGTAAAAGAGTCTAAGTACAACCTTAACTACTAGATTCTTCTTATAAAAAAAACGTGAAGATTCTGTCCAATTTTTTTCAGAATAGAAAAGAAGCGTCGGAGAAAACATTTTCAGATGGTAATGAAACTTTACAAAAGAAATATTTAACTTTTTACAAATAATAGCTGTTTGTTCTGAGATTTCCACATGAAAATGCACGTGGAAAAGTGGAAGAGATGTTCATTTTCTTGATTTATTAGTATGAATGAAAAACAATTATATTTGTATGAACAAAATAAACCTTTCATTATATTTTTCCTACTTTTTCCCACATAAATCCACCTTCCCAATGCTCTTTCTCAAACACTAATAGCTCATATTCACTAAATTTGTTTTCTTCACGTCTAAAGAATATAAAAGTTTTTTCATGCACTAATTTTTTATTTTAACAAATTGCTCATAATTTATCTGGATAGTACTTGAACACAACTGGTTAAATAGTTTTTTTTTCTTTTTACAGCTTTATTTGCATGTTTTTATACACTTTAAAGGAGTTCTACAAAAAATAAAACTATTACTAAATACGGTCTAAAGAACTAAGGTTTACTTAACAACATTACGTTGAAATTTACAACAGACCATATGCTAATGTGCTACGATAAGCATATATAATGCCTTCCCCCACCCGCTAAGCACTATTATCTGCACACCTTCTTCATATCTTGCTAATTTGCTTATTAAGTTCTTTGGGATTGCTTTTTCTTTGCCTGCAAATGAGAGAATTCACATCACATTTAACATTAACCAAAGCAGCCAAAAGGAGAAGTCCTTGGCTACTATGGAATATACAACCAAAACCCATGACATTTAACAATGAAGAGAGGTTTAAGATACCTCAAAACGATAAAAAAAATGCAGCTAACGAGGCTCAAGGATCCACATTATCTAACTATTTTGTTATGGGTTGACGGGTGTTTTCTGTAATTATCTTAACTAATATAACAAACATCATCTCCCCCCTCCCCACGCTTTCTTCTATCGACTAACTCAAGCACTCTCCTCTTTCTATTTCTTCCACGCCTACGTCTTCAGAATTTCTCAACCAGATAAGTCTTATTGCAATACAAAGTAACGATGTAGTAGTTAGTGGCTGGTCTAAATGGGTAGAGAACATTGTCTTCTTCAACAAGGCCAGGCTATTTAAGACATACATAAAAACTCAACCAGATGAAACGACTAGCAAACCAACTATAGTTAATAACCAATCATAAGAACCCACCAACTTTTATTCTTAGAGAAGGTTTCATATGGACCCTCTTAATGTAATCTTAGGCCAAGGAACGTCTTTTGTCAACCCCAACCCCACTTATTTTACTATTTTTCTCGGGACTTGAATAAACTTGCCTGCCTTTATCTCCTTAAGAAGTAAAGTAAACTTAATAAGCATGGAATTGATAATGATGTGCATGATAGACAACATTGCCGCCCACTACCTCTATTATACACTCATAAGCCATATAATGCATGTTCTACATAATGAGAAGAGATGTACCTATATCGCATGCTGCAGTACTGTTGTAAGGTACTTGGTTCCTAGTTAGCAGATTTATCGTCAGTCACAGAACCAGAGGAAAGTCCAACAGATCCCAAAAGTTGAGGCTTCTTTAACCAGTACTGGTCGAACCTCTGCCTTGCATATTCGATGTAGTCAAAGTCAATGACATTCACATGCTCCTGAATAAAGGTGAAAGACTAGTGATGTAATTAATAAGCTTGTAAAACTGAACAGAATAAAACATTTTCTTTCCAGTATCTCCGAAGGGACGGTTGGGATGTGCAATAGGTTTTACTCGAAACCGTTCCTTCATCAGCAGGCAAGAATAGAGGAAAGGCTCAAACACGCACAATTAAAGATACAAAACGAAAAAGAAAGAAACGCGGAAAGAACTCGAGATGGTAAAGGCATAAAGAGTATATGAGTAGACTTGTGCAATAGTCTATATCCATCTAAAAGTAAGTGGTGCAAAACAATAAATTACTGAAGTCACAAGTGTTGACTAAACACGAATCATCCAGTCCCAATTGAGGTGAATTTAAAAATTGCCAAGTCAAAAGAAGGAATTGAAATTAAGAAGCTTAAAATACCGATATGATCCCCCATAGGCCCCAAACCAGATGGCTTGCCAGAGTATACTTTTCAACATCTTGAAGTACTTGCTCGACTTCTGTAGTATTTTGTTCATTACCTGCATATAAATTGCATATCATTCCATACTAATATATCAAAGATGCTTAACAGTCATTAATCTCAAAATCCCATGTCGAACTTGAGTTTTTCGTATTAGTCATACTAGCAATCTTAGAGGATCATTTGTAAAAAGATGCAAGTAAAAATACAGAATAACATCACATCGCATCGACTCTGCTTGAAATCACTATAGGATGAACATAATTTGCATTTATCATTCTAGAAACTGCAGCCAACTATATTTGACGATGCAACTTGATATTACTAGTATCATTTAGCTTCGCTACATGAGAACATCAACTTAACTCATTCACTAGGGTGGAGGGAGAGAGGGAGAGAGGGAGAGAGAGAGAGAGAGAGAGAGAGAGAGAGAGAGAGAGAGAGAGATTGTATCACAGTCAAACAAAATGTGAACTGCCAATGAACCGCATAACAGCACTACCTGAAGAACTCAAATACATACGCAGAAACCTCTGACGCTCCTCTGACCCTGTTATAAGTAGCGAATAAAGAATTGCCATTCTAACTAGAGGTGAAACGAAATGAATAACGTCAAACAAATGGGTGATTATGTATCACAAACCAGGATATTTACTGTAGTCCAACACATGAGGGGTTTCTGTATGATAGTCAGCAGCCATTTCACAAAAGTGGTTTGCTATGTCAAAGACAACTGGGTTGTAGCTGGCATACTCATAGTCCTGTGTAGGATGGCATGATATAATTGATGTCAGCTGACATAACACCAAAAAGTTCTGGAACGTCTAACAAGTAATTAAGTAAACTACAATCACAATGGTTCATGCATTCAATTCTTCATGTCTCTGAAATTGAGAACCGAAAGTTTATTCTTCAAATGTTGAAATCATGTTATAAATTTCAAGAGAGATAAATGATTACATAGGATTGCATGAGCAGGCCGTGAATCTTGGATTTAAATCCATGACTGGAAGAACCGATACTAAGTATCCATCTTAAGAAAGACATGATGACACATTTTCTCATAACAGGTCGATGTAGAAATGAAGTCATCTTTTTGGGCAAAGGAATGTACAATATGCCAGACCAAGGCATACTTACAGTTTGCATACATACAAGACTAATGTATGACGTATGGTGTATGATGGACTATTCTCCAACTAAAATCAGGCAGAATAATCTTTGTTAAGCCCTTGGACAATAAATAAACTACCATATCAAATAATTATCTCTGTGAGAAGGTTGTCTTATCAATCAGGAAATGCAAATCACCAACTGGACCCAATAAGAACATGATTACAACCCTGATGGAAATGAAAATTGTTGATCAAAGTAGAAAGAAAAGCTTACTATTAAGGTTATTGATTTAGTCTCTTCATCAAGCATTATGTTACCATATTGCAGATCATTGTGGCAAAAACCTATAGTTTGATGAGTCCCTGAGAGCTGGTTTTCCAGAAGGAAAATTTCCTCATCTATGGAATCCAAGTGAAAGGCTATAGCTTCTTCAGGAGTAGCCAATTTCTTGGCCACACTGGCCCAATTTCTGAAAAATTTACAAAAAGTATACAGCATTCTGAAAACCCGAGGCAAGCGATGGTGGTGCAAATACAACCTTCTTAGAAGACTGAAAAGGCAATAACTAAATGTATAAATACCGCAATCTCTCCCACAAGAAGACATTCTTTGACCCGGGCATTTCAAGATCATGAAACTCCTTTAGTTTAGCTGCTATAAGAGCAGATATTTCTGGATCATGAAGATCAGATGCTGATAGAGTCTAAAAGCCACAGACAAAAAGGACATATGAATATTTACTCCAGGAGACACTGATTGCTTCTTCAGTTTGCACAAATAAAAATCAATTTTGATATTTAGGTATTTTCCCCTCTTTCAAGGGTGACTTCTCATGTATACTCAACTCCTGCATCTTGAATTCGATATAAGAAAGGCAAAATACAAAATCCTTTATATTTTAGTTTACAATCTGTAGCAGAACTATCATAAACATAAATTGCTATGCGAAGAAAGTGTCTGCTACTCAGTTAAACTTGAGAGGTAGCCAATTTTTACACGTGACACAATTATGATTTACCATACCTGTTTTTCATACACCAAAGCTTCATTTCATTATTCGGGTTAACCAAATTTGACACAAAATTTAATGGAAAAGAATTCTATGAACTACATCTTAGGATATATTACTAGAGCATTGCATCACTTTAGTTCAACACGTGACAAATCTGATTATATGCCTGTTAACTCCAACCACACCGACAACGAAGTGAGCTTCTAGCATAGCAAAAATACGAAGGTGCACACATGTGTCTATAACAGTAATGCAAAATCCCAATCTTGGGCATTAAACCATTTCAACGTTCGTGTCTGAAATTTGCCCACGTCCTTAATCAAGGGCCGGAATCGATTGAATTTTTACTGATATAGCAATGATGTATGGATAAAGAATTGATAATAAATGGTTCAAGAGACGTGATCCTAGATTCCAAGATTATGACAAAAATAATGGTTGAAGTAAAGTTAGATCTTGAACACAAAAGCAAGGTGGTAAATGTTCCCCTGATTCATTAGAGCATCAGAAGTTATGCAGGAACTTAGTGTTGAAATGACTCATATGATCCCCTTTCCAAATAGAATATTAGACTAAGGAAACAACTCAGGTTCCAATATATTAGTTTTTTTCCTTCCTATAAACGAAGTAGGGAGGAAGGATATTCACTCCAAATAATGTCAAAAAAATTTAGAATCTAAAGAGTACCCGTGCATGGATGAACTCTTCAATGCGCCCATTAGAGAATCGGCCTAGAAGACGAGGTCCCTGTCCCTGCTTTGACATGAACTCAAATGTTCGAATTTCATTATCTCGATCAAAAAACACTCGAACACCCTCACCATATATCCTAACTAGAACCTTTCGAGAGACATCATCTGCCTTCGTTGGCCACTTTATTTGGAAAACCGAATTGGTCATTGCACCCTTCAGGGGAATCACCTGCAACGCATTTGAATCAATTACATCTTCCCATTTTGCAGCCAGTGACTGTAGAATATCTTTCGCTTCTCCAGATAACCGGTCTTCTTTCTTGCCAGTGGCATTCTCTTCAGCAACCATAGTGAAAGAAACTGAAAATTCCACAAGATGCTACTAATTGATAATTACCTCAATCTCTTAATTATAGTCTGGTAAATGTAAACATATATGATCAAATCATTCAAGATCCGCAAAGATCGTGCCTATTTGATATGCTCTGACCCATGAATACCCAGGAAAATTTGAAACTTCGACCAGATCATAAACTATCCTTGAAATTGAAAAACCCCAAACACAATTTTCCTTACAAGTTAGCGCAGAGAAGCGTTGAAGGCAATTGCTTTAAGAAATAACATATTCTAGCAAAAAGCTAAGTACCTGAAGGTGATTGACATTTCTTTTCTCAAATTCTTATGCAAAATAAAATGTTATCTCAAAACCAAAACCAGATGAGGACAATATGATTTCTCAGAAAACTTGGGAACAAAAACAGAAATTGTACTTAGGGGCTCGCTAGTAATCTAAAAGCAAAAGAGGAGCCCAACAAACAAGTAGTCTTACCCACTATGCAGATAAATATAATAGAACAAAGTTCATACCCACGCAACAGATGAACTGCGCGAACTAGAATGGAAGATGCTTTTACAATGAGCCTGTCATCCAATTTAAAGCTTATAATGTCCTCCTGACTATCTCCCCCTCTCTCAGAGGAGAATAATAGAAAGCTGTAAGTTACTGTATAATAGCAAGTCTAGCTCAAGCACTACAGAGTACAGTATGATACTAAGATTCCATTTAATCAATGATTTCAAGCTTATAATTCCTGCCGTCCATTCTCCTTGTAATCACATGAAGTTGAGACCCACCAATTATCACAAGGACAAGACTACTTGGCTCAGTGTTCCATTTTGCTCTCAGAAATCATTGAATATTTAAAAATTTAATCCACCTTGGAAACAAGAAGACTTGAAATGATTACGACTCAAGAATTCATAATCTCCAATAAATCATGTTTAAGCAACGCAAACATGTTTACAATAAGAAACATCTTCGATAAAAATATTATGAAAAGTCAAAGCAAGAAAGATATGAAAAACCGTTGATTCCGTTCCATAATCCCTCAACGCTATTTTCTCGGCAACCAAACAGGGCAGCCAAAAGAAAGAAATCAGCCACACTAATTAAACCTTCGGATTTCCGTTTCTCCTAAATATGAGAAAAATCAAAAGCTAAAAGACTTCAAAGATTCCTTTCAGAATCTTCCACAGCATGCTCGGCAGCCAAAAGCACCCTCACCATTCCATCCGAAATAAATTAATGCAATCTCAATCAGCAAAAGGCATATAATAAAGATCATCACAAACAAATAAAATAAAACTCCGCGCATGAGCTCTGAATTCCACACCGTTCTTTAACAAAAAGGCGAAAGGCCACAGAATTCAATCTGAAACCCACCTCAAACGAGAAGCAACCAAAATTCTCAATTAAACGCGTATACGATCTCCGAGTTCTCCAAAGATCCGTACGGAACCGCAAAGAGTCAGACCCAAGCTTGAAGAGAGCACTTGCACTGGTGCTGGTGGCGGGAGAGTTTTGCCGTCGGGTCGCTTGCTGAAAAGATGTGTAAGATTCTGGCGACGGTTATGCTCAGTGCGGGAATTGACCTTCACTGTAATAGTAGGCCAAATGGGGGGAGAACGGATTTGGACCGTTGGATTTAGCGCGTTTGAAATAGTAGGCCAAGTAGCGAATCTAGTTAGAAGAGCTGGAAAACGGTAGTAACCAGGCGCCGACTTGTGGGGGGCTTGTCACTGACCTAAGGAATCTAAAACCAGGAGCTGTTTTTTCCTTTTCGGGTGTGTAATCGGCATTTTCTCCAACAAAAACTAATGATATACATGTGATTCATGATTCGATCTTCACCAATTATCTTATTTTCTTCAACGAAAAGATTTTGTACAATACATTATTTTAATTTTTTTTTTAAAGTTGTAACAGTAATAATAGTTTATCTTAATCATACTGAAACAGACAAATTTTCTGTACTAAATTGAAATAAAATTGAAAAAAAAACAAATAGAGAATAAATTGAAACTATGTAAGCTTTGAGATATAAACAATATGCAACAAAAATATGTAAGAGACTACACAAAAAAATATTTGATCACATTCTAACGTGTTGATGTCAAATATTAAGAATCCGAGTTTTTTAAAGATTAAGGGTGTTTTTGTTAAACGTTTTGTGTTATTAGAGAGAGTTAATAATTTTTTTTAGATTGAAATCACTCTATCTTTTCTACGATGAAAACCATAAACTTCTTATATCTTTCGTAATGTTTGGTGCTTACAGTAAAGAGTCGACTTATATAATATTTAAATTTGTCTTCACCAAATCAAATCAGTATTGTTAGATGAAAAATGATAAATGAAAGTTTTCTCTCACATTCAGAGATCATGTTTTTCAATGTGAATATAAGTGATTACGAAGGAATTTCAAATTTATATCAATCGTTCTTTTCCCCAAAATACAAAGAATCAAATATTCTAGTAGCAGGTTATTAGTTGCTTCTATTGAAGTTATATGTGGAGATTAACTTTGGATTATCCGTGGCCAGTGGTGAAAATAATTATTTGCATTCTATTTAATTTTTAGTGAGAAAAATATTTGAAGTGTTAATTTTTTAAAATATCAAATTATTTACTTATACATTTCATTGACATAATTCTTTTATTTAAAACTAATATGTCTTGTCGTTTTTCACAACTCATATATTTTCAATATTTGAAATGGCAAATGTGATTGTGATAGAGAAAATATCAAGAGATTTATCGATTTGGAATTTCATATAATAGTGACAGAAATTTTTGTCTAAAAATGTTTTCCCCTTTTGCACCTATTTTATATAGGAAAATTTTGTATTATAGACAAGCTTTGGAGAGGTATTTTAAGCAATAGTAGATTTTCTAGATCTATAAGTAAATAGTAAATTTTCTAAATAGTCAATCATTATAGATAAAAATATCATTCGTTCATATAAAGTAGCGAGCCTATTAATTTGGTTAAATCAATTGACTATAATTATTATACCAAGCTGATATACATTATAATTAAGGAAATAAAAAATATATATTATTACGAAATCAACCTAAATATACTATAAAAATTGAAAATTTTGAAAAACTCACAAATCACGTCTCCCCTAAACCGCGGGATTTTAAAATAGGACGAATGGTGTGACGTCGTCCCTATGGACGTATTACATATCCTACTCGTATTACCATGGTCTTCCGAGTAGGGTGTTACCCGCACCGGTTTACTTTTAACGGTAAACGCCGTTATTGCTATCAGAAGACTTTGGTTGGTTAAGGAGAAAACGTGTCGGCATACCATTTCCGGACGTGGTGAAAGAGTCCATAGAATGCTATGCCTTGATAGCAAAGTCAGTTTACTATGAAGAGAAAAATCAAAAGGATCGAACTACCTACTCATCATTAGGAGGTGAATCACAGAACACTAAAAGTGTAGTATCTTATGGACTTAACATAGGTCACATCCTTCACAACATAAGATTGAAAGATCTAAACCTTCCTCTTTGGAGCGGAAATGGACGTGGCCAAAACATATTCCTCCGCCTACCGTAATTAATAGATTACTGATATACTTATAATTTAATATTTACAATTAATTGATACTAAATAGAAATTAAATTTTCTATAAAACTTAAATTTTTAAAAATTAAACAATCGTGCCCATTCGTCAACCGCTCGGTAAACCAATTTCAACCTCCTCTATTAAATGAAACTAATTCAAATTTTGAAATCCACCAATGATATCTTAGGAAATAAATTAAATAGTAAAAACCTAAACTACAATGGATTTTTTTCCTCTCTCTTAGGTTTGCCGTCAGTGGATTTTTTTCTCTCGTCAATGGAGTTATCCCTCATTAATGGAGATATTTCATTTTTAAAACTTAGTAAATTAAAATTGTCATTATTGCATAAAAAATATAAAAGGTTATTCTTTCATGTAAAATGGGATCAATGCACCAACATGGCAACATTTCCGTTTTTACCTTATGGTCTCAGATTAAACCTTTTTACTTTGATTAATATCAATCTTATATTGCACTAATTGCCAATCGCGCTTGCATTACAGTCAGTCATATTACTTGTTCTAGCTCTATAATTTGTTTCTTTGGTTTGGAAAATAGAGGCATAAACATATTTTTTGGTATTCACACTCCCGACTATCAAATTTCAAGGAGAGCACAATTCTCGTGACAAATAATTTGAATTTACGTCGTTTATGGGTTGCTCATCTAGATACCATGCAGTTGAAAATAACTACATGAGGATGTCGTTGAAAGTGAATTGTAGCAAATGGCTTGGGGAGAAAGTTTGCTTAATTTGTGACATATGGTATATGTTTTGAAAGTTAAGGACTAAAATATGTCTAGTCATGTGTCATGCACGCTCGCCTTTCATTTAATTTAAGTAACGGCATTTTTTTGGGAGTATGACCAAATGGTAAAAGCTTAAGAAATTATATATGAAACTAAAGTGTTCGTTTGTAAACTTTTGCAGAAGTCTTAAGGATTGTAAAAATCCCAATACTTGCACATATAGGAAGAGGTAAATATGCGTGGTGTGAAACGTAGCTAGTTTATGCACTTCACGTCTTTTTTTTTAAAACATACTATTTATAATTTGTTTTTCTTTACTTGGAGTCATCAACGTTTATATATTCTTTTAAAGTTTGACATTTCTCCTTTTTAGTCCATTTTCCGTTACAGTGTGCTCACAAGTCACTTCACATGAACGAAATGAGCCTAAAATATGACATGAAACAATTCGGAAAGAAAATCGTGTCAAAATACATCATTTTAGTTGTTTTCTGAAAAATAGATACCACTTCAGTTTAAAACAATCTCTGATAACGGTTGTAGGAGATTTCAAATTTCAGATAAATTATATATTTGATTTGTTTTTCGTTTACCGTCTATTCTTAACTTTTTATTATAACCATCCGTCATTCATTTATCATCATTATATAATCAAAATTTGACATTTTAATCTCAGCGGTCTATCATTTTTTTTCCTCAACTTATTACATCTTTAACAGACAATTATATTGCAACATCACTCTAGCAATTACAAAGGTGAAGTTTTATTTTAAGTGAATTTTATTTCTGTTTCAAGAATCTGAGTAAAACCATACATGTATAAATGAAAATTAGTAGAATTTCGCCATGATTTCAATACGATTTTTTTCTTTTTCAAGTATAATATGTTGGAAAAATAAGAGTTAAGAGACGAACTTACATATACAATTAGCTACAATAACCTACTTGAAACCTTAATGATTACTATTTAAAGAAATTAATCATAACCTCATAACATGTTTTGTGTACATGTTCGAAATCTACCGTCAGATCGAATTGTCACGCGTCACCTGATGAATTCAACAATCTACAAGACAATGAATCTCGACACCGCTGTGGTGTCCAATCTAATACATTCTGACGCTCAAGTCAGTAAGGTGTATTTGAAATTGTATTATTGAGGGTTGAGAGAATGCACATCGTCTTTGTGAGGGGTCACCATCTATTTATACTGAATGAAAGAGAGCATTTGTGGCCTTGCGAGCCTTGGCCGAGCGCTGAACACTCGGCCTTGCGAGCCTTGGCCGAGCGCTGAACACTCGGCCTTGCGAGCCTTGGCCACGTGCTGGGTGCTAGGCCTTACGGGCCTTGGCCACGCGCTGGGCGCTCAACCTTGCGAGCCTTTGCCGAGCCTGAGCTCTCGGCCTTATGCATTTCCATTTTTTGGAAAAAAATCAATTTTCCTCTAACTTTTCCATCTCTCTTCTCCAAAATTTCATCCCCCTTGTCCATAAATACCATTCAATCCTTCATAAAAAATCACTCATTTCCTTCATCATTTCTCAATCTCTCATCCTTATATCTTGCCTCTTTTCATATTTCAAGGTGGTGGAGCTTGCTTATCAACTTTGTGGAGGAATTCTCTTGGCCAATAAGTTTCTCCTTATTCATAGAGGTTAGTGTTCTTCAATTTCTTCTTTCCCTTATTACCTTAGGTCTCCATTTATCTCCAAATTCCATTTTTTCGGTGAACATCTGGTGAATATCATTTTCTTTGATTCGGTTTTTACATCATTTTCATAGAGTTTGTGTTTTTTACCCATCAAACATGTCTAATTTCAACATAGCCTAAGCGTTTGATGTTGAGAGGGTATTTGATGATGATGATGGTGTACCAGTGGGGATAAGTGTGAGAGCCGATGAATTGGTTGCTATTGGGGGAATTGATAAGGTCATGAGAGGTGCAGAGAGGGAGACCGAGGATGGAGCTGATGGTATGAATGAAGAAGACGCCGAGAGTACCGAGGGTGATGTTGAACGCAATCAGGTGAGGTCATCCCAATACACAGGGCCTAGACCATTAACGTTCCCTGCCTCTACACTAACTAAGCTTCACTTGGAGATGTATCGAGTAGAATATGGTTTTCCCATGTCCATTGAGATGAAGCTCCCAAGCGAGTCTGAACGACCTAACTCTTCCCTGCAAGATGGCTGGGTATGCTTTTACGAATTTCTCTTCAGATTTGGCCTTAAACTCCATCTGCCGAGATTTATAAATGTGGTGTTGAACTTTTACAACCTTGCTCCCACTCAATTATTAACCAACGCTTGGAGGACTTTTATTTTCCTTCTTTTGCTAGGACATAAGATCGAAGTCGATATGGGCTTTAAACTTTGGAGGAGTTTATATTATTTGGTCAAGCACGAGAGTACTGGTCACTATTACTTGAACGCTAGATTAGGAACTTCATTACTCACTGATAAGCCAACTAGCAATAAGTATTGGGAGAAGAAATATTTCTTTATCCGAGGGGAGTGGAATTGTCCTTCTGATGAGGTTTCTTCTTATGTTACTAACATATGAACTAGTTGGGGTATTCCAGGTAGAATAAAGTGTTTTTTATTCTAGATATTGTCCGTTCATTGTATACTGATGCATGATATCCCTTTTGTGCAGCTTCTAGGTCTCGTGGTCTCATTGATTTCGCTAATAAGATAAGAATAGCGTTTGAGCATCTACGTGGCTATCCCAATAGGTACATTGACGAGGTTTTAACTGAGAAGAATCTCAAGGCTGCGAGTTTGTGGGAGCACATAGTCGAACTTCCCAGAGGTATCACCCTTTGTCACCTTGGCACATTACCGCCCTTCATTTTTCTTAGGTCTGCAATTTATTGCTTGTATGGGATTGAACCTGAGCTGATTGTTTCCAACTCACTAACCCTGTTAGAGCGAAATATTGATTCGATGACGTCGGCAAGGGTCAAGCTTTCTTACGAAAAAGTGAAGAGGTTAGAGAGGGAGTCAAGAAAAAAGGAAAAGATAAAAGGTTCCCTAGAATATCCTCGCATCTGATCACGGATCTGCGCCCGCGTATTCACATGCAACTGATGACATTCTGACTCCACTATGCGCCCAGCAGCGGTGTCACCAAGAGAAGAGACCTCTTGACGTGATATAAGGGATTGAGTAGATCCCCGAGTCTGCTCATCAGTCGATGTCACTTCCACCCAATGAATGCTTGCAGGAGGATGATGTCAGTGCCCTTGATGTAGCCGAGTGGATACTCACATTGCGTGATTGATCATTGATGATCTCTAAAAATGAGGAGGAGATTGTTTACGATTCTGTTGTTAAGACCATTCGTGTAAGTCCTTATATTCTTCTCACTTAAGTTTGGTTTGGTTAGCAATTTTCTTATTGATGTTCCTTTGTTATCTTTTCAGTCTCTCCAGACGTTGACGATGGCAATGAAGAAAGTTAGCCGCTTTAAGAAAAAATACAGTTGTCGATATGAAGAATTGGAGAATGCAAGGAAATAGAGCACATCCCTTCGAGAATCTATGGGAAGTTTGAAGGAGAGGGCAACTGTGTCTAAGGCTAATTTCCTTGTACTGGAGAGAGAGAGAAGGTAAAATACTCATGAACAAAATGAGCTAAAAACACAATCTGAAGCATCTGAGATTGCCATTGGGAGGCGCTGAAGGCTGCAAAAGATAAGCTTGAGGCAATGAAAGGGGAGCTTGCCTCAGCCTAGGGGGGTGTTAATGGAGATAGCGTTGGCTACTTGTAAGAGGGACACGAAGAAAGTTATCATGAAGGACAAGACTGATTGAAGCCCTTTGTACTCATCGTTAGATGAAGGAGATGATCAAGATACTGTGGTGGCCGACAATGAGGGGACGACTCCAGTTGAAAGTGGTCCCTTGTCTGAAAATCCCCTGGGCCCTCATCTTGAGATTGAGATGCCAGTTGATCCATCTACTCGCTCGGGGGTCGATGCTCATGACTTGGCTCAAACTCATGTTCCTCTTTTTGGTCATGAGATTGATATACCAGTTGATCTAACATTTTTGAAGGACTCAAGCTCTCATCTTTTACCTAGTTTGACCCTATTTGGCTGCGTATGGTCTTGTCTATTTTTTAGGGACTTGAGATCAGACCCTTTTAGTTGCGTAGCTCTTTTTGGTCATGGCCTTTTATAATTTTGTATTGAGAATGTCAAAGTAGAAACATATTTCTAATGAAAGTTAAATTTGGAATGCACCTATTTTTCTATTTGGAATCCCTGAAAATATGTGCATATGACAATTTTTCATAGCTTTGATTGAAGTCTTTTATCATGTAACTTTGTTGTTTTAGTCTTTTCCACTATGCCGGGTCTCTCTCCAGTTCGCCTGGTTTGATAAGATTGCCTCATCTGGCTAAGGTCTTTTACGTCTGAGGGCTTTACGACCTCGGGTGCCATGAAATGTTTGTGCCATCCTTTATCGCTTTGAATGATAAGGATTCATCATCAGCCATGGTCTTGAAAAAGGTCTTTCATCCAAGGGTTCCTAAACTCAGGTGCCGCGGGATATTTGCGCGGATCCTTTTTCCCTATGTAGGGTCTTTTTCCTAATCATTCTTTGGTGAAAAGGAGGCCTCACCCAGCCGTGGTGAGGGCTTCCATCCGAGGGTTCCATGACCTCAGGTGCCCTATATAGAGTCTTTATCCAAATCATCTTAAGTCATATGGAGGCCTAATCTATCCATGGTCTTGGATGAGGTCTTTTGTCTGAGGGTTCCATGACCTCGGGTGCCGTGAGATATTTGTGCGGTATTTTTTCCCTATGCATGGTCTTTTCTCCTAATCATCTTAAGTGATAAGGAGATTCAACTGCATATGGCCTTGATGAGATTTTCCATCCGAAGGTTCTAAGACCGTGAGTTACTTCGTGTTTGCCTTAGAACAAGACTCATCATTTGATAAACTATATAATGCTAATCAAAATTCATATTTTGTTACGAATAGAAATTATTGAAATAAATTGCTTACAAAAAATTGAAATAAAGCACATAATGGTTGTACATCCTCAAGCTAGTAGCGTTCCAACTCTTGCTGACCGTTCTTCCTTCTTGGTCCTGGAGAACATATGTCCCTGGTCTAATGATTCTTGTTATGATGTAAGGACCTTCCCAATTTGGGCCAAGTTTACCCACTCCAAGCTCTTGGGTGTTCTGATACACTTTTCGAAGCACGTAGTCCCTTATTGTAAATCTGCGCATGTTGACACCTTTATTAAAGTATTGGGATGCTTTCCACGCGTATGCCTCCAGTTTGATCAGCGCCAACTCCCTTTTTTTCCTCCAAGGCATCTAGTGCATGGGTCATGGCTTCTCCATTGTTATTTGCGTCCGTGATTTATGCCCTTACACGAGGCATTCCAACCTCAACCGGAATCACGGTCTCAGCTTCATAGACCATACAGAAAGGCGTCTCTCCTGTGGGAGCCCTCTTCGTGGTCATATACGCCCATAACAAGGATGAGAGCTCCTCGACCCATCTTCCCTTAGCTTAGCAGAGCCTCTTCTTGAGCGTGCTCAAGATTGTTTTGTTGTAGGCCTCGACTCGCCCATTCGCCTGTGGGTGCCTACGTGCTGAAAATTGAAGCTGAATGCCCAACTCCTCGCAAAATGCTTTCACAATTATCCCTGTAAACTTACGCCCGTTGTCTACGATTATGGCCTTAGGTATCCCAAATCTACACATAATGTTCATCCAAATGAACCCATTGACCTCCTTTTCTTTGATGTTTACAAAAGAATCTGCTTCTACCCACTTCAAAAAATAGTCAACAACCATGAGTAGAAATATTTTCTGACCAGGGGCAAGTAGCATTGGTCCCACTATTTCCATCCCCCATTGCATGAAAGTCCATGGAATGATTGTGGGGGAGTTAGTTCTTCATATGGCTGCTTGGGTATTAGTGTATACCTCTAACACTTATCATATTTTGCTACAGACTCCGCTACTTCAGCATCTAAGTAGTATCCCATCATTTAGGCTCTCCTGCTTAATGATGTCCCTCCTGAGTGGTTCCCACATTGTCCTTCGTGTAGTTCGTCCATCACATAGTGAGCTTCCACCGGGTGGAGTCATCTTAAATATGGTTCAGCGTACGATATTCTATATAGGACTCCATTCAAGACCGAATACCTTGCAGCTTGGATTCTTATATTTCTTGCGTCACCATGGTCTTGTGGAAGTGTGCCCTTTGATATGTAACTAATGATGGGGTCCATCCAACTCGACTCGGTCTTCTAAGGTACCCTTGGATGAGGGTCTACGTCGTTGACGATTGCCACTGATCAATCTACGATCAGTTCTGGGAGGAACCCAACCGAGATTGTTCTCCTTATATCAGTATCAACGATCGAGACTAAGGTAGCAGGGCATCCACGTGGCCATTTTCCATTCTAGGTTGATGGTCTATGGAGCACTCCTCGAACTTGGCCTTCAATTCCATTACTTTGCTCTGACATGCCCCATTCCTTGTATCTTTAGTCTGAAAATCACCATTGACTTGATTGACTATCAGCTGAGAGTCACGGAATACCCTTAACCACTATGCCCCCAAGTCCTTGGCTAGTTTCATTCCTGCGAGTAAAGCTTCATATTCAGCCTCATAAGGCCCCGAACCCAAAGCGTAAAGCTCTTTCAATTATGGTCTGATATGGGGTTTTAAGTATTAACCCGACTCCACATCTGTGTGGGTTTGCTGAGCCATCAACATAAACTGCCCATTCTATGTCTGAGGGTTGCTCTCTCATCTCTTCGGGTGTTACATCATCTCTGGTGACTTCTTCTATACAGTTCGACTCATCATCCTCTTGGGATGGCATCATTTCAACCAAAAAATCAGCAAGTGCTTGAGCCTTGATGACGGACTGAGGTTCTATCTGATGTCAAACTCTCCCAACTCTAGAGCCCATTTCATCAGTCTCTCAGACATCTCCAATTTATGCAAAATAGATCTGAGCGGGTGTGAGGTTCTTACTGTGATGGTATGACTATGGAAGTAGTGCCTAAGCTTTCTAGTCGAGGTGACTAGGCCTAAGGCTAACTTTCCCATTCGTGAATTTCTCTTCTCGGCGTCCAAAAGCATCTTGCTAACATAATAAACCAGCCATTGTTCCTTTCCTTCCTTTTCGACTAAGACAGAGCTCACCGCATTCTCTGATATAGTGAGGTACAAAAATAGTATTTCCCCTTCATGAGGTTTTGACAGAAGGGGTGCGGACATCAAATACCTTTTAAGATCAGCGAACGCTTTTTCGCACCTCTCATCACATCCAAAGTGCTTGCTATTCTTCAAGATGTTGAAGAAAGGAAGACACTTGTCTGAAGATCTGGATATAAACCTACTAAGGGGTGCCAACCTCCTGTTTGGCTTTTGTACCTCCTTGATCGTCTTGGGCGCGGTCATCTCCAACACTACACTGATCTGATCAAGATTTGCCTCAATCCCACGGTTTGTGACAAAATGCCCCAAAAACTTCCCTGATGACACACCGAAAGAAACATTTTGATGGGTTAAGCTCTATACAATATTTGTTAAGTACCTCAAACGCTTGCCTCAGGTCTGATACATGATCTTATGCGAACTCAGACTTTACCATTATATCGTCAATGTATATTTCCATCATCTTCCCTAAGTATTCTCGAAACATCTTGTTGACTAAGCATTGATAGGTGGATCCTGTATTCTTCAATCCGAACGGCATGACTTTACAACAGTAAGTTCCCATTTTGAGTCACAAATGATGTCTTTTCTTGATCCGAGGGGTGCATGAGTATCTGATTGTATCCGAAAAAAGCATCCACAAGGCTCAGCATCTCGTGTCCCGCTGTCGCATCCACCAAATGATCAATTTTCAGAATAGGGAAACTGTCCTTTGAGTATGCTTTGTTTGGGTCAGTGAAGTCTATACAGACCCTCCGATTTCCATTCTTTTTTTTTTTGCCACCACCACATTGGCCAACCAATCAGGGTAGTGTACGTCCCTGATAAAACCCACATCCAATAGCCTTTGCACCTCCTCGTTGATGATTTTATTTCTGTCTAAGGCGAACTTTCTCTTCTTATGTCTGATTGGCTTGTGATTTGTATCTACCCCCAATTTATGTGAAATCACAGATGGATCAATTCCGGGCATGTCTGATATATTCCAAGCAAAAGTCTTCCAATTTTATTTGAGGAAAGTGACAAGCTCACTTCTTATCGGATCTCTAAGGTCCACGCCTATGCTCACGACCTTATTGGGGTCTGATGGATGAATCGAGACCTTCACCGTTTCTTCAATGAGTGGTGCATCATCCGAGGCCTGACCCCGTCCTTTTAGTTGCTATTGCTCTAACCTTTGCTTGAAGCTAGTAATGTAACAACTCCTAGTCCCTGCTTGGTCTCCGTATATTTCCATTATTCCCTCTAGCGTCAAGAATTTTATCTTCTAATGAAAGGATTAGGGTGTTGCCTTCATTGCGTGTACCTACCACTACAAGAAAATGGTCTTTTAGCGACCAACTTTTTAGCCACAAAAATAAATTCGTGGCTAAAAACTTGTTTTAGTGACCAACTTTTTAGTTGGTCGCGAAAGACTGGATAGTTTTACCCAGTAAAAAAAGAAAGTGCGCGTGAAATGTTTTGTGGGTTTTTGCCAATGAAATTTTACATTCGTCGGTAAAAATAAGATTTTTATCGACCAATTAATTATTAAATTCGTCGGTAAAAATAAGATTTTTATCGACCAATTAATTACTTGATTGGTAAAAGTTATCTTTTATCGACGAGACATATTATTCGTCGTAAAAAATATACATGTTTTACTGACAAAATAATTTTTTGGTCGCTAAATGCCAAACTTTTAACGATCAAATAAATTGTTGGCCATTAGAGGTCTGAAATTTAGCGATCAAGGTCAGCTTGAAAACGTGGTCGTTTGCGTTAGAGGAATAAATCCCTCATTATTTCCCTCGACTTCCTCACACGCAGAGCTTTTCTCCTGGACTCTCACCCCCCTCGTGACAGAGCTTCTTCTTCCTCACGACTGAGCTTCTTCTTCTTCTTTGTCGTTTGCCGCTGAGATTTAGGTAAGAAACCCCTTTCCTTCTTCTTCTTTTTCAACCATTATTTCTGCAGATTAAAATCATTATTTTTTTTGTTAAAAGAAAAATCAGTTATATTATTAGGGGATTGAAATCTTTGGGTTTTAGCTGATGGCGTCAAAGCGGGTCTTGAAGGAGCTCAAGGATCTCCAGAAGGATCCTCCAACATCTTGCAGCGCAGGTTCTCTTTTTTCCCCAATTGTCTCGCTCGAATTATACTAATTCAATTCTTCAAGAGAGAGGGTGGGTTCAATTTTTTGTTTGTTTTATTAACATGTTTAGGCGAAAATAGGCTTTCTTTGGTCCGTACAGTGAGATTTTGGAACATATAGGTTGCAATCTAATTTTTTTATTTGCAAATTTGTTTGTAGCATGAGAATTTGAAGGATTAGAAGGTTTTATCTTAAATCATGATGCCGTGGTTTCTTCTTGATGCCAAAGGCCAAATGCAGTGATCCACCTTCATTGTTGATTGTTTTTTGCCCGGAGAAATTTATAGCATGAAAGCCACTTCTCTCTCTTTCTTTCTACTCACTTTTAGTAGTTGTTATTTTCATTTGAATTCATCTCTGAAAACTTGTTTGTACTAGTGACTGCACATGATTATGGGATTTTTTTTTCAGTTGCATCTAATAGAGATAGAAAGAGTAGGCTTGATCATTTTTTTCAATTTCATTTGATCATTTTTGGTGCATCTAATTCTGCGTAACATGTAATATCAGTAGTTTCTATGAGACTTATAATAATAATACTGCTGCCTTGAAGAAGAAGTACCTTTCTAAGACATAAAATGAACTTGTACTACCTAGTATTATGTAACATCATGAATACTTGGAGGAATAACTCTTGAAGGGTCTGTACTGGCTGCAACACTGAGATTGGTCATGGACGATTTTTAAGTTGCTTGGGTTTGGCATCCGGAATGTTTCTGCTGTAATGCTTGCAATCAACCGATTACGGATTATGAGGTAAAATTCTTTTTGAAATATGGTAAACTTTTGTAAGTTATTGGTTAAAATGCTTCATAATATGGTCTTATTCCAGGTTGAGTTTTTGACTCAATATACTGTTCTTACTTCATTCACTGTCAACTATCTTTTACTTAGAAACTATCAAGTTTGATACAAGCCTGAATGAAGAATATATTGATCAATATTGGGTTGATAATGGTTGGTCATTTTTTCAAGTGGTTGGATTTTGCAATTGGCGATCATTGTTTTGTTGAAACTTTGATAATTGAACCTTAGTGGTATATCATCGACGAATTGTATTGTGCTGAAGTACTCTTTTTATCCCAATTCTGGATTAGTTCTGGATGGTCAACTCTAGCGACCTCCGGAAATTTCAGTTGTATTAAAAAATAGAGAGAGAAAATGACCTTCAAGGCTTGCAATTTTAATAATCAGGAACTTCCTCTCTTTCCTTCTTTTCTATACTTACATCACACAATTTCTCTTATCCTGATGCATGTTAGATCAACTATATCACAATCAGAGTCAGTCTTCAGGTCCTCTTTGAATTCTTAGACGTGTCCTTGATTTTATACATATCGTGGAAGACGTGGAGATGATAGTACTTGGGATGAACCGTGTAATTCAGTGGTCTGCTTCTTAATACTTTTTGCTTGTAAACTTTAATAATCAGAGAGCTGCTACAAATTCTTAGAAAGGTGTCTGGTGATTTTATGTTTTGTGGGGAAATTAATTGTAGGAGGATTTGACAGAGTTTGAACAAGAAGAACTTGATTATGTGATTGCACTATCCCTTGCCGAAGAAGATATAAAAGGCAAAAAAGTTATTGGTAAGTCCTTAATACTCAAATGTTGGATTATTACATCACGTAATATATGTCTTTTTTGTTCTTTTTGAAGCTTCCTGTGCTTTTCTGGTTAAGTACTTGTTTCAGAAGGCCATGCTTCTCTTTGTTCTGTCTTGACAAAAATTGTAATGAGATGTAAACCAAAACTGAAGAAATTTGAAGGTTTTTCATTTTCTAGTGAGTAGGATAATGTATTTTAGTAACTTGTACATCCTTGAATCTCCTTCTGTCCTCTTCAAACTTGATTGCTAGTAATTATTGCTGCCGAAATAGTCGAGTTGTACTAAGTTTCTTCGTTAATTAATTTTTTAGGAGAGCAGTGATACATGAAAATGACATTGTATGTATCATGTAAGTCATGTTGCACAGTGTATATCTAATGGTGATATGCTTGTGATATCTTGCATAACTTGTCAGAAAGAAATTATCTTTGGTTTGAGTTTTCACTCATTTTTTTTATCTGACTTATTCAAATTCCAGATGAAGATTCTCACTCAGATGAAGAGGAACCAATTGCGAAAGCTCGACTGGAGAAAGATGAACCAGTTGCCAAAGCGCAACCTGAGGAACATGAACCGGCTCCTAAATCTCATGAAAGGGAAGATGAGTCACCGGCTGCTAAAGTTCCACCTCCTGACGTTGTCTCAACAACACAAACATAGTTTCAGAATATTTGTTAACCATTGTAGTTGCAACAATCAAGCTTTAAATATTTTCTTTTTTATTTATCTTTTTTGGATAACATGTGAACCGTATTTTGTAGTTAATTATGTTTCGGAGATTTTGTAATGAAAACTTTGGTACATTTTACATCAATGGTTAAATATACGTATTTTTTAGAAAAATATCGGGTTTGATAAATTTTCTGATGATATTATTACTAACTCATGTGTATATGAAACTAAAAATCAGAATTTTGAATTTGCAACCAAATAAAATTGGTCGCAAAATACTTTATGCTACCAAACTATTGTTGGTGGCAGAAGACTTTAGGCGACCAAACTGTTGTTGGTGGCAAAAAGTTTCGGTGATGAAAAATAAAGTGGTCGCAAAAGCTTTTTGCAACTATCATATTTTTCGGTCACCAAAATCCTTTAGCGACCAGAATTAGTTTGTCATGAAAGGTCTAACACGACGAGCTTCAATTCTTGTCGCGAAGGACTTTCGCTGACGAAGCAACGACTCTTGTGACGAGCTTCAGGTCACATCTGGTCATCTACTACTTATCTATACCCATCTGCTTTAGGGTTGAGAGGAAGACTATATCAGCTGAGCTCATTGGATCCACTAGTATCCGCTTGACTAAACAATTCGCCACGTCCAAGGAGATCGCCAGCGCGTCATCGTGTGGGTAACGCACTCCAACCATATCTGCATTAGTAAACTCAATATTCTGGTTATGCTCATCATTTTTTGCTAATGAGAAAACCGGCAGATGGGCAACTCTCACGTACCCCTTCCTCGCCGAGGTACTTGCTCCTTCACTTGACTTTCCTCCATGGATCATATGTACGACCCGCCTTTCAGGATTTTGTTCCCAAGGTTTGTCCTCAGCCTCTTGCTAGTCTGCTCTAAGAGATATTCTTTCAAAAAGCCTCGTTCGATCAAAGATTCGATCTCCTTCACCTGTTGATGGCTTCACGAAGAAACCCTAATGTGTCTATACTTCAAAAGCTAGCTGTACACTGATATATATGTGAAGTACGTACTAGGTTTGTTTAATTTTAGCAAAGTTCACTTGTTTGTTATAATTTTACTAATGCATCCATTATTTTTACATCTTTTCTAGCTAGCTAAATTATATCACATTTTAATATATCTATTAATTTACTCTTTCAGAAATTTATTTTGTGATTTGACTTGTCATTGTTGATTATTATCAGTTTTTTCCCTCGTTTTCTCTTAGTTGTCTCAATTATTTGTGCTCTCATCCCACATGTTTTGGTTGGTCCAGAACATGTATATAAGCTTCCAACAATCATCTATCGTATGCTCGTAGTCCTTATGAAAATCACAGTATTGATTCTGATTCTTCCTTCTTCCCATTTTTGTTCTCAACGCTAGAGGTTGAGAGAGGAGGTCCTTGCCTTGGACAAGGTGAACTAGCTTCTTCAGACTTACTTTCAATGGAGGAAGGTTGATTTGTGGGATGACTCTTAGTCCCAACCTATCCGCACTGACCCTCTCCTATGACTGCTTTCTGTTCGTTCTTTGGCTGACCTTTCAGTTCAATCTTATCTTCTCTTCTAACGCGTGGGGAGCTCTCCCGTGTATTCCTTTTGCCTCTCAAAATTTTTCCATTTCTTCATCCAACATGATGAGTTTGTTGGCTTTACTAAAACATTCAGAGAGGGTTTTGTGTCTTTTTCGGTGTAAATATTTGAACATGTCCATGCCTTCCGCCAGACCATTTCTGAACGCGGCCACGACTACAACCTCATCGCATCTAATAATGCCAATCTTCTCACTGTTGAGCCTCTGGATGTATTCCCTCATGGGCTCATCCCTATTTTGGACTACGGTAAAAATGTCATGTGCCTCTTTGATCATTCCTTTGCTACTCTCAAATTGCTCTATGAAGAGTGTCACCAAGTGAGAGAATGGGTGTATGGAACGGGGTTCTAGGCTTC
The DNA here is from genome assembly GCA_003255025.1 of Datisca glomerata. Lineage (NCBI taxonomy): Eukaryota > Viridiplantae > Streptophyta > Magnoliopsida > Cucurbitales > Datiscaceae > Datisca > Datisca glomerata. The sequence continues at coordinate 24,227 of QANY01005207.1, read as the reverse complement.
CGAACCATGTGATGGCGGCCCCTTTCAGACTTAAGGTGAATTGTAGGCATAACATTCCCCCTAGCTTGTCCTCTAGAATGCATGCTCCCGACATTACCTGCTTATAATGCAAAATATGATCAGTAGGATTAGAGGTACCATCATACATTTCAAACTTCGGAGTGGTGAACCTCTTTGGTGGTGTCATCGATGTGATTCCCACCACGGAAGGCGACTGCGTCAAACCCCGTACTACCGCGGCTGAGGCTCTGCTCTTCCCTCTATCCTTTGTGTCCAAATGAGTGACTCTCAAATGAAAATATTTGATTTGCTCAGCAATCTCATCCACATCCCCGATCGCATCCGTGCTCTTCCCCATGATACTTAGACCTTCGGCTCTCAGCTTCGTCATGAACCCTTTTGGTCTGATGCGAGTGGTGACGGGAATGATGCAAGTGATGGCGTGAGCAATGAGAGTCCTCCCTAACCTCATTACGTGGCTCCCCTCCTCATTATTGAGCCGAGCGATCTAGTGATGGGCTAGGGCTGTGCCTTTCTTCTTTATCATGTCCGCGCACATCCCGACGACGAGGAGTGCCTTCTCTTCTTCTCCCAATCCTCTCTTCATCTCTACCTTCTTTCTTGAGGTCAGCGACTCCCTTGGTGAGGTACTCCACCTTCTCCAATAAGAGAATGATGGTTGGATTAGTGCCATTATGTAGTTGCGGACATGCCAGATTTGCTACTGGAGCTATGTGAATCTGGCTCTGCTCCCTCGCTGCTTCTTTCGAGTTTCTGGCGATATTACCGACTGATGCGTCCTCAAAGTGGTCGTCTTGTCCTGGATTCGATCTTTGTGTTCACCATTATTATATTTTTTTAAGCTTCAAAGAAGATCTTCGACTTGTCAAAATTTCCCCAGACGGCGTCAAACTGTAGATGCTCAAAATCTACCGTCAGATCGAATTTTCACGCGTCACCTGATGAATTCAACAATTTGCAAGACAATGAAACAACGAAGGATTATCTCGACACCGGTGTGGTTCCCAGCCTAATACACTCTGACATGACGGGCATCTTGGTGACCTCAAACATGATGGGCCCTCGGTTATCTTGACGACCTCGGACATGATGAGCTCTCGGTCATCTTGGTGACCTCGGGGACAAGATGAGCCCTCAATCATCTTGGTGACCTTGGGCCCTATTAAGTGGGTCCGTAACCTAAGGCCCTTGGGCTGGGGCTTATGGGCCTTCCATTATAAGATAAGTGTTGAACCTTACCCTAAACCTCATCTGAAGTGGGCCGCGGACCACGTGTTTTTATATCCCCACATTTAGATATTCTTAAGACTTAAGAGTTGGGATTAACCAAAAAATTTAATTATATGAAATGATGATAATCTTTAAAGGGAGAATTACAAGAATGCTAGACATATCAATACTTGAACCTCCCAGCAGAAGTCATAATATAATCGGTAACGGAACCTGAAATAAAGCAATAAAAAGAAAAATAATTGTAACTAAACTATATCATATATTTAGTAAGCATAAGTAACTATGTCATACCGGGATTAGTTTCATGCAATGCTGCAAAAAATGAAAGAATGGCAGCGTATGATTCTTCAGGAGACCCCAAAACAGAATCCATAATAATTTCTTTCCCCCTCAAAGTTTTATGATAACTAAATGGACATCATGTTTCGCACGCATGTGGTCGACAATCTCTTTTGGACGTCTCTTTTGTAAGCAATCAGCCTTGTAATTTTCCTTTAAACACTCACTGATCATGGTAGCACTTGCTTGCCTATGATCACTTTGTATAATATCTAATGAACAATAATGTTCACTAGTATACTTCCTAACCATCCATAAAACACTATGCCTATACCTCAAAGCACATAAATTGAAAGTTATTTTTTAAACGTTCACCAACATATATTGCCACAAAACGTTCACCATTAGACTTCTTCATCTTAAATTGAAAGTTATTTTTTAAAGCAACCACTTGCATTGCTTTCTTCAACTCACCTTACTACCAAACAGATCTCCCTCCATAACACGAAAATCAATTAGAGCATTCTCCACATCAACAGTTTTAATGAAACGACAATAAGATGGTTGATCAACAAGAACATTGCTAGCAGTAGAAACAACTGTGTCGACCCTAGAAAGCTAGCATTGGCCGTAGTTGAAATTTGTAAATTTTGACCAATCTCGACAACTAATGAGCAATAGGCATTTTTTGCAAAAGAAATAAACCATAAAACGTCACTATCATCCTTCAACTCCAACACATTACAAGATATTGTCCCAACACTAAGAACAACCTTCATAACTATATTTTCTCGTGTAGCAGACAAACATAATTCATGTATAACCAAATCTACTAGAACTCCAAATGTTCCTCATTAACAAAAACCGGTTTTAATTTGTTATCCACATATGTATTGGTATCACACCACCTACCATCATAAAATAAAATAATAGGAACTTTCAACATGCCTGGAAATATAAAGATTCATAAAGTTAAGAAAAATAATAAGATGGTACATAAAATTGATACTGACAGTATATAATTTAGTTACTAGTATACAGAAGCAAGACTCAGAATAACGTTTGTCTGAAAAGAAGCAAGAAAAATACTTCTTAACAATAACACAGAATAACGAAGAAAATACATAGACTAAAATAAAACAATGTGCATATCTAACAAGAACATTCCCTAAACAAGAACACAAACTAAAAGAACAAATCAATATAGAAAAAATACATAGAAGATAAACAATCACAAATTTTCTACTTAGAAAATATGAAAATAACGAAATTGCAAGAAATTGCAATGTAAATCACAAATTTTATGAACAATATAAAACATGAAATTGCAAAGAAAAACTTAATAATGTGGAAAATCAAGAAATATAACTCATCTCGCCAGAGAAGAATAAGCAAAAAAGGCGACGAAAGTAGCTCGTCGGAGATGAAGAACCACCAGCAGCTCGCCGTAAAATAGTAGCAGTTCGCCGAAAACAAAAGCCTTGAATTTGAAAACAATATCAGCACGAATCCCTCAGCTCGAAAACAAAGATCGTTACAATAGGATTGTTCAGAAATCACGACTTCTTCCGATGAAGAAGGAAGAAGCGCGTTACAGTAGAGTTGCCAATTTTGAAAACCCACAGCTCGTTTCCATTCCACAGCTCGCGATAGAAAAGCATAAAATAGGGAAATAATAAAATTCTAACTGTTTCAGCTTTAGGACCTACAATTTTCGGCCATCTCTACACTTTAAGAAAAAAAGGGATATTTTGTTAAATACACCCATAAAAAATAATGAAAATTGTAAATTTTTATGGTACCAGAGAAAAAATCAGGATTCATTTCCTTTAAAAAACCGGCTTTTAATTAATTATCAAATTGATATCTGAACAGAATGAAGTTCAAATTGTACACTGTATAAGCACTAACAAGTAAAAAACATGGATTTAATTACACATAAGCCCCCCATGTCCTAGAATTTAGCATCCAACAACAAAGTCACATGGACTTTATTGAGATTTTAAAATATTTTCAGACATTTAATTCAAAAGTCCACCAACGCCATTTAATTTCTCTTATTTTCCCGCGGACCCCGGCGCCCCGTCGCCCACTTGTCCCTCACTCTAACTAAACTCTCCATTCCTCTCTCTCTCATTCCTCTCTCTCTCTCTCTCTCTCTCTCTCACTTCACACGCCTTTCACTTCTCAGATCTCTCTTTCTCTCATATGTCCGCCGCTGATCCTCCCGTTTCATCAACCGGCGTCGGTCTTGGATATGGAATCGCCATTGCCGTAAGCATTCTTGTCCTAATCTCCACCATCATGCTCGCTTCATACGCCTGCGTCAGAGTCAAAGCCAACGCCGGTGACCGTAGCACCGGCGGAAGAGGAAGCAACGACAGCGAAGGGCCGAGCCGCGCCGGCAATTCAGCCGAGCCTGTCGTGGTGGTGATGGGTCTGGACGGGTCAGTTATCGAGTCGTACCCGAAAGTAGTGTTGGGGGAAAGTCGGAGACTGCCACTGCCAAACGACGGGCCATGCTCCATTTGCTTAAGCGAGTACCAGCCCAAGGATACAGTACGGTGCATTCCAGAATGCCGTCACTGTTTCCACGCTGATTGCATTGATGAATGGCTAAGGATGAGCGGCACGTGTCCCTTGTGTAGAAACTCACCGGCCCCATCAGCTACCTCCACTCCTCTTGCTACCCCTCTATCGGAGTTGGTCCCGCTGGCGTTCCGTGCCAGGTGATTCTTACTTCCGGTTTGCTCTTTTTCAATCGGAAGACACAAAAAAATTCTTACATAATGTAATAGTTACGATACATTTTTGTAGATCTTAAGATTATTGATAAATTTTCTGTATCATAGGTTGTCCAAACTGTTCCTTGAAAAGTCAATTGTAAAGGATTTTTTCCGTGTTCTTCCGCTACAGGTTTTTCTTCCCTTTCATTGTTGAGGGGTGTGCGATTTGGTTCTGAGCAATTTGAAAAGTATTTATCGAATTTTTCTTCAATGAAAATATTAAATTGTAAAAGATTTTTCAGTAAGAGAATCTTTTACGAATAAATAATAAAAATAATAATTTAGAAAAAAATGAGAGAATAAAAATACAATGATTTACATGGAAAACCATTAAATGGAAGAAAAATCACAAGAATAACTATGATATTCTCTTATATTTCGTGTATGTATGTGTCTCCTAATTCTGTGTTTTGTTTCATATGCCACTATTTATAGACTTTTACAGAATCTGATAACATATCTTTTAATAACGGAATTATCACTAAATATATGGAGAATATCATCGTACCTATGAAATTATCCCTAGATACTGGGGGGATATTCTCATATTTTGGGGAGATATAACTTTATTCATGGGATAGTTGAATATCCCCTAACACCATGTATATTAGCCTTAAATATCATACTAAATATGTCCGTAGGATCGTCTCTATGGTATTGATTAGCTTCTCTTTGGATTGCCACGTTGTCAAATCATGTGCTTTCGTCTGATTGGCCTTATCACCATAAATGCCTGGTTGATCTTACGATTCTCGTTTTATATTCTCTTTGATGGAGTCTTTGGTCCAGATCTTGTCACATGTAATTTGAGAATTTTGACTGTACATTGGCCCCCATTACACTCAATAGAATTTTATTTGTTGAGCTGTAATGTTTTGTCTTTTCTTATTATAACGTTACGTCTGCCTATTTCTGTTCTCTCGGGCTTCTTGGAGACATGCCCGTTTCTATTTTCTCATTTGCTATTAGTGGTGGTTTCTTATTTTCTTTTCGTCATTATGTTCTTTTGTTCCTGTTTATAAATGTTTTTGTCGGTTTATCGATGATGATTACTTCTCCTTCATTTTCTGTTATGTCTTTCTGTTCATTTCAATACAGACTTATTGTTAGAGTTTTTCTCATTTCTTCATTTTTCATTTTCCTTCTCTCATACGTTAAGATCTGTGACAAAAATATTTTACAAGAACAGTAACATAATAATTTATTGAAATGAGTAGAGAGCGAGTGTACCATTAATTCATAATTGCATCACAAGAGTTTGAGTTTGATGTTCTGCATTTGTTGATAGAGTTTCTCCTGTTTCCTTATTTTTCATTTTCCTTTCTCGTTTCCTTATTTTTCTTATGAAGAACCCTTTTGTACTTCTGCTTTGATTAATATAGATCACTGTGTTTTTTGCAATTTTTCTTCTGTTGATCTCTCTTTTTGTTGTACTTCATTCAAAGACTTAGCAAAATTTAGGGATAAAAATTCGATACTATGCCGACTTCAAGCTTTCATTGGAATCCACTCTTAAGCACTTGGGAAACCTTTGCTTCTCAGTTCTATTGAGAATAATTATTTTTGTAATAGAATCTGTTTTCAAACATTTCAAGTTCAATTTATTTTGTCCCATAATTCGTTCTTGTGACCTCGATCTTTGTTGGAGAAAAAAATACATTTCCGGTTGTGAAATTCATTTTTGAGGATAATCTGCCCGTCTTCTAAGGATTTTGGTTTCAATAAAGAACCATTTCATTCTAAGAGAACGACTTATGAAACGTCGCCCAAGGACTTAGGTTCAAATAAAGAACCCTGGCCCATTTTTCATGCTGATGAAATGATTTATGAATTGCTCGTTTTCTTAGGAGATGAGAACTCATGTTCAAATAAAGAATCATGACCCCATTTTCACTTTGAGATTGACTTACAAACTACCCGTTTTCAAAGACTTAGGTTTAAATAAAGAACCATGACCTTTTTTGTAAGCTTGCTTCTCATTCAAGTTTTATTATACCACTGTGATTCTTTCTCGCTTTATGAGCAGTTTCACATTGGTATTGAGATCTATTGATTTGAACATTTTCGGACTGCCTTCAATTTTTAGGACCGTCTATTGAGTTTTTTTTAGAAGTATTTCATCTTTGTTTTCTTCAGTTGTATTTGTTGTGAATTATTTAGGCAACATCCGATCCGTAAGTGAAAAATATTCGTGTTTCAAAGTTTTTTATTTCTTTCTGAGAACGATGTCTGTAGATACTTCCAAGGACATAAGCTTTTAGAGCTCAGAGGTCTTTTTTCCTTTCTTTCTTTTCTTATTTTTCCTATACTCCCGTTCTTCCTTTCCTTTCTTCTTCTTTGCATCTTTTCTTACCTTTCCTTGGTATTTCCTGTAGTCCAATACTTGTTAATTTCTTACTTTCGATCTTTTCCCGTAGCTCAACACTTGTCAATTTCTTGCTTTCAACATTTTCTCGTAGCTCAACACTTAACTTGATTCCTTGCTTTCAACATTTTCTTTTCTTTTTTTGCTTCATTTTCCTTTACTTATGCTTTTCCCGTAACTTAACACTTAGCATTTTTTTGCTTTTTTTCTTTTTTCTTTTATTTTCTTTTCTCGTTCCAGTTTTCTCTTCTCTTTCTCCAACACTCTTTTTTACAAATATATTCATTTTTTTCCGGTTTTCATTTTCTTTCTTTTTGCCCTTTCACTTTTCCCGCTCTCACTCTTCCCGTTCTCCAACACTTGGATTTTTTTGCTAATTTACTACCTTCTTTCTCGTTTCCATTCTCTGCTTTCAATTTTCTCCTTTCTTCATTTTCTTTTTCCCGTTTTCCCTTCTTTTCTTCTTTTTTAGAAGATGATGTCTGTAGATATCATTCTTCATGGACTTAAGTCTTCTATAAGTTCATGGGTCCGTTTTCTTTAAAAAACGTCATTTGTAGATAGCAAATATTCATTTACTTGAGCTTTTTTAAGCTCAAGGGTTCATTTCGTCTAGAAAATGTCATCCGTAGACAACAAATCTTCATGGACTTGAGGTTTTTTAAGCTCAGGGGACCGTTTCCTTTAGAATACGTTGTCGTCGACAACAACTCTTCATGAACTTGAGCTTTTTATAGCTCAAGAGACCATTTTTAATTTCCTTTAGAAAACATCATCCGTAGACAATAAATCTTCATGGACTTGAATTATTTAAGCTTAGGGGCCCGTTTTTAATTTTCTTTAGAAAACGTCATCCGTAAACAACAAATCTTCATGGGCTAAAGCTTTTTTAAGCTCAGAGGCCCATTTTCAATTCCTTTTAGAAAATGTCGTCGTAGATAATAGATCTTGATGGACTTGAGCTTTTTAAGCTTATGTGACCGTTTCAATTTTCTTTAGAAAACATCATCTGTTGACAACAAATCTTTATGGACTTGATTTTTTTAAGCTCAAGGGCCCGTTTTCAATTTTCTTTAGAAAATATCGTTCATAGACAACAAATTTTCATGGACTTGAGCTTTTTTAAGCTCAGGGGATTGTTTTCAATTTCTTTTAGAAAACGTCGTCCGTAGACAACAAATTTTCATGGACTTGAACTTTTTAAGCTCAGGGGCCTGTTTCCAATTTTCTTCAGAAAACATCGCCTGTAGACAATAAATCTTCATGGACATGAACTTTTTAAGCTTAGGGCCTGTTTCCTTCTGAGAACGATGTTCGTAGACACTCCTAAGAACATAAGCTTTTCTCAGGGGCCCTATATTTTCTATCGAGCTCTTACTAGAGTTTTTCCCATTTGTTTTTCTCGCACAAATATATGTGACAAGAATGTTGAACAACACCATATATAATATCTTAATGGAATGAGTATGGAATCCGTATGTCATAGCTCTCTTCTAGAAGCTCGAATCTCATTCCGTAAAAAATTTCAAGAAACTGACTTCCGTAGCTTTGTAGTGACATATGACTTTTTATATAAGCATTAATGTGTTGGTGAAGCTTAATAGATGAAGCTGACACTTCTACATGTTATCGTGTAATAAGTTTTGATTGAGAGCTCCAAATTGAATTCTGTGAAATTATTCAAGAAGTTTATTTTCATATGTTTCCGATTATATATAATTTACCATGTATTTGGCTTCCAACTAACGTAGCATAATTTCCAAGTTTGTCTATTCTGCATAATTTGTCTTCTTGGACAACCTTCATGAAAATTATTATAACTTTTGTTCGGGAGCTCCAGATTATAGATTCAATTTGAAAGACGTGAATAACCTTACGTTTTTAGCAATATGTACAATAATTACCGTAACTATTGATTGAAAACTTCAAATTGAATTTGTAGAATTCCCCAACAAGTAGACTTCTGTATCTTTCTGATGATATATAATATTCACCGTGTGGTTGAATTCCAGTAACTACAGTTTAATTTCTGAATTTGATCGTTCCGCATAATTTATTTTCCTGAGCATCTTTCATGAAAATTCTCATAATTTTTGCTCGAGAGCTCAAGTTTTACAATTTTGTTTCTAGAAGTAGACATTCATATCTTTCTGACAATATATAATTTGTAATGTAATACTATCTAAATCAGTATAGGTTAAAATTTAAATGTGAAAAGCATGAATATGTTTACTTTCCTGAACAACACCAACGAAAACTATCATAACTTTTGATTGAGAGTTATGAATTGATTTTCGTAAAATTCTCATAAAGTAGAATTCCATATCTTTATGATGATATAAGATTTGTCTTATAATTTCCTTCCAAAATTTTCCATTTCCATTTTCATTTATGTTCCCATTTTCATTTTCCATTCCCGTTTCCATACCCATAGTCATTTTCGCTCCCGTTGCCATTCCCGTAGTGGATGCCGTACCCATTTTCCGTATTCATAGCCATTCTTGTGGTCGCGATTTTTCCGTTCCCGTTGTCAAGATAGTTCCATTTTTACTGTCAGGACAATTCCGTTCCTATTGTCAAGACATTTTTTTTTCTGCCGTCAGGACATTTCTTTCCCATTCTTAAGATATTTCGTTTCCCACCGCCAGGACATTTCTTTCCCATTCTCATGACTTTTCCGTACTGGGGTTCACCAATTACGCACTTGGGTTCACAAATTACATAGTGGGGTTCACCAATTATATATAAAAGAATAATTCGTGGACGAGTTCACCAATTACGTACTGGGGCTCACCAATTACGTAGTGAGGTTCACCAATTACGTAATAAGGTTCACCAATTACGTACAAAATAATAATTCTTGAAGGGGTTCACCAATTACGTACTAGAGTTCATCAATTGTGAGGTTCACCAATTACGTAGTGGGGTTTATCAAATATGTACAAAAAAATAATTCTTGGAGGGGTTCACCGATTACGTAGTGGGGTTTACCAAATACGTGAAAAAAAATAATTCTTGGAGGAGTTCACCAATTACGTACTGAGATTCAGGTATCACATCCAATTACATAGTGGGGTTTACAAAACATGTACAAAATAATAGTTCTTGGAAGAGTTCACCAAATACGTACTAGAGTTCACCAATTACGTACTGGGATTCACCAATTACGTAGTGAGGTTCATCAAATACTTACAAAATAATAATTCTTGGAGGGGTTCACCAATTACATACTGGGGTTCACTAAATACGTACAAAATAATAAATCTTGGAGGGGTTCACCAAATATGTATTGAGTTTCACCAATTACGTACCAAGGTTCACAAAAAAAAAGAATTTTTAAATTTTGATGAACCCCTAAAGAATTTGTTGTACACCACTACGTATTTGGTGAACCCCAAAAATCTAATAGCCATACCCAATAGGCGAATAACCTATTTTTAGGCCCTAAACTCCATCCTGAAGGTGCTAATCGTATCGTCAAAGCCAAGCGCTAGTTTGATGCCTCCAAATCACCTGTTTCACTCCCCAAACGTCATGTTCTAATAGGCGATCACTTGTCTCCCACCCAATCGCCACCTTTTTACTCCTAATCACCATTTATATGGCTCTAATCCATAGTAGTCAATTCCGTTTCAGTGGCCGTTTCGGTTTTCTAAAAAATGAAATATTTAGGATATTTCGATGTTCTGGTGAACCGTTTCAAAATTTTTTTTTGGTAATCTAAAATAATGTTATAAAATTTATCATATATAATATAACTAAGAAAAAAATTGAATCAATAGATTATATCATGCAAATAATATGTAATTACCATTAAAATTCAACAAAACATCATATTAATGACATTAATATCAATAAAACATCATATTAATGACATTAATATTCAACAAAAACATTATATTAAATAATAATCTCATCATGAAACACACAAATGTTCAAAATCCTCATTATTTGCGTCACAAGCTTGGGTTTCATCATCATCATCCTCATTATTCGCATCACAAACTTGAGTTTCATCATCATCATTCTCATTTGTTTTGCATTTCTCATGCTTGATTATTTTTTCAAGTTCAGCTTCTACATTGATATCTGCTTCATCAGGATTTGGTTGCTCGACAATTTTCCATACGTCGATTTCTTCAGGAGATAATAGCATTGGTTCTTCACTTACCCACTTATCCAATATATCAATATTGTCCAAACTTATAGGGTCAGAAGAACTCCCACTCTTTTTTTGCTTGTGCTTGTGATTAAGTAAAATTAACATAGTTATGACAATTGATATATGATATGACAATCAAATTAATATTTTAAATTGAATACTTTACCTTTCTAGGATCTTCAAATTATAATGTACAAAACAAGATCATTTAGTCTTTGAAATTCCAATCTATTTCTTTTCTTTGAGTGGATGTGCTAAAATATACTCCAATTCCTTCCTTCTATTAAGTTCAGTAAACCATCCTATCAGACAAGAAAATTGCAAAAAATCATATCTATCTTAAACGAAAAAAAGTCAGTCTTACAATATGAGATTTTAAACCTAAAATCTAACAATCTTTATTTTGATAGAGCTGTCCTTCACTCATTCGTCTTTTTCAAACACCTATGATCTTTCAGAAATTTTTTCAGAATACATTCTATAATACAAATACAGAACCAGAATCTACCGAGTTCTATAAAATTAAATTCTCAAACAAAAAGTAGTTCTAAAATATAATATATGTAAATCTAATTCAGGTTACGTTCAACAAAAAATACCTAACGATTCAAAGTTGTACTATAATTCTTGAGCAAAAGTTGCATCTGGTTCAGCAACAACATTAGTCTTTCGAGACAGAATTTTCTTGTTGATCTTCTTCAAGTGCCAATTTCTGTTAAAAAGGAAAGTTATTTGGGTCTCCCTACTGACTGGAATGCTTCTAAGGCCAGCATTTATAACATGTTTGTAGAAAGGATGGACCTCAAAACTGTTGAATAAACATTAAATGTTATGTTTTAGTGGGTTTTTTCAATTAGAAGTTACAATTTAGAAGTTACAATTTAGAAGTTAGTGGAAACATAAAAGGTCGAGAGACTTTGTAGATGAAAAGTTTGTAGATGAAAGGCCAGGGGGTTATAGATTTAATTATTTTTCAGTTTTTTTGGCAAGAGTAGAGTCTATATAAAGGTCTTGTTGAGTTCATTAGAAAACACAACTTAGAGGAATACAAAAGTTAAATATTTCAAGTGAGTTTTTAGTTTACTAGTGAGTTTTTAGTTTACAAATTGGTATCAGAGTCAATGACGAATGTGAGGGGTCAAATGCCGCTACCGCGACTAACGAAGGTGAACTACGAGAACTGAAGTATTCAAATGAAAGCTCTTATCGGCTCTCAAGATGATGGGAGGTGGTCGAATAAGGTTTCGAAGAACCAACAAATACCACGGGATATACGGCGGCTCAAAACAAGGCGTTGAAAGAGGCACGAGCGAAGGATAAGACGGCGTTATACATGTTGTTCCAAGCCGTTGATGAGTCGGGCTTTGAGAAGATTGCCGGTGCAACTACTTCAAAAGAAGCGTGGGACATTTTAGCAAAAGTTTTCAAAGGAGCCGACCGAGTCAAGCAAGTGCGTCTCCAAACTCTTCGTGGTGAGTTGGAGAGCATGCAGATGAAGGAGTCAGAAAGTGTATCCGACTACATCACGCGTGTACAAGCCGTGGTGAATTAACTCATTTGTAATGGCGAAGCGTTAACCGTTGCGCGAGTTGTGGAAAAGATTTTGAGATCATTAACCGACAATTTTGAGAATGTTGTGTGCGCAATAGAAGAATCAAAGGACCTTGCGACGCTCAAAGTCGATGAGCTTGCTGGTTCTCTCGAGGCACACGAACAACGTAAGAAGAAAAAAAGGAGGAGACACTCGAGCAAGCACTTCAAACCAAGGCGTCAATCAAAGACGAAAAGGTATTCTATTCTCAAAATTTCTGAGGTAGAGGGCGTGGCCGTGGAAGTCGTGAAAATGGTCGCGGTGGTCAAGGCAGCAGTCATGAGAGGTACTATAAGGAGAAGGGACAGTCGAGCCAACCAAATTGGCGTGGAAGAGGACGCGGTCGAGGAAGAGGCGGCCGGTCGAACTATTCTAACATCGAGTGCTACAAGTGTTACAAGTATGGTCACTATGTGAAGGATTGCAACTCCGACAAATGTTATAATTGTGGTAACGTGGGGCATTTTGCAAAAGATTGTCGAGCCGATAAAAAGGTGGAAGAAACAACCAACCTAGTCTTGGAAGACGAAAATGAAGGCCTTCTCTTGATGGCTCAAAATGAAGTCGACATCAACAATGACACTCTGTGGTACCTCGACTCGGGGGCAAGCAACCATATGTGCGGTCACGAGTACCTATTCAAAGAGATGCAAAAGATTGAAGATGGTCATGTGTCATTTGGAGATGCATCAAAGGTGGAGGTCAAAGGCCGAGGTACGGTTTGTTACTTACAAAAGGATGGCTTAATAGGGTCAATCCAAGATGTTTATTATGTACCAGACCTCAAGACCAACATTTTGAATATGGGGAAACTCACGGAGAAAGGTTACTGGATACTTTTAAAAGACCGGGTACTACACTTGAAGAACAAGCAAGGGCGTCTGGTTACTCTAGTCGAGATGGGAAGAAATCGGATGTACAAACTGAATTTGAGAAGCGTGCGAGAAAAGTGTTTGCAAGTCAACGTAGAAGACAAGGCGTCGCTATGGCATCTCCGCTTTGGTCACCTACATCAAGGTGGTCTAAAAGAGTTAGCAAAGAAGAACATGGTGCACGGGCTGCCGGACATGGACTATGAGGGCAAATTTTGTGAAGAATGTGTGCCTGGCAAGCAAGCGAGAACCTCATTTCAAAAGAAGGCAGAATATCAAGCTAAACATACTCTTGAGTTGATTCATACCGACATATGTGGCCCAATCGCCCCTGAATCTTTCAGTGGTAAAAGGTACTTCATTACCTTTATCGATGATTTCTCACGGAAAACTTGGGTTTATTTTCTGAAAGAAAAATCCGAGGCATTCGAGGTGTTCGAAAAGTTCAAAGTGATGGTGGAGAAGGCAGCTGGTAGACATGTCAAAGCCGTACGATCCGATAGAGGTGGCGAGTATACTTCTACGACTTTCATGGAGTATTGCGAGGAGCAAGGCATAAGGAGATTTCTAATCGCACTGTACTCTCCTCAACAAAACGATGTGGCCGAGAGGAAGAACTGGACTATTCTCGACATGGTTCGATCAATGCTCAAGAGCAAGAAGATGCCGAAGGAATTCTGGGCAGAAGCCGTGCAATGTTCTATCTATGTACAAAATCGATGTCCACATGTGAAGTTAGATGATCAAACACCACAAGAGGCATGGAGCGGACAAAAGTCGACAGTTTCTCATCTCAAATTATTCGGTAGTGTGGCTTATGCACAGGTACCGGATCAACGAAGAATGAAGCTCGAAGATAAAAGAAAAAGGTATATTTTTATTGGGTATGATGAGAAGACAAAAGGGTACAAGCTACTCGACCCGATAAGCAAGAAGGTGATGGTGAGTCGTGATGTGCAAGTAAATGAAGCAAGCGAGTGGGACTGGAACAATTCGATGGAGGTTATCATCGAAGTTGGAGAATCATCAGTCATTGCACCAACAAGTATACCAACAAACTCTGAAATTACCGATGATGAAGGTGAACCGCAACAACCAAAGATGCGAAGTTTGCAAGATTTGTATGATGCAACAAATGAGGTACACCTTGTATGTCTTTTGGCAGATGTTGAAAATATCAGCTTTGAAGAAGCGGTGCGAAACAAGAAGTGGCAAACTGCCATGAACGAGGAGATTAAGGCGATTGACCGCAACAACACATGGGAGCTAGCAGAATTGCCGAAAGGCAGGTCAGCCTATTGGTGTGAAGTGGGTGTTCAAGAAAAAGATGAATGCTCAAGGTGAGATAGAACGGTACGAGGCGAGACTTGTTGGAAAGGGATACAAACAAAAGATAGGAATCGACTATGACGAGGTGTTTGCTCCTGTTGCAAGAATGGAGACAATCCGATTACTCATTTCACAAGCTGCTCAATTCAAATGGCAAATATTTCAAATGGATGTCAAGTCGGCATTCTTGAATGGTATGCTCGAAGAAGATGTCTACATCGAACAACCACCCGGGTTCATGAAAATTGGAGAAGAGAAGAAGGTGCTAAAATTGAAGAAGGTGCTTTACGGGTTGAAGCAAGCACCGCGGGCATGGAATACACGTATCGATACATATTTCAAGGAGAACGGGTACAAGCAATGTCCCTACGAGCATGCCCTTTACGCAAAGAAGAATGGATGTGACGTGTTATTTGTTGCTCTTTATGTCGATGACCTCATTTTTATGGGAAACAATGATGAGATGATAGAAGAGTTTAAGGGTACAATGACACGGGAATTTGAGATGACAGATTTGGGCTTGATGAAGTTTTTCCTTGGTTTGGAGGTTAGACAAGTAGAGACAAGTATTTTTGTATCACAGGAGACATATGCAAAAGAGATTTTGAAGAAGTACAAGATGACAAATTGCAACCCGGTATCAACACAAATGGAACCAGGTGCAAAACTCTCGAAGTTCGATGGAGGAGAACGTGTTGATGCGAGTAGATACCGGAATTTGGTAGGAATCCTTCACTATCTCACATGCATAAGGCCGAATCTTTCATTAAGTGTCAGTATTATAAGTCGGTTCATGGATGAGCCAGTTTATTCACATTGGAAGGCGGTGAAGCGAATCCTACGGTACATCTAAGGAACGGTGTCACTCAGGTTGTTCTACTCGAAAGTAGAAGATTACAAGTTGGTTGGCTACTCCGACAGTGATTGGTGCGGAGACATAGACGATCAGAAAAGTACATCGGGATATGTGTTCTCTATGGGAGATACTGCATTTACTTGGCTTTCAAAGAAGCAACCGATCGTGACGCTCTCGACGTGTGAAGCTGAATATGTGGCAGCATCTTGGTGTGTATGTCATGCGATATAGCTTAGAAATTTGTTGAGCAAGATGGAGCTAAAGCAACTAGCTGCAACTGTGATTCAAGTTGACAACAAATCAGCAATTGAGTTGGCAAAGAATCCAGTGAACCATGAAAGAAGCAAACACATTGACGTTCATTTTCACTTTATCCGAAATCATGTGAAGGAAGGAAGTGTGGAATTGATGCATGTGGCAAGTCAAGATCAAGTTGCGGATATCTTCACAAAATCGCTACCGAAAGTACTTCTCGACAAATGCAAGAAAAAGATTGGCATGACGGATGGTAGAAGCATTTAAGTTTATGGGGGAGTTTTGTTGAATAAACATTAAATGTTATGTTTTAGTGAGTTTTTTCAATTAGAAGTTACAATTTAGAAGTTACAATTTAGAAGTTAGTGGAAACATAAAAGGTCAAGAGTCTTTGTAGATGAAAGGCCAAGAAGTGATAGATTTAATTATTTTTCAGTTTTTTTGGTAAGACTAGAGTCTATATAAAGGCCTTGTTGAGTTCATTGGAAAACACAACTTAGAGGAATACAAAAGTTAAATATTTCAAGTGAGTTTTTAGTTTACTAGTGAGTTTTTAGTTTACAAAAACCTTAAACTGGAAGTCTAAGCTACTTTCTTTGGGAGGTAAGGAAATTTTACTTAAGGCAGTAGCTCAAGTTGTTCCTTGCTACTTCATGGGTACTTTTAAACTTCCCAAGAAAATCTGTCATAAGCTTCAAGCTTCATGGGTACTTTTATTCACTGGTGTGCAAGTGAGAAACTTAATAGAAGGAAGGAGGAAGGGGGTATTGGCTTTAGAGACCTTGAGGAGTTTAATATTGGTCTTCTAGCTAAATATGCTTGGATCTTACTGCATAATCATTCTTCTCTTTATGCTAAGTTACTCAAAAGTCTTTATTTTCCTGATAAAGATTTTCTTAATGTTGCTCCTGCTAAGAATGGATCATGGGCTTGGAAAAGCTTATACCAGGGTTGCTTGGAGGATTGGTAATGGAGCTTCAGTGGATGTTTGGGATGATTCTTGGATTCATAGTGGTGCTGCCCTTACTGAGTTTAGGACTCCTGATATAAATTTTGTTTCTGATTTGATTTCTAATGGTAGATGGGACTATAGTAAGATTTCTCTGATTTTTCCTCCTTGGATAGCTAGAGAAATTTACAATATCCATATATCTTCTCATAGTGAGGACAAAATTGTATGGCCTTATAACAAAGATGACATTTTCTCTGTTTAGTCATGTTACCACATACTTAATGATGCTAAAACAGGTGCTGGTTCTAGGCCTTCTTCCTCTTCTGGCATTCAGAGTTCTTTTTGGAGGTTTATTTGGAAGATTAATATCCCTTCTAAGATCAAATTCTTTATTTGGAGAGCTGCCTAGAATTTTGCTACCAAGAAGAATCTGTTTTTGAAGAGTTTGAGCCAAGATCCTCTTTGTCATATCTGCTTTAAAGAGGAGGAAACTGTTGATCATTTACTATACAAATGTAAACGGAGTGAATTAGCTTGGTTTGTTTCAACCTTCAACTATAAAACTGATTCGAATCAGTATTGGGGTAACTGCCTTCAAAAATGCCTCTTTGATCTTCTCCATGACCCTGATGGTGGTAAACGGTCTTTAACTCTTTTTTGCTTTCTCTGTTGGAATATCAGGAAAGCTAGGAATGAATATGTGTTCTCGGGTAAAGATCTTAACCCCCTTGTTGTTGCCAATAAAGCTGTTTCTAAAGGATCTGAATTCACTCTCTATAACAACGAAATTTCTCTAGTCTTACCTAGATCACTTCAGAATCAATATTGGTGTCCTCCTTCTGGCTCAATCAAAATTAATATTGATGGAGCTCTTAATTTGAGTGGGGGTGCTTTAGGTTTAGTTGCTAGAGACTGTCTAGCAAATTTGCTTTATTTCTCGGGCAAGAAGATTGATGTTTTCTCAGTTGAGCAAGCTGAGCTTTTGGCTACTGGTGAAGCTGTGAACTTGGCTGTTTCTAAAGGATGGAACAACGTCATTATTGAATCTGATTCTAAAGGTTTTGGTGAATTGGTTTAATGAGGGAAACTGTTTCTGGACCCTTGGGTTGGCTGTGAAGAATATCCAGGATAAAATCAACCTTATTCATGATTGTTCTGTTGTTTGGGTTCCTAGAAGTTCTAATACAGTTACTGTCTATAGCAATCATCAGAGTTGTATTAACTTTGAACTTCTTGACCACCCTATTCATATTATTAGGTCGATTTGTAGAGATAAAGACATGTATTGATGTCATGCTATACCTCCTTGATGTATGTATTTTGAGTTCTTTTATAATATCATCTCTTTTGACCAATAAAAAAAAGATTTAGACCAAATGATAATATTATCTTAAAACACATAAACAAAAAGTTATATATTCATTCCTCATGGAACAAAAGATCATGAAGTTGGGGAGCTATAAAATCTTATTAAGACATACAAATAAATAAAACTAATGAAGTGAAAGCATAAATTCCTTAGACATCATACCATATTATCACCGCCTAGAATCGCTGGAGAGAAGGATTTTGTGTTTGCATCATTATCACAAATACAAATACATTTGCTAGTTGAGATTCAAGCTTACTGACGCTTGACTTTACCATCTCATGTACCTCAATTGGATCACTCGTTCGAGATGTTCTTTCACCAAACTGACAGCAACTTTGCAACTAAATATCATAGTGAGAGTTGGACATAATCCAATTCAACGGACTCATCCAGAATATTATGGACCCATAATTTGTGAAAATGCGTCTCTAGATAAAATACAACTGCCATATGGTGATTGGGTCTACATATTATCTTGTATTTTTTTGTAACAAAGATTAATAATTTAAATTGTATATATAACATATATAGACTTAAAAATTATTGATGATAATAATTAAATACATTACTTACAACTCTAGATGCAGATTCAAAATCTACCCAACTCTTATCATTGTGTTTATGTGAATTTATAAATACTTCTATTGGGTTTGGCTCTCTCATCAACTCATCCATCTATCATTATGTTTAAAAAATTATATTCTTATTCACAATACTAAAAGAAGATACCACTTATAAACAAAAAATTTATGTACCATTTCATAACCAATAACATGGTTTTTTCTTCCTAATGAATTACTTATCGCCTGTTTCACTTGCACCATAGTATTTCTTTCACCATGCATTTGTTATTTCTAAAATAAAGTTAATATTTAGTCTACATACTAAACAAGAATTTTATGTCAATATAAAATATTATAATATCATTCTTTCAGTAGAGAACAAAAAATGGATAATAAAATTCCACTAATCTCTTAGAACATCATCCGTTTATATATCAGACATTCTTCTGCTGCATATGTTTTGTCACATCTTTTATTATCCTTCCAATCCTTATTAATGATGGATAATGTTGTCTTTCTATTAGATTCAGTAACTTTCCGTTTACGCTGAATAGTAACAAAGATTAGTTAATACTTAATAAGAATTTATAGTGAGAAACATGTGTGTGTATATATGTCATGCATGATTTTTCAAACGCATTCTTGTACTACATAATCGGCTTCTTCCTCCAATCCTTAAAGATGATAGGCAACATATCGTAATTTATAGCTATTGTATCAAGAAAGCTAGTAAATGTTGATGCTTTTCGTTCTTAATGGGATGTCCA
Organism: Datisca glomerata; assembly: GCA_003255025.1. NCBI lineage: Eukaryota > Viridiplantae > Streptophyta > Magnoliopsida > Cucurbitales > Datiscaceae > Datisca > Datisca glomerata. The sequence continues at coordinate 4,824 of QANY01005207.1, read as the reverse complement.
TACGTGTTAAATAACTTAAATCTGCATTTCTTCTTCTTCCCTTAAGCAAAATCCATATTGCAGTCATTCGAGTCTGAACTAGAGTATTTCACATATTAGACCCACGACGCTATATGAATGAGATCGACGATATCTATGAAACACACTAAATGGATGATATACCTGCTAATTAATTAGGAACATGGATCCTCACCAAGTAACTCGTCCTCACCAACATTAAGTCGTTGCCTACTACAAATCATGGACACTTGCAGAAAAAATAGATAATAACATTATTAAATAGAGACATATCCTATTATAACGATCGAATATAGACATATTAAGGACCGTGATCGATATTATGATTGAAACCAACTTTCACGTGAATTGTATTTTTAATAGTTACAACAACAATATGTGTCCTAACTAAATTTATACATTCTTCATTATCATCTAAGACTTTAAATGATATATGATTAGTCATGTTCTTTGTCTTTTCAATCAACATGTAATTATTTGGACAAACATGTATTCTTTGATTCCAATACCCTACCAAACTGCTAATGTTTCTTGATGGACTCATTGATACCCTCAATCGGCTTCTATATATTTTTTTATTGATGGACTCATTGATAGTATGGAATAGATGCATGATTCCCAAATAAATATGATCTTGCACTCACTTCAGCCTTTATTCATTGTGCATGGCTGCCAATAATTGAAGTTTTGACGAAATCTATAAAATAAGATAACCCGCATCAGATAATTTTCATTATCCCGACTTAAGCAGTTTTCATTAGTCATCATTTTTTTTCATGTGCTATGCGTCAATTACTGGCTAAAATGAGAAGGTATAAATAAAAAATTACGATATCATCGAATAAAATTAAAAAAATTAGTTATTATTCTTCGATTTTATAAGATAATAGGTAATTCTACTTATATCTAAATTGGTTGGACAAAGATAAATTACTAAAATAAAGAGTATAAATGGAATTGCGATATTATAGTTATATAAATTAGAAAACTAATATTAGTTTTGGACATTTTTACCGGATCAAATTAAAAAAATTACTGTTTTTAATATAAAAGCAGTTAGATCAGATCCGATCCGTCGAGATATATTTTTTATTTTAAAATTTCCTCACAAATAACACCTGAATAAATTCTCTAATTATTTTTAAAATGGTTAATTACAGTACACCCCGACCTTTGGCAAAATATCCCCTGACCTTTAAAATTGTTTAAAATACCCCCTTACTTATCATTTTTTATCAAAACACCCTCCCGTTACTTCCGTCAAAAAATGTAACGAAAGTTAATACACACGTAAGTCACGAGCGTGTCTTAATGGGAAATTATGTAATTTTACACCTCATTGTCACGTGTAAGCCATCAACGGTCACACATCTACCTACCCCATCCAAGGCCATTCGAAATCCCATCTCCATTTTCACAGCGTCGAAATCCCATCTCCATTTTCTCAATTTTGAAGCGCCCCATCTACCATTTTGTAGGTTTTGAAGCCCCCCATCTACTATTTTCTCAGTGTCAAAGCCACACATCTACCATTTTCTCAATGTCAAAGCCACACATCTACCATTGTCTTCTCAGTTTCATCTCCTCAGTTTAATCGTATTCCTCAATGGTGCGAATAAGAAGAGGTGGGAGAGCTGTGGACGAGGATGAGGCAGAGGCCGTGGACGAGGCAGTGGATGACTACATTGAAGATCTGGAAGCTCGAAGACAAACCACTGAAGGTGAGTTTTTTTCTCTACTTATATACTCGAAGAGTTTAGAAAATAACAAATTTTAAAGATTATTTTTTTACAACAACATTAGAGACCACCATTTTTATACTATTGTTTTAAGAGTGGTCCCTAGTTTTTTACTGATTTATCTGGGAATGTGTAGTTTGGTTTAGGTTTTGCATGTTGGTATACGATTTTGCTAATTTATAATCTTGTTTTAGGGTTTCGAATTGCAATCTGGTTTTAGGGTTTCGAATATGTACAATCTGGTGTTAGGGTTTTGAATTTGGTTTGAGTTAATGATGGTAATTTTTATGATTGTTGCTAATCTGGTTGTTGGTAATTTCTGTGATTGTTTCGAATTTGGTTTGAGTTAATTTCTATGATTGTTGGTAATTTTTAGGTTTAGAAATAACATTGGTAATTTTTGTGATTATTTCAAATCTGGTATGATTGTTGAGCTAAAATTAGCATTCTGTTTGAGTTAAAATTACCATTTATGTAGAATTGAGAATATGTATGCCTTGCCTACTATCTTGCATATTGAGATTCCATTCTCATGTTGTCTGTAGTGTATTCAAGTGATTCTGATGATCCTGATTTTGTTGAGGCTGAGTCAAATGATGATCAAACAACTGATGATGAGTTGCTTGAGTTAATGGTTGAACCAGAACTAGGACATAGTTTTACTTTTACTGATTTTAATGTAATTGACACTGAGGAGGACAACTCAGATGAACTAAGAAGTTTGGATAATGAGTCAGATGGGGATGGAGGTGGTGTAAGAAGTAGGAAACTAGGAATCCCTAGTTCTTCCCTGAAACATATATGAGAGATGTTCAATTCAAAATGGGGCATGTTGTCAGAGAATACTATATTAAGAGTGGTAGGGTTCTAAGATTTATGAAGAATAGTTGGGATAAGATTAGGGATGCATGTTCTAATGGGTGTCCTTGCTTTGTATATGCGTCTTTACAAAGGGATGAGTGGACATTTCAAATTAAATCATTCAATGATGTTCATAATTGCAGTAGGACATTTAGGAATAGGTTTGCCAATTCCAGCTGGCTGTCACAACAATATCTGGGGTTGTTGAGAATGCACCAAACATGAGTGTCAGTTCCATGCAGAATGCTATACAGCATGATCATATGGTGTTGGGATCAATGATGCAAGTTTGGAGAGCCAAGAGAAAGGCTACATTTATGATTCAAGGGTTATTATATTGAGGAGCTTAAAAAAGGTTAAAGAAGGTAGTTCAGTTTTTATGAAAATTGAGGCTGGTAGAGGTGGTAGACCCAAGTTTCAGAGGCTATATATTTCTCTGGAAGCTTGTAAAAAGGGGTTTAAAGAGGGTTGTAGGCCAGTGATTGGTCTGGATGGGTGTCACATCAAAGGGCCCCATCTAGGACAATTATTGACTATCGTTGGAATAGATGAGAATAACTTGTTGTTCCCAATTACTTATGCTATAGTGGAGGTTGGAAACCGAGAGTACTGGGAGTGGTTTTTGACTACTTTGATTGATGATGTTATTATTGTAAACATTTATGCATGGACATTTATAAGTGATAAGCAAAAAGAGTTGAAGCGTGCACTGAAAAACTTAGTACCCAATTTAGAGCATAGAAGTTGTGTGCACCATATGTATGCCAATTTTAAGGAGGATTTCAAAGGTCTGGCACTGAAAAATAGATTGTAAAGATGTGGTAGGAGTACAGCAGTAGTTCAGTTCCTGTCTGAAATGGAGAAGCTCAAGGACGGACATTTAGGGTCTTATGAATGGTTGTCTACAAAACCTCATGCTTCATGGATTAGGTCTCACTTTCAGACCTTTGTCAAGTATGATATGTTGTTAAACAACATTTCTGAGTCTTTTAATGCTGCAATTTGGACGCTAGGGATAGACCTATCCTCACTATGCTTGAAAAAATTAGGTTATATCTGATGATCTGAATGGCAAAGAAAAGAGAGAGTGTTTCTAAGTGGAGTTATAACGTGTCTCCGAAAGCATGTGAAATAGTTGGGAAGAATAAAATAAATAGTGCATTTTGCCTACCCATATAGGCAGGAGGAGAGAAATTTGAAGTGATTCATGCTACTTGGCCAGTTAGTGTAGTAAACTTGGAGGCAAAGAATTGTACTTGTAGGAAATGAAAACTCACTAGCATTTCATGCTCTCATGCCATAGCTGCCATAAGCTACAAAATAGATGATCCTCTTGTTCGAAATAGGCATATTTGAAGACATATGGGCATGTTATTAGCCCTATGACCAGTTCAAAATTGTGGTCCAAATCTTCTAGACCATCATTTATTCCTCTTACTTACCACAAACACTTGGAAGACCTAAAAAATTGAGGACTAGGGAGGCTGGTGAACCTCCTAGACCGCTACAGTGCATAACAGTAAATCCATGGCTGGTGTAGTAATGAAATTCAAACAATGTGGTGAATTAGGTCACAATAAAACGGACATGTAACGGGAGAAATGTACAAAAATAGTTAATACAGTTAATTATGTTCTATTACTTAAACTACAAAGTTTAATTATGTTTAATTGTAGGCTTCACAATCAGTGGCAGATTCGGCTTCACAAGTTCTGGCAGATTAGGTTTGTGAACCAGTGGCAGATTCGACTTGTAAAACAGTGGCATAAACAATGGCAAATTCGGTTCTGAAACAGTGACAAATTCTATATTTTGTGGAAATTCTGAAACAGTGGATATTTTGACTTTTGTGGATATTTTGTAGATGATTATGTAGTTTGAAACAGTGAATGATGATTATGTATATCGTCGATGATTGTGTAGTTTGTGAAACAGTGAAGGATGATAATTCAGTTATATTTGTGATGATAATTCAGTTATGATAAAACAATTTTTTTTCTCAAAAGTTTGACATAATAATCCAATTCTACAATTTGAGGTGAACTTCATGAATGATGATTGTTTGTGACATGTTCTAGTTCATTTAGAGACCAGCCATATCATATTGAGTTGATTATGTATTTTGGCAATACCAATATGAAATGAAAAGGAATTTAATGGCACAAATGAACATATATTGGAACTAATCTTTTAGACTTGTCATTGA